>JAVSEF010000013.1:57500-657500 GCA_032927745.1 Schwanniomyces capriottii | reverse complement strand
TGGTGTTGAAAACTTCCGACATATTATTTTGTTTGCTCGTTATCTGGGGTTAAGTATTGCTTTAATATATATATCTTGCAATTTTATAAAGCCAGATTTGAATTTAGTTCGAATAAAGGACATATCCAAACTGATGAGCTGATTAGAAATTTACGAATCTCGGTCGGTCATTAATTACTAAGATCACTGTAATGGAGACAAATTTTTGCACAAGCTTAGAAATAGAGTATGCCAAATTCACCGATGATTTAGGCATATCACACCTTACGGCATGGGTCAGCCCGTTCTATAGCTAGATCTTGGTTTATAAGGTATATGGTTGACTTTGCATTAGCGATATTGTGTCACCGGAATCATTTTGCCAGTTAACAGATTGAAAAATTCATGAAAATGGCGAAGTAATCGTGTAATAACTAGGTCATGTTGCTATATGAATCGACTTTCAGTAAAATGTGGTATTCTAGACTTCTTTTTTTGTTACTGTTGTTGTATACGTACCACTCTAATTTGGGTGCAACTGGATGGGATGGAATCACCTCGAAGAAATGGCTCGGATAAATTCATTTAGACAAGAAAGGAATGAAACTAAAACCATAGTATTTGCAAGCACATCAATGATACTTTGGTACTGGTTTTATAGTGGTTTACTTTATATATTTCTGAATATGTTTCCAGTCTGATTGCTGACTGAGAAGTAGAGTGAATTTTCAAGAATGCATGATAATTCTCATATTTGACATACACCTGCCATATTCTACGGAAGCTGTACTATTTGTCCCGAATTAATGGTGTCTGGTTCCGCAAATATATATAAGAAGCCCAATCTGAGTGACCACACTATCAATTAAACTTGAGTCTCCCTGCTTCTCCCCAGACCATTCATAGTACATCCCGGTCAAAAATTGCAACTTTCTGTTAATGCACTTTATGCAGGATAAACTTTCAGCATATTTCAGCTGTCTATCTGTAAAATAATTGTAACGATGTAAAAAAATAACCATGGACAACGACTTAACAGGATTCAGCAAAGTACTTAAAGCCAAATACGGAGATAAAAACGATACGGAATTCTTTTTCCAAAAAATCGAACTTGGCAATAAGATAGTACTCAACATTCAGATTGACGGCGCAATGGACACTACATTCGATATTCCAGTATCTTCCAGACAGGCAATAAACTTCAACACAACATTAGGAAATGAAGAAGATACTGGGGTAGAGCCAATTATATTGGTAGGAAATTACAAGAACTTGAAGATACAAGTGGTGGCATCACAAATAGGAAAGCTAGTGCTACAATCCCAGAATCCTAAGAATGTCATCTTATCGATCGGATCCAAATGGTTTGGTAAAGGTGATACAGCAAGCGAAGGTGATTTTCACAAGTTGATGTTCGTATTAGGTAATGTGAAAAATCTCTTATCATAGATTACGTATATATATATTAAATAGCATTAAAATTAAAAACTATGAAACTGTCTATTTCTTTTCAGCGGGCTTTGCAGGAATTAATCTTTCTTTTTCACCATAAAGTAATCTATGAGGTTTCATAAATGAGTTTACGACATCTTCGTTAACTTTGCCTCTCCTTTCTTGGTATGCTTGAACAAATTCTTGTAATACTTGAATACATTCTTTCTTCATTTCACCTGACAAAATTTCACCCTTTCTGTAACCACTTGCCAATTCTTCTAATTTCTTGTCATCTTCACTGAAGAATGACAAGTATTGATAGGCAACGTCTATATCTGGGTTACCACCAAATTGTCTGTGTTCTTCTACAGAGGTTTTACCACCAGAGAATGCATATTTGTTAACCTTCTTTTGAATTTGTTTAGGAGTATCAGTCATAAAGATGGAAGTGGTGGTATCAGATGCTGACATCTTGGTTGAAGCACCTTGCAATGCAGGAAAGAATTTAGCATGGATCAATGCAGGCTTTGTAAATTTCAATTTGTCTGCGACATCTCTACAGACTCTGAAGTATGGATCTTGATCAATGGCACAAGGAATCAAACAAGGGGTCTTAGCAGGTAAGCCTAAAATATCAGGGAAAGATGATGGAAAGGCAGTGGCAATTTGAATACTGGCAAAGTGTAATTTACCAATACAATCAGAGTCTTGGAAACCAAAGACAGCTTTAGCAGTAGAGGTAGTAATTTGTCTAGAAGTTCTAACAACGTTTTCATAGAAAGCTCCACCCATGTAGTCTAAATCAGAGAAAATAAAGGTGTTTTCAGGGTTGAAACCAACAGCAATGATATCTTTAGCATTTTCAACTGCAAATCCCTTGACATCACCAATGGTTAATTTTTGTTTGAACAAGAATTTTTCATCATCGGTTAATTCAACAATTAAAGGAACATCAAAAACATCTTGTAACCACTTAGTGAAGATAAATGGGATCATGTGCCCTAAATGCATGGAATCAGAAGAAGGTCCTCTACCAGTATACAAGAAGAATGACTCACCACGTTCATACATTTGCAAGATCTTACCCAAGTCTCTTTCGGAGAAAAAAACACCTCTCTTCAAGAATGGATGTGGTTCGTGGCCTGTGATAGCTTTGAATTTTTCCAAAGTATCATTGGTAATAGCTCTGGTACCGAATTGTTTGATCAATTTATCATAATCAATTTCTTGAGCCTCACCATCAACAACGGCACCTTCAACTTCCCATGGTGTAACCTTTTGTTCAGCTTTAATATCCAACTTAGCAACACCTTCTTCAATCTTATTTTCAGCCATTATTTATAATAGTGTTTGGTTTAGATTTATCAAGATCTCCTTTGAGCTTCGATGAAATAATAAAATATTCAATTATTTCGCAGGTTACATAAATAAAACTTTTACAGGTCACAATCGAAGTTAGAAAATAGTATATACTAATATTTATTAATAATATCTTATTAGTACGACAAGTAAATATACATTATTACTTACATGTGTTCTTGTGATTCTTTTTAAAATCATAAAATTATTGTTTATTTTAAACCCATGCAAGAAAAAACAGCAAAAAAATACTAATATAAACAAATTTTAAACCCTTCTTTATAAATTATATATATGGAACATATTTTAAAAGTTAAGTTTAGTGAAGAACCATTTGTTTTTACCAGCTTGGTGCTTTTCTTCTAAGGCCTTCTTGACAACCTTCTTAGCTTCTTCTCTTTGGGATGGTTCTTCTAAAGCTTCAGAGGAAACAGCAGCCTTGAAAGATTCGACATCTAAAGAGTATCTGGTTGGCATTAAGTGGTTGTAGTTAACTAATTTAACGAATGGCTTGACCTTGGTTCTCTTGGCGGTCTTCTTAGCACCTAAGTTCTTAGTAACCTTCAATGGGTATCTTTCAATACCAACAACAATGGCGTGTGGGAATGGGTGAGCCTTGGTACCTTCATCGTGTGGCTTGACAATGACGACCTTCTTACCAGCGAAACGACCACGAACGACAATAGCTAGAAACTGTTAGTAAAATGCCCCTCGAACATGTATTTGAGTCCAATAATCTTTTGAGGAGAATTAGAAATGCAGATTTATTCAGTGATTCTCTGACGTATATATAATTTTCATAAACTCCAAAACTTTGAAGTTGTTGCTCCATCAGTTATAAATTAGTTCCTTCTTCAAATATATTCTATAATTTATTTATCACCCTGTAAAAATTCATATTCATTATTTATTTTATGCCTCAGATTTGTTCATCCATTTTAATTCAACTCCATTTCTAGATCCACCGTCAAAATTATATTTCAAAATTTCACTTCAAATTTCTCCAACAGATCATTAATAGACTCTTATATTGCTTCAAACGATGTAGATACATACCAACTTTGCCTGATTTAATAAATTTAGCCATTTTTATGTGATGTTAAATATGCAATTAAGCTAGTAGACAGTTATTGAAAAATTTTAACTAGTTTTAATAAAGTTTAGGACTGGAGGAGTACGACCAATTCCATCACCAATGTTCCCTCACACTATGTGAAAATTTTGGTGACACAAAGGCAATCTGAAAAATGCGGGTAACATACATACTGTCGTGCGACATTGCAAAAGAATAAAATGCTCGTGTCTTCGTGACTGTTTTTTTAGATCACATGTACATCAAGTCCATCTAATCATGTGATCCATTATGGTTTTGCAAATTATCGTTTACTTACTACTAGGTGGGAATTAAATTGAGAGGGCTATTGCTTTAAATAGTTACGGGAGCTATCAGTTATAAACCAAGTACGAATTATATATTTAAGGTCTCTAAGACTCTATAGGTGCTAGTTTTCATTTATTTTTTTCGATGGCTTCTTGCTAGGAACTTGGAATTCATTGATGTAATTGCAGGTTTGTGTGTGGAAGAGCTATTCGAAGTTGTACTGTAAGAGTGATTAGACACTTTAGGACTTTCTTTAGTAAAACTGGATCTTGAAGGATTTGAAGTTGTATAACTGGTACCATTTACAGCTAGCTGAGCTGCATGTAGGATCCCCCCTTCACTTCCCGCACCCAAGCCAGAAACACCCGAATCAAAGGCTGTTCTAATGGGTGCTGGAGGCTTCCTTTTGGTAGACATTTTTTTCAGTTTACCTGGCATCATTGTGTGTTGATGCTTATGATCAGAAGAAACTCTTATAGAATTTCGAGGAGAGGTAACTTCAGAATAACCAGAGGCAGAAGGGGTATGCTTGTGTTCCACAGATTGCTTATTGTTGGATGCAAATACTGGTGAATTGGCTAAAACAGGAGAAGTTGTTTTTTCTAAATTCTTTCTTATACTCTCCTCATACATTAATTTTTCCCTTTCGCTTTGATTGAATTTTGATCTAGCCAATACTTCAGTCCACAGAGCTAGAAATTGTTTGTCGACTTCAAATGTAATGCAATTTTCTGAAGTTGAAATAGCAAATAATCCAGATGTAGGAAAGAGATTCTGAAACTTGTTATTAGATTGGAGAACTTCTCTAATTTGCACTTGAAGATAGTTTAACTTAACCTCTGTAATTAGTTTAGACGATGATTTATTCTTTAAAAATATCAATGCTCGACCATGAGTGGTTACAACCAATGTACATACTCTTGGTTGGTCTAACGGGTTAGTACGGACTATCTCAAGTTCAGAAATTTCAGTATCTTCCGAGGCATTATCCTTACCATTCTTGTCCTTATCATTATGAGACTTTAAGAACTTCTTAAAAATAGAAGAGTGCAGCCTTGTACCATTGCTGTTACTATTCTCCGTATTATCATCTACTGACGGCGAAGATGGCTCATCAGGTTCAGATATTTCATAATATTCAACAAACACGTTTTCATCAGAATAGGAATCCTCATCACCGTAAGTACTATTTACGCTACTGGAAGCATTAACAACTTTAGAAAGTAAACTACCACTTACTGGATAATTCCAATCCTTTAATTTGTATTTTCTCTCTAATAATTCGGTTGGAATTTTATAGGCTGTTACTATCCCTGTCTTCAAAATCCTTTCATCTGGGTGGATTAAATATTTGACCCAAGCATCCTCTAACGGCCCAAAAGCAGAAACTTCCATGATTCTGGGTTTTGCTTTCGCAGTAACCTTCTTTCTAGATAAAGGTCTAGCGTAGGAACCAAGCTTATTAATATTCGGTCTTAAGATGTTTGTACCAGGAATATAATCTGGAGCTGAAGATTGTTTTTGAGAGATATTCAGATTAGTTTGATTTACCTCCACCGTATTAGTATTGTCATTTTTATTAAGCACGTAAGCGGCAACTGAAGCTGGGTTTACATTTGCCTCTACCTTCAGCTTTTTCATTTTCTCATCCAGTTTCTTCTTAGATTTCTTACTTGGTGGATGTGTCGTATTTGAAACACCAGATTTTTCAGGCATCTTCATCATTGACTTTGCCGTCATTTTATATGGTCCTAATTCTGGAATTGCAGCATCCCATATCAGGTCAGAATCTTCAAAATTAATGGACTCAAAAAACGGATGAATTTGTATTTGAGGAATGGTAGCTCTTTTCGACGGTTGTAAAACTAAAATTTGCTTTATTAAATCTCTTAGAATAAGTGGAAATCCAGCGCTAAAAGCAAATTGTAACTTGGTAATTTTTTGAAATGTTAAATATTCATTAGTGGCCTTAAAAGGTGGCTTTCCAGCTATCATTTGATACAAAATACAACCAAACGCCCAAACATCACCTGGTTTTCCACAATATTTATTTTCTAACAATTCAGGTGAAACATACTCTGCAGTTCCAACAAATGATTTTGCTCTAACATCTACAGGATATTCTTGGCTCTCATCATCTTTTCTTTCAAGTAATCTAGCAGTTCCAAAGTCGGTAATTTTAATTCTCATCTTATCATCAAGTAAAATATTTTCAGGCTTTATATCTCTATGAATAACACCATTATCATGCATGAATTTAATTGCATCTAAAATTTGGGCACCAAGAAAGCGAACACAATCTTCATTCAAAGTGTTATATTTTTTTATAAGAGAAAGTAATTCTCCATTTGAAGCATAATCAAGTACAAAATAAAGAGAATCCTTATCTTGAAAAGTGAAGTATAATGATATTATCCCTTTTGATCCACTTAATCTATTTAATGAATGCTTTTCAATATTAACATACTTTACTTTCTTCTCCTTTATAATATGTCTTTTGTCAAGGACTTTTACAGCATATTGCTTTGAGTTATGCTTATCAGTAGCTAAAAGCACTGTAGAATATGAACCTTCTCCGATATGTTTACCAAAAGTAAAATCCTTCACATTTCTTTTTATCACTCTGTATTTTGATTCACTGTCTTCAATTTTACGAACTGCAGCGCCTTTTTCATTCCAACCCTCATTTTCCTTATCAATATTATCATTCTCAAGTAAATTAATATCTGATGGGGAGTCTACCAATCTCCTAAACTCAGCCAGGTTATTAGGAGTATCAAGAAGAACATTGAGCGACGAATTGGTAACGATGTTACCAGGGCGCAACTGAAAATCAAATGACCCCCCAGAGGTCGGAGTTTGAGGTGCACTTTTTGTAATATTCTTATCTTCATCTAATTGTAAAGAAGACAATCTAGACAGAATGTGCACTTGAGGTATATTTTTAGAGTCTCTTTGTTTTGTTCCGCTATTTATGGGACTTGCGAGATTCTCCTTGGAAGACAAAGTGTCTACTGAATTGTTGTTGCTATCCAATGTATAGGCATTGTATATATCGGCAATTTCTTCAGCATTCTGGCGCCTCGACCTTCTAGTAGAAAACACTCGTTTAAGCGCTGTCATCTGTACTTATCTAATGAAGTTTTATAAAAGTCTTTTTTTCAGCAGCAATTCAAAGGGGTAATGATTTGACCTATTTCTCTATCTCTCCATACTATTATTTCAAAGATCACAATCAATTTTCAAACTAGTAATCTTTCTGTAATTGTTCAGTAAAAGTTTACTGTATAAGTTAATTATTTACAATCAACTTCTTCGTTAATAAGAAAATGCTTATGTTTGAACAAGTTTAAACAAACAACTCCTAACAAAATAAGTCGGAACGAGTCACGTGTCACAACTGGTTAAAATAGCAATCGGGTTCTCTATCTCTTCTGGGTTGATTTGGAGATACTGTTATAATAACTAGGGTCCTGGTAAGGGTGTTTTTAATTCATAAAATGTTATATTGAGCTATAACAAGAAAGAGAATATTTATATAGAAATGGCTTTTCCCTTAGAAACAATGCATTTAATTGCTCATCTACGGGCGTCACACTTGGCTTTAGCGGAAGACATTGAATACGCTAACCGAATCATTAAACCAATGAGGATAGAGAAGGACGGAGGCAAGGATAGAGTTACATTTGAGAGACTAGAGGTACTGGGATCACCGCCAATATCATTTGATATTGCGAGACATGTGCAGAAATCAGTCAAAAACAACCATCCCCAATTTAGGGGAAATAAAGGTCTCCACAAGAAACATCCTGTTTCTCCTGAGAAGAAGAAGAAGGAGAAGAAGCAGAAGCAGAAGCAGAAGAATACTCAAGATCTATCTAAGTTCACAAAAGAGACGTTGAATGAAGAATCTCCGAGTGATAGCCTGACATTTAATTCTCAATTGTTGGACGGAATGACAAATAATGAAATAGGCTATCCTGAAAATGACACAGAGCTGATACAAAATGAAAAGAAACCCACTGAATTAAATTATACTAAAACTATTAGGGGAAGAAATAGAATATCTAAACCCAAGTTTCCTAAATTTTTCAATCATAAGAACACTTCGGATAAAGAACGACACGATGATAGTGATAGTACGGCTTCTTTGGAGACACAAAAATCTGGGGAGAGGTTATTAAATGCAATTATAGAAGAAAATTCTGATAAGGATGAGAATAATGCTAGTGATGCTATAACCATTGATAGTGATTTTGGTGTCCCGGTTACTTCGACTGGAGAAATTTTAAGAAAACCGATGATCTACCACCCTAATATAAGCCCAAGAAACCAAGAGGAGGAGAACCTAATGGGAGATAATGATAGAAATAATGATATAATGGATGATGCGTCTATGAATAAAGACACGTGCAGCGAAGAAGAAGAAGAAGAAGAAGAAGAAGAAGAAGAAGAAGAAGAAGAAGAAGAAGAAGAAGAAGAAGAAGAAGAAGAAGAAGAAGAAGAAGAAGAAGAAGAAGAAGAAGAAGAAGAAGAAGAGGAGGAGGAGGAGGAGGAAGATTTTGAGGATTTGTCTTCTTCAGACTCAGCTTTTACGGATATTGAGGCAGACTCAATTCTTAATTCATCAATTTTGTTGGATTCATATGAAAACAGTAACTCACCAAGTTTTTCTTTTGGGAAGCTGGAAAACTTATCAAGTTTTAAGGCTGACTCAAAGAAATCGAGGAGAAAGAAAAGACAAAACTCTTTTGATAATTCTAGTCTTTCAAAGACAGCATCCTCTTCCAATTTAAAAAGTCAGAGTTCTCAAAGTACGAATAATATTAACGTCCAGCGTAATATATCAGGCTCTGCTGCATCAGGAATAAATCAACGAAAAACTTTACCAACATCTAAAAAGAGTCAACTTGATTTTACGAAGGTTAACCCTACTTCTGTAGAGCAAATAAGAAAACCTGTATCTCATTTAAGTGATATGATACACACAAAATTCAAATCATCAGGTAACAATATTTTGTCATATTATACTTTTGCTTCTAAGAAGAATTTTGAAAGAGATAAACAGGTGAAATTAAACGTCTTTGTACCACCTGCAAGATCTCCTTTGGTGAAGGCCTTGGAAATTAATAATAATATAGCAATTGTGGACTGCATTGGATACATCTTATTAAATATATCAAAGATGTCAGATTTTAAAAATCAGACCGAAAATGTCTCATTTTTGAATCCGAATCATTGGAGATTAGAACTAGTTGATGAGGATGGTGAAAATTATGGATCTTTTGGTATTCTAGAGCGAAACCGTTTGTTTTCATCATATAATAACCTTAAGGAGGTGGCTCTATGTAAGGTGAATGATGTCAGTGAAATAAAAAAGAATGAAACACAAAGCCCTTTGTCCTTGGAATTTAAAAAGGATCTTGTAAATTTAGAAGAGCGACAAAGAAAATTGCTTGTTCTTAATAAGGACTCATTTTCAACAGACAATCATTCCTCAGATGACAAAAGTTACGAATTAATCATTGTAATATATCCGTTAACTGGTGCTTCTAATGTAGAGGTTATAAAATACCATGCAAATCCGAATATGACAGCTCTTGATCTTATTCAAAATATATGTTCTGAGCATGATTTAGATCCAAACAAGTACAAATTGAGACAATTACAAAAGATGGACAGCCAAACAAATAATGGAATTATACTAAGGAATCCAAGAAGGGATGGTTCGTTGTTACAGGGAAATTTATTAAACGTTCCATCTGTGAATGATAAACATTCAAGGCCATTGAGAGATACTGACAGTGTCAAGAATGTTTATGGGGATACATTTGAGCTCATTCCATCGATTGATAAGAAGCTAGGTGGTCTTGACTCTGTTATTAGTGAAAATTCAGTTTTAAACGATATTATAACCCCATCTGACTTTACTTTTGCATCTCCTTTTATTTCACCATCTAACAAGCATATAGAAGAAAAGTTCCAATCTCTCTCGATTAAGACAGATGATGCCCAGGTAGAAAATTCTAAGAATTATTCTGAAAAATCCACTATTCAAAACAAGAATAATAACAATAATTCTGAGAAATACCTTAACGATATAATGCTTGGTAAGAACTTACAGTTGCCAACAAACCTTAATACTATTTACTTTAAATGGAAAGTTTGGAGGAAGAAAAATACAATTCTTAACAAAATTGAAAAATCATTGATCATTGACGGAGATTATATTCATTTAACTCCACCTGATGATATTGCATTTAAGACAAACCTAGACCACACTTTCCCTAGTGAAAGCCACAACCACAACCATCACCACCATCACCATTTGTATTATTACAACTATAATAATTATTATAAGGAGCTGATGATGAAGACAAGTTCGTTTCATATAACACAAATCACGAAATTAAAACAATATAAAACAAGTAAGAATTCTAATCATTTTAAAATTGTTATAACTAAACAAGTAGATGGTGCAACTAATTCCAAGGATAACACAATACGGAAAAAATATGACTTAGAATCTTGTAACAGCATTGAATGTCAAGAAATAATTGACAAATTGAAATGGGTTTTGAAAGTATATAGATCGAATTTATATTAGCATAATATATAAGCCGCATTTACGATTTTTAGATGTGCTCATCAGATTCTAAATTTTATAGTAGAAATTATTTCTAGATATTCATTAACACTATGTCTTCATTATCACTGAACTGGAAGAAGCTAAGCTCTAAGATAAATCCCAAGACTAGTAGTAATGGGACAAATATATCCAAAGAGAAAAAGAGCAAAAAGCAGAGGAGTAAGAATATAAAAATTAAGGAAGAGGTAATTGTAAAACAAATCAATGAAGGGGAAGCATCGAGTAAACTGGACATTGAAGAGGCCGATAAATTGTCTTTAAAAAATACATTATGGGCATACGAAAATGACATTAGTTTTGATGATATATTTAAAACAGATAAAAATGTTCCTCATCTGCTGAGAAACGAACTGCGTAAGATGAAGCCAGGAAAGTATTTAGCAATTGATTGTGAATTCGTGGGCGTTGGTCCAGAGGGAAAAGAATCAGCATTAGCCAGAGTTTCTATCGTTAACTTTTATGGTCATATTATACTAGATCTGTTTGTCAAGCCGAGAGAAAAGGTTTCTGATTGGAGAACATGGGTTAGTGGTGTTACACCAAAGCATATGAACGAAGCTATAACATTCGAAGAAGCTCAGAAGACGACTTCAGTCTTATTAGAGAATAGAATATTGGTAGGTCATGCTGTACATCATGATCTTGAATCCTTATTTTTATCACACTCAAAGTCCAGGATCAGGGACACGTCGCAGTACAAACCATTTCGTAAAATATCGATGGGAAGAACTCCTAGTTTGAAAAAGTTATCTGCACATTTCTTAAAAATGGATATCCAAGGTGGCTCACATTCATCTGTGGAAGATGCGAGAGCTACGATGCTATTATTTAGATTGCATAGAAAGGATTTTGAACAAAGTGTGAAGCTTATTCAAAATTAAAGATGAATTGCATTTACACATACATAAAATTATAATATATCATGTAAATTAAAAAAAAAAGTCATTATTTCATAATCTGCGAATCGGAAATTTATAAAACGAAATTCTGAAAGGAGAAAATTTAATCTTCTAAAGTTTGCCCTTCAACAATGGAGCATATGGCTCTATATAACATTTTTTGATATTCTTTTACATCGTCTTGATTATCTTTAGGATTTTCGGGATTCTTCATTTGTAATGGGCACTTACTCATAGAGCCTGTTAACGTTTCTAGGTTGTGATCTTTGAATAATTCCTTAACTTCATAACTCAGCTTTTCTTCAGAATACTCTGGATTATCTATAATACACATCATAACTTCAGATATAGAATTAACATCACTTACTGAAGTCGTTTCCATCATATACTTACAAATTGAATCTTTAATAATATGATACAAAAAGTATGCATAATCTCTTTTAACGATAAATAAATGAAAGTAAATTTGAAGAAAATTATTCTTAAATAAAGAATCAACAGTTTCGCAATCAAATAGGTAAGCTGCGTAGACTAAAGTTAATTTTGCAATTCCAATGTCAGAGAGAAGAAAGTCGATTAACATTTTAGGGACCTTTAACTCTCCAAGTTGTAAGTGATCCGTTATATCCATTTCAATTTCATCAAGATACTGGTAAAAGCTGTCATCTGTTGTACAGAAATAAATGAACGTTAAGTATGCTCTAGTACAGTTCAAGTTGTCATTGCTAAGATCCTTGTTTAGGTATTTAACCTTGAAATATTTTTTCATACAACTCAATGAAGTATTCTTCATTTGAGATGATTTAAGCCCTTGAGCTAAGACGAAAAATACATGGAAACCCAAGTTACATTTCGTAATATGGAGTTTATGTCTTACTTCAAACGCAGTAACAAATGGTTCTGATTTAGACCTTTGAGCAAAAATTCGATCTAGGTAATTAGGACCAGACTCAATGGCTTTACTTAACACACTAATTAATGCTTCGATGGCCACTTGATATAAAGATGAGTCCACGGTAATACAATAACAAAGATGAGCCCATAACAAAATGGGAGGTAATTGTGATGAACGAGATAATCCTTGATATAAATGAGCTAAAGCTATACCAAGATGTGCTTCCTGTTCCGTTCCTTTGATATCTACTTTGGTTGTAAGTTTTAATATCCTTACTGCTGCAGAATCCTTAATACCATCCTTAGATAAAATACCCACAAGGATTATTGCCCTTTCCTTAAAGATTGAAGACTTATTAAAAGAAATAATGGCGGCATGCGATGCCCAACGGCTTTTCCAATTAGATATATCATCATTACAGCCTAAAGTCATAATGAATTCTTTCATGACATCACATAATAAATCGATACCTGAAGCTTTAATATATACCTGTGAGCAATCTGTATTAGTGTGTATTTCACGAGTTGATGCAAATAACATTTTCGCTTTCTGACCCCCAAAGAACAGAATAGTACGATTAATTACCTCTTCTTCCTCTGGTTTAAGATCAGGCTTATGGTAAAAGGAATGCACTGTATTAATTACCAACTTCTGAAGATCCTCACCAAAATTTAGCAATTGATGGTCTATGAAAAGTGAAGTAATAAAAAATATATCTGGAAGATATAAGCGTGCAAACACGTAGGAATTGAATAATAATGAGGCTGCAATTTTGATTAAAACCATAATTTCAAATAATTTACTTTGTGAAACAATTACAGAGTCATAAACTTTGGCTTGATTGATACACAGAATTAATCTTGAGATAACCTCCCCACATACTTCAACTGAAGGCGTTATTACAGATATGGTAAATGACCAATTTGGACCCGTATTTCTGTTATCAATTGTGTAAGCAATCACCTCATCAAGTAGAATTGATGTCAATCTAGTTCCACTAAAAAGTTTCTTCCAAATAAAATCATTTAAAAAAACAGCATTTTGTTGCTGGCCAGAACATATCTTGCAAAATTGTCTTACTATGTCAGCAACACAATCTTTCCCACTTGTCTCGCCTTCAAATAATATATGTGTACATACATTGTCAATCCAAGGAGATAAATATTTGATACCACTCATTTTACGGTCATCCGGCAACATATCATAATTATCCAAAAATGCTCGAATAAAACGGTATGTCATTGATGGAAACTTCTTTGAAAGATAATCAGATACAGAAACAACAAAGTCAGTTGCATCAGTTGGAAATGCTACATCCTTCGCATGTGAAGGACGAATGCCAAAATCAATCTCGAAGTAAGTAGATAAAGATGCAAACATTAAAGCAGCTGACTTTTTTACTTCTTCGTCTGTGCATAATAATCCATGAAAAGCAAGGTTGTACAATCTGCAAAACCATAACATTGTTTTATCAGATTCATCGTCTGTTTTTCTAGAACCATAGTCCGTTTGTTTTGATAGCCTGGATGTAGTAAAATATAAGAATTTTAGGATTTCCAGTCTTTCCTTTGATCTAATTATCAAATGATGATTATTATTCAAAAATATCGTAAATTCATCTGACGTGCCCCCCACTTTTGATACTTCACATCTGATTATATCAGTTAATCTAATAACTTCTATAGGTTTAAACCCTTTCGTAACACAATTTGTTCCTTCAAATACCGCATTTTCTTCCAAAGCAAGCTGCATCCATTGTCTTCCAATCTTAATTTTAATAGGTTCAAATGTATTCGTCTTAGAATCAAATAATTTAGCCTTACTAAATGTTACCCGTATATCACGACTAATAGAAAGAGTTGACTGACTGAGACATAATCGATTAATTATACTTGGTCCGTCTTCCAAGGAGAACGTGTAGAATTTTGTCGCATAATTATTTTTCTCCCTAAATCTCCTTAAAGTATCCAATGAGTGTAGATATTCCTTTTTAGGAATATTAAAGTAATATATTCTTGCACAGTTTTTATGATATTCTTCTGGGGAACATTGGGAGATGAGATTGCTGTATCTATTTGCAATATCTTGAGCGAAGTAAAATTCTGTGAAATCAAATATAGTGTAAAATTTGTTCTCCCATACCTGACTGGCAGTTTCAAAAAGCTTATAAACCAAGAAATCTGCATCCCCATTTTTCAAATACAGGAGGTTAACCACGACGACTGGCGCACCATCTTCAAAAATGGAGCTGTGTACTAAATTAGTTGTATACATCTTATCAGCATAAATCATAGACAGTTTTGCCATAAACTCATTATAAAGTGTATTGGATGAAGAATCGAAATTCTTCACTAAAAGATTATTCAGTAATTGTAATAAAGCCCTTGTTTGTCCCAATTCCTTCAAAGTTCTATCCAATAACCTTATATTCTCAATTCTTTCTTTAAGATTACTAAAATTTACTAAGGGATCCTTCAGTATATAGTGCATCTTGATATTAATATAATAAGAGTATAAGAATTTGTGCAAATATCTCAATTCTGCAAGTGGCTTTTTTTTTGTGATTTTAAAAGGGTAATCACTGATTGTTGATGACGAAACATCTTCCAAAAAATCAAATATCTTTGTACTAATTTCATCTAATTCACTCGTCTCACAAACTAATCCAGGCCACTTTAGGAGATTCAAAGAACCATTTGCCACATTTTGTACAACTTTCACTAATTGCATCAAAGTTCTTTTTGCCTTGGGATCAGTAATGTTTATATCAAAATAGGTTTCTGAGCTTATAATAGCTGGGCAAAAAAACCTTAAGAATAAAAATGAGCCCACTGCTATTAAAGCAGCACCCTCAAATTTTCTATTCACACAATTATAAATTTCTGTACAAACATATTTGAACGATCTGGGCATTGCATCTTTGGAACTGATAATAATGTCCACTAATTTCGTGATCGATTTAATAAATAATTTTGAATCCTCTATACTTGGCTCGGAAACTTTTTCAATCTCAAAGTATTCTTCTTTCGTTATTAATTCTTCAATAAAGGGCCTAACAGTCTGGGAGAGATAGTCTGTACCATAATCCTTAACAAATGTAGATAAAAGTCTTGTTAGTGTACTGTTCCTTCTTAATATATCCGTAGATCTAGATACACTTCTTATTTCATCGTTTAATAATGATTCTAATAACTGATTCAAGTTCTTTGTATAACTAAATAGGCCGAATAAAGAAGAAGCCAATAAGTTATGCTCACTAATAGTAGATACTTCTGCCATTGCACAGTAAATGTCAGAAAACAGAGATAGGTTCTGGATTAGATGGTCTGGGAAATCCTCCATATTCTGCCTGCTCTTTCTTGTCACGATCATTCTGGAGAACACATTCAAAAATATTGCTCGTATTTGGTGATTCTCATGATACCCTAATGATATAACAAATTGCATACCGATATCTATATCAAATTGTAAAATATTAGACGTGGCCATTAAAACATTTTCCGTTATTAGGTGTATTTTATATTTTGACCTAATCAAATTTGAATTTTGGTTCAAAGTAGTGTATTTCTGTAATATCTTGTAGAATAAGGAAAAGTAATTTGCGAATGCCAAATCCTTATATTTTTTGATTTCCGTATCTAATATTCCCTCAGGTACTTCTAAAAGATTATCTTCAAGCTCCATTGCCAAACATTTAGAACATTCAGTTGCTAAATCTATATTCAAATACTCAATATCAACATCTTTGCTGGATTTGCTGGATTTGCTGGATAATGATGCACTTGAATTATCATTCTCAGAAAAATCATTTTCTTTATAAAATACTGCCTGTTCCAACCATTCAGCCAAAATTTTTGCAAACGAATTTCTTAATTTAAAGGCACCAGCGAATCCTAATGAGTCTCTTTCTAATTCAATACCATAGGTAGCTTTACAAAACCTTAATTTCAACCGCAAAGCATCAGCAGTAGATTCTACCATGTTAATAAATTTGATGAAATAGTTAGCAGCTTCAGGAAATATAGAAGCCAATACAAATGAGCCGTCGCTTTTTAATGACATCATAGATGATATTATTATCAAAGCTTGTTCAACAAAAACAATTCCAACCTCGTTAACTTCATTCTTGCTTGAATACTTAGAAGTCTCTTCAATAATTTTATTAGCAATTAAATGGAAAACTGCGGAATGTGGTTCATTCGATAATGCATCCTTTATTAATACTCGTATTACAATATCAGCCGATTTAAGCAAGTCAATACACTTATCAAAAAATTGGCTAATATACAAATTTATTTCCACTTTCCGAGAAGTTAGACATGTAGATGTTCCTTCTTGTAAAAAGCACCCAGAAGTAGCTACCAAAAATCCCGTGTAATGACGAAATACAATATTTTCTTCATTAAGAATGCCTTTGTTAGATAACAAACCGAGCCATCTTTCATAAATTGACAACCAAATATCAAATAAAGAATTGGTAGGTGTGGCATTTCTCAAAATACTTCTGAATCTCTTTTGTAAGGAAACAAAACCAGTAAAAACGAAATTGTCATTAGCAATTTTATCAAATTCATCCCTCAAATTTTCAACAAAACACCCTGGATGTCTTTTATCATCCATTTCCTTAACTTGCCATTCCATACTTATCTTTGCTAAATTATATAACTGAATGTCCTGGGTATTAAGTGACATTAACAAACACTTTTCTACTGCTCTGCAGATTTCTGCACATCTCTGATGACAACGCTTCGAATTTACTAAGGGATTATCACCTAATTTACCCTCTAAGTATGTTCTGGCTTGAAAAAAATTATTGAAAAATATAAATGATGCCTTAAAATTTGGGTCTGATATGGAAAATGTAATACACGCATCGGCAATAGCGTGAATAATAATATTCGAGATCACATACTTTGAAAAGTCTATTATAACTCCATGATATTTTGCTAATGGAGAATTTTTATCAATCAAACATATGGATAACTTACGTGCACACTCCACTAATAATGAATCTTCTTCATACCTGCTATGGAAAGCATACCTGATAGGTGCAATAATTTCTTCCCTATATGTACTTAATTTATTATGCAATTCCTCATCTGATAACAACTTTAAATTAGAATCATCCATTAATTCGAAATCTATGAAATATAGCTCAGGACATGCATTAAAAACACAGAATAAATCAGCTAGAACTTCCTCCATAATCAAAATATCCTTGAAATCCGTCTTCAAATTGTGTTTACTATCAACTGAAGAAGTTGAGGAAGATTTTCGAGAACGAGCATCATCTGTATCGTTATTTATATCAGATTTCAAAGATATTTCTGAGTTATTTATAGAACGAATACGTTCACTCAGTATAAGAACATTAGTTAAGGAGAATATCAATTGTTTCAATAATCTTGTAATTTTTCTGATCAACTTTTGAAAAAGGTCTTGACAAATGTCAGATTCAGCTAAACCCTTTAAAATTTTAATAAAAATTCGAATTTCTGCAATATCCTCCCCCGCCTCAGAGAGTCTATTTATTAATAAATCTCCATATTTCTCAGGATTCACAATTGTTGCAGTGATATGATAATTGATAAATAAGTTGTCATATACAGCTTTCCTGTTAAAAGTTAGCGTAGAATGCTTTGTAGTATACCTACATAAATTTTTGTACACATCATCCAAGTAAGATTCTGTGAAAGTACAAAGGGGGTGTTTTGGGTCAAATGCTTTAATTCTAGCACTTAAATGAAAAAAATTAAGCAATGCATCAAAGGATTCAAGATTAGCACAATTATGTGCGTCCTTTATAAGCTGCGATAAAAACTTAAGTCTCTTATTAAATGCTACCCTTAATTTATTTGGTTTTTGATTAATTTCACTAAAATCACTCAAGCATACGGCCAAAAACCAACTTTGAACCATTGTTCCATAAGCAGAATAATTAGATTCATCAAAAAATACGTTAACGTAATCAAAAAAAGCTTTAGATTTTTCTTCAAGTTCCGTGCCTTGATGAACAATATAAATAAAGTCCTGAGGTCTCGATAATGCTTGTGCTTTTATACTTGTTGCGTAGAATACTAAATATGCAAATCTCCAACTAGGGGCTTTTATATATTGCATAGCTTGTATTGATTCTTTCATTTGTACTAAGCTAAAAGACTCCACAAAGAAGGTTGACTTAAGTAGTGGCAAATACTTTCTTAAAATACGGCTTGGAATATTCTCATTATTCTGGCTGTAAACCAACAACCTACTCCTGAAGTACGCGTTATATTGGTCTGGATTAGCTGATGATATGAATTTGAAGGCAAATTCTATATGTTTGTCCATCTCATCCACATAGTTTATATAGTCCTCTGCTGAAATAGATTCTGATCTAACCACTTCTGGCTGGTTATAGCCAATCCATTTCAATACCTTGTTCATTGTCAGAGGGGAAAGAAGCGATACAAGTAAGTCGATGCTTTTGTTTACTGCCGTAGACTCTAGAGGAGACGGTGGGTCAAAATATGAATACAAAGCATATCCAGGGGTAACACCATTACTAGCGTCAATAAGTTCATTCTTAAATTTAGTCTGTTGATCCCAATTCAATTGCATTATACTCGATAACAATCGCAAAGTCATCAAAGAAGACCACATTGTATTCTCATCTCGTTCCTTAAGCTTCTTGGTGGAAGGGTCGAAATTCAATTCCTCTAAAACATTACAGAAGCAACTCAAAATATGGGACATAAAGTTCTTCTTTTTGTTATTCTCCATGAGTACTTTCTTTGACACGACGTACTGGGGATTTAGCTCCACCTCCGCTATAGTCTGTCCCGTACGATTGGGTAAAAGAGATTGTATTCTCTTGCTTAACTTCTCTATAAACACAAATTCCATGATAATTTGCTATGAAATAAGTGAGGTGTATGCTAAACGATTATCTATTATATTTTATTCAAATCTTGGCGGTATGATTGAATTGAAAAAGTTGAATTTACTTCCCGGAATATCTTATTTTTGAGACTACTATCTTCTGACAATTATATCGCCAGTTGATTGTTTGTTATCCCTAATGTTTTAAAAAGCCTACAAGAATATCGCTCCATTCCTACTGTAAAATGCGAGTTGAATTTTTGATTATGTAAGCCCGTTAATTTCACTGTGGGATTCCGACTCCGTTCTGTTAAGTTTTATTCTCTTACAGAGACAGCTACGTAGTTAAATCTTGCAGGTTCTACATGAATAGGGGTTTACATTATTAGCTTAAATACTAAACTGGTGACATCACATATACCATCTAAGGAGTTGGTGATCCCGTTACACACTGTTATTATACTTTCTTACTCTCCGACAAGTCCTGGAACAATAAAGCGGTCATGGTAGATGGTTCTGGAAATACCCCGTACCTATACGTAGAAAAATTATTTCAAAACGGTTAACGTTGGTGCGGCAGATAGTAAAAAGAAACCCGTTGATTTCACCCTATATGACTTCCGACGTAAAATGAGATAATAAGAAGTCACGAAATCCCATCGTAATTTTATCTACAATGGCAATCTCTGGTAAGCTTCGCAAAATTTGCCACTCTTGTAGTTTATGTCTCCACAGTGCATTGCATAGGGGTACATATGGCAAATATAACCTAAGTACCTAGTGGGGTGTAAAAATGATCTCTAAGCGTGTGTCTTCTTGGTTCGTGATGGATCTAAAATTAACCGGGCTGCAGAGTATTCGTATGGTACATTCTAACTTGGCTCCCTCCAATTTCTAAGGAAAAACCACAATTTCAGCACTTCGCTAATTCGCTAATTCGCTTTAGAGCACAAGACCTGTCCTGTCCCTTGTACTTGCTCGTAACAATTCAGTGGTGTATCTAGCATAATCTCAATAATTCTCTCCAAGGAACGAAGAATTTTCCAAATGGGGATTTTTTATCGGGTTTAAGATTAGCTGCACCATGCCATATGTTCATGTGTAACCCTGAGAATACGAGCAATGGTTGTAATTGGTTATAGAACAGAAATTAATGACTCTAGCGTAAGTTAATTTGTGAAGAATAGAAAAGTTGCATATTAAGTGCTATTCTACAGGATTCAACGCTTATAGATTCTTTTCCTACAGGATTAAGAAAACAGAAAAAGCGGAGTTCAAAGACAAAGGTTTAATACTAGAAAATAGTGAGAAATGTTGTAACAAGGGCCAAGTAAATCGGAGAAGGTCTAGGAAAAGGTAAGAGGGTAAATATGAAAGCAACTAGCAGAAAAATATTAACATCCAACGGTGCGATTATTTGGCCTAACGTGATTTACACATTAGCATTTAGAATTGAGGGGTTTGTAAATCGCAAATCGCAAATCGCAATAAGGTTCGACTGCTTATCATTGCTGTTTTCTACCGATTACAGCAGATTTGTACTATCTCTCCACTCTTTATCGGCAGATGAATCAATGTAGACTATCATAGTGACAAATGCGAATAGTTTTGTAGACTATTTGTCTTGCATTATTTAACATTCAATAAGTATTTGCATACTTCAAATGAAGGTAGCTATTATGATATCAATATTATGAAAGTGACTGTTTCACTCGTAACGTTGACTTCTGAACGATTAAAATACATAAATTATATTTTGTAATTTTATCGATTAAAAAATGGATTTGTGTGTTTTTATGCAAATTATAAAATTTTATCAATTGAAAGTTCACTAAAATTAATCACTTGCTGAATTTTAAAATTATTCTTTTGGTTAATATGTGATTGGTTATTGAAGTGGCATTTATGTATTATCTTCAATTATTTTTTGAATATTTGACTTTTCTCATATTTTTATTCCTATTATTTCAGCTATGTAGAATATAAAATTAAAACTACCCCTTTATCTAATATTACAAGAACCAGAATATTCGATATGGTGAAGTTTCATATTTCTATCTATTGGCTCTGCCGTCCATAAAGTTAATTGTAACATATCATAAAAAAAGATGGTAGGATATGGAATTACCCCTAGGTAATGAAAACCAGTGAATAACCTCAAAATTCGTGGTTAACTACACTTCATCTTTTTAGTTTTATAATACTACTACTTTTACTTACGATATCTTTTTGTATATCTTCATAGGTTTTAACTACAACTTTCTCTACCATTAATATCTTCTCTACAAAAAATACACCACTTTTGCCTTTTAAAATAGGAAATTCAAAATTACTGTCATAAACATACATTAAAATTTCATTTTAAAGTATATACTCATGTCTTGAAATATTTTAGTATGTGGATAATATTGATAGTACGTCTTGTCTAACTCTTGTGGGTCACGTGTAACAACGGTGACCAATTAGAATGTGCATTCGGGTAAGGTTAAATTTTCAATCTCGAAGTTTAACATAATGGTTGATTTTAGAAGTTATTTACATATTCAAGTAGATATACATTTATATTGACAATGGCTGCTGCTTACACTATTCTCGGTAGATCTGTTCCATCTCACCAATTAGCTTTAGCTACTTTAGGTGCTGTTGTTTTCGTCGTCATTCCAAAGCCATGGGGTCCACCAGCTCCAAAGCACCCATCCATCAACGCTAGCTCCCCAGAAGAAGAAAAATTCGTCAAGGAATGGTTAACAAAGAACGCTCCAAAGGAAGAAAAGCACTAAATGTGATATTGAAGTCAGTTTTTATCTTATATAAAGTGCAACTCAACACTTACAATATGGTTTCTTTAATGAAAGACAATTACTGATAGTACTGAAGTCATCACCACATATCTAACAATACCATTTATGTATTCTACCTTCAATGCATCATTTTGATGCATACATAGGGCCAATAACCCTATCTTCAATACGGTCAAAATTATGAAAACGTTTTGCTTATACTACACCACATTAAATTTTTGTAATTATTTATATTTGCGTTCATTACAATATTACATAACAGTTTTACAAAGATGATGTAGGTATTTCTTCAAAAACAGTGTGGGTGCTAGCATCCTATTGTTATGTAGTATTAGGTGGCATCCGGGTAAGGTGATGCTTGTTAAGTGCTTTGTGTAATTATGATTTTTCAAACTCTTCATAAAATTTAAATGCTCCGATGAGCAGACCATATACGCTTTAACTATAGTCAAAGATGTCGGCAATTTACAAAGCATTACAGTCCAAGTCATCTAAGGATTCTTCAGAGAAGACAAAGCATATAAATAGACAAAGAGTTTTGGTGATATCATCCCGTGGTGTCACTTATAGACATCGTCATTTGATTAGTGATTTAGTTTCCTTATTACCTCATGCAAGAAAAGAGCCAAAGTTTGACTCCAAAAAGAACTTATATCAACTAAATGAAGTGGCTGAATTATACAACTGTAATAACATCTTTTTTTTTGAATCAAGAAAGCATCAAGATTTATACCTTTGGCTAACTAAACCACCTAATGGACCAACATTGAAATTTCACGTTCAAAACTTACACACCTTAGACGAATTAAACTTCACTGGTAACTGCTTAAAGGGATCCAGACCTATTTTGTCCTTTGATAAATCTTTCCAAGACAATGACCACCACAGACTTATTAAAGAATTATTCACCCACTCTTTTGGTGTTCCACCAAATGCTAGAAAATCTAAGCCTTTCATTGACCATGTCATGACCTTTTCTATTGTTGACAACAAGATTTGGGTTAGAAACTATCAAATTAACGAAACCATCGACGCCAAAGATTCTGAATCTGGTGAAATAAACGCAGAAGAGCTTTCATTAATCGAAATTGGTCCTAGATTCGTTTTGACTTTGATCACTATTTTAGAAGGTTCTTTTGGTGGTCCAAAGATTTACGAGAACAAGGAATACGTCTCTCCTAACTTCGTTAGAGCCCAATTGAAACAAAAATCTGCCGAGCAAGCAAAATCAAGAGCTACTGCTGCCTTAGAAAGAAAAGTTAAGAAGAGAAACCAAGTATTGCAAAGCGATCCATTATCCAACGATGCTTTGTTTAAAGAGTAAAGCGATTGTAATATAGCCCCTAAATATATCTTTGAAATAGACTCATATTCTATATGATTTTTTTGCATATAATTTTTTTTGCGAAGGTGTAAATATACTATTTTTAGTTACATATTTCTAAACTCAAAGAAGTTTTGTTCCTGATTTATTCACCTAGATACAATCTTGTAGTACATATATCTGTTACGCCTAGCGTATTGCTTCTAAGCTTGCCAACTGTGTATATGTTGAAAGCTGCAACCAAGTCATGCGAGTAGCCTCATGTCTTGGGGATATATCTCCGAAACCTTAAGTTTAATGGGTGATATTTATCAGCTATATATAAGAGCAATAATACCTATTATAATGGCGTATCCAAGTCCCAAGGTATCCGATTTTTTATTTTCTTAAACAATGTACCTTAGTGAAATTCTTCTGTAATCAACATCGGCTGTTATCTCATCTGCATATAGGATACAGCCCCTGGCCGTTTAATACTCTCTGGTCAATGATTCAAAAAAATCGACTTCATCTTTTAACAAGGCTATAACAACATTTAGGGAAAAAATAATTAAAATTAGTAAAATATAATATATGCTAGCGGAAGCTTACTGAACTTATTGGTGATATACAAATAGAAAATTTAAAAGGTCTGAAGGAAACGTTCTTTTCCAACAACTTTTAACAAAAGATGATAAACAATAGCCATGACGACGTAAGGAACCAGTTTCTTAGGAATGCCGATAATACCGACCATTATGAAGACAAACTCAGGAATATCGCAGATGAAAATGATGATTTTAACTTCACAGGAAATACTTCATATCAAAATGATACTAGCGGCGTCAATATGGATAATAACCACAAGAGAAATAGAGTATCGAATTCATACGAGCTTGAATCTTTTAAGGAGGCCGAAACATCTTCTGATCACCTCTATGCCAATAGATTAGATAATCCCTTTGGCTCTAACGAGTCGAATAATGAAAGAGCTCCAATAAATCCATTCAGAGACGCCGAATTACCGCCATTACCTTATAATGCATATAATAATGATAAAGAATATCCGCTTTTGCCTCAACAACCCAGCGAGGAAGAAAGGATAAGACAGAATGATATGGCTCGTGCCCAACAGTTAAGACAAAAACCAAGGTTTCACTATACCAAACTCCCCTATTTCACGATAGTGATCACAATAATCCAAGTAGTTGTTTTCATCGTAGAGTTAGTGAAAATGGCAAACTTGACAGGGTCTGCATTTCAAACACAACCATATTTTAACCCGATGTTAGGTCCATCCATATATGTGTTGATTAATATGGGTGCTAGATACGTCCCTTGTATGCAAGCAGTCGAGAATGTAACCAATGACATATCTTTGTTATTTCCATGTCCAAACTCGACTAGTTATTCAACAAATGTCTGTTCATTACCTGAGCTCTGTGGATTGAGTGGCATTCCATTGAAGGATAATGCTTACGAGCCACATCAATGGTATAGACTTATAGTTCCAATATTTTTACATGCAGGGTTTTTACATATCATCTTTAATTTACTTTTACAAATAGTGATGGGTGCATCAATTGAAAGACATATTGGATTTATAAAATATTTCATAATATACTTATTAAGTGGAATCGCGGGCTTTCTATTGGGTGCAAACTTTTCACCAAGAGGAATTGCATCTACTGGTGCTTCTGGAAGCTTGTTTGGAATTCTTGCAACTAACATCATCTTATTTATTTACTGTGGTCGAAAGAATACAAATTTGTATGGGACTAAACGCTATGCTTTATTTATATGTATTATGATTGCGGAAATCGTTGTCTCCATTGTATTAGGTCTTCTTCCAGGGTTAGATAATTTCAGTCATATAGGTGGTTTTGCAATGGGGATTTTATTATCCATTTTGCTTCTACCAGATCCATTTTTTGTATATTTGGATGGCATAATTACTTATAACGCATTCGACAACACAATGCAACAATTTATAAACAATTGGAATCCACTTTATCACTACGAGGATAAGATACCTTTGAGGTTTTATATTTGGTGCGGAGTTCGTGTGGTTTCTCTTGTTTTAGTCATCGTCTACATGGCATTGCTTATCAAGAGCTTTTTCTCAAATGGAATATTGTCTAAAAGGAGTACATGTCATTGGTGCAAGTACATAAACTGTATCCCAGTAAATGGGTGGTGTGATTTAGGTGAAATTACTATTGAAGAAACAACTTCATCCTCAGATTCGACTTCCTCATATATACCAACTTCATCTTCAACGTCCGCCGCTACCACTACATATCCAGGCAGCATAAACAATCCTAATTCGGGCTCAGGCTTGAAATTTAGGAGAGAATATGGTAGTTCATCACAGCATTTAGGAAAACGCTTAGATTATGGTGACTCCTTTATCGAATCACAGAATATTGGTATAGGTTTTTACATACTATTAGCTTTCTTGACTTACGTTTTTTGCAAGAAGAAGAAAATACTCTAATAAAGATAGGGTAATACAAGCTTACATTGATTTGATGCAACGAAATGAATGTATATCTCATTACATACTATCATATAGACTTCATTTACAAATTTTACAAGTTAATACAATACCCGAGCGGGTAACTTAAACGACACGCTTGCGACATTTTTAAATTTAAACATTTTTCATAATTTTTTTGATCGTTTACCGATTATAGGTAGTTGATAATTGTTACGTATAAGAACCATGGCTTCAATAAATTCGAAGAGACTTTCTTATTTAGCTTCTCGCTATATTCCTTTGAGAAATTTTGCATCAACTCCAAGATATCAATTTATAAGTAACTTCTTTGGAAATAAAGATATTAAACAAAGAGAAGAAATTATTAAGAATCAAGATGATTTCGAAGTAGACCCAAATTCTAAAATTGTGATATTGAGTAATGAGAACTCTCCAAACGTAAAGCCATTTTCTGTTGAGAATGACATGCCAGACTTTAAAGTTCAACAATGGAAAACCAAGACTGTGTCGGAAAAGAACTTAGAAAGTACCTATACATCTGAAAGTTTATCTAGCATTATCAACGAAGCTTACAAGGAAATAAAAAGTACTGAAGTGAATATTGAAGACTACTCCAAGACTGATTTATATGACTTATCATTTAGATTCCAATTTGGAAAATTATTACAACAAAAGTTAGGATTTAACATTAACGATTATACATTAACTAAGTCACACACATTAGAACAATTACATAATGAACTTATCACCAAGGTTTCTACCAGATGGGTTAGTGAAAGAAATCCAAACGGTATTGTTTTGAGACCAGAAGACTTCACCTCTCCAAACGTTTACTTGAGCGAAGAACCTTCTAAGGACGAACAAAATACCATGTATAATAAATTAGTTGAAGAAGCTAAAAGTTCTTTGAATTAGAAAAAATAAACCACTTGTAAATAATTTAAATACATTTAATGGAAATTACTTTTTTGAAGTTATTAATATATAGGTAGTGACTATTAGTTTCTACTTAAGGTGAATCCCAAAATTATTGAAGAAGCCAATATAGCAATGGTGCCTGGTATTAAAATCTCATTTGGAATACCAGCAATCAACTCGTTCGAACGCTTGTTTCTTCTAGCATTTTGGTTTGATTTGGTATCAATTGGTGCGCGGACATGTGGATTATGTATGTACAAATCTGCTTTATCATTAGACAATTCAACGTTAATTTTAACACAGTCTAAGAGATCACTATCAGATGTAATTGAAATAATATCACCTTCATCATCAATGTAACTAATTGCAAGTTCATCGCCCTCTTCTTCTTCTGGTTTCTTAACCTTTAAGAAATCGAAATCTTTTGAATTTAACTTTTCATTGATTAGAGATCTTAATTTTTGAACACCATCATTAGGATTAAGTGTGATACGATGAACGCGACCCTCTATGGCAGGTGATTTAAACTTGAATGTAAAGTTTGATGACCTTTCGAATGGTAAAGTTCTATTAGATTTCACCGGCGAGTCTGTATGAGACACTGAATCAGAAGGCTTTATGTCAATATTGAATGAATGGAATTCAGAAGCAGTGACATCAGGAGCACTACCAGTAATAGAATCAGAGTGAACAGATTCAGAATCATCATTTTCTAATGACGTCCAGAATTTATTCCAAGCAGGACCTTCTGGATTCGTCTCTTTATTACCATCAATAATTTCATTATCACTAGTTTCGATTTGTTGTATTTGATTTAAGGTTGCATATGTCAATTGCAAAACATCGACAATTCCGATTATTTCGCTTTCATAACCAATAACTGGCAAATTTAAATAATGCCCATCAAACATCTGTCTCAATGCCTTTTGAATTGGTATAGTAGCCTTAGAAACATCTGGCTGTGGTGTCATGACCCTGACAATAGAGCATTTTTTAGGGTCTAGACCAGCTGAAATAACTCTTAAGACGACATCTTTAGATGTGAAAATACCAGTAACTTCATCGTTTGTATCTTTAACTAATACTGCGGTAGTTCTGTTTTCTTTCATCAATACTGAGGCATCATATACTGACTCTTTAACGGTAATATATACTGGCACAGTGGAAGCATTAAGTACACTCTCCAACGTTGGTCCATTCATTTTATTCTTCAAATTCTCAAAATACTGAAAGACTTGAAGAGGTTGTTGTGACATTCCTATTTCTGAATGAACTGAGTCTAACGCTTCATATAATTTCTTTGAAGAGGCATGCATTCTTTCTAACTTTTCCATTTGTAGGGCATAACACTTAGTAATATCTAAAACACCAACAATCTGACTATTATCATCGAGAACAGGTAAATGTCTAAATCCCTTTTCCACCATTAATGTCAATGCTTCAGAAGCTGGGGTATTAGCATTAGCACACATAGGATTAGGGGTCATGATCTGGTCGATGGTCACACCATTTGCATTTAACCCAGAACCCACAATTCTAAAAGCCAAGTCTTTAGCTGTGAATATACCTAATAATTCGCCTTCCTCACTGACCACCAACACACAATTCTCTCTTTTGGCAGACATCAATTGTGATGCTTCGTAAACTGTAGACGACGTTTTACATATAACGGGCTCAGAGGGCTTAAGCGCTAACACGGTACCGGGAACGGCTTTTTTACTTCTAGTGGTTCTTGTTCCACTTCTTTTCTTCTTGCTTAAGTCATTTTCAATTTTTCTTCTAATAGCATCATCTCTCTTAGATTGTCTCTTCCTTGATTCCGATATCTGGGACTCTTCAACAGTGCTGGATGGCCTGGAAGAGTTGTTCGAATTAGCAAACTTTCTGTTGGCTTTTGAAGTCGACATTTTAATAGAATGACTTATATCTCCAACTATAATAACGGTATAACCTACTGCTAGATATCTATGTACTTGATTAATTTAATTTAAATGGAACAGGCAAAATGTAAATATAACAAATATGCAGGTCACTTTTGTTCCTGATCTCATCAACTGTGCCTGAAGCTTTCACGTTGAAGACAATAGTTATCGTATTGGATACAAGTAATAATCCACGATATGACACAAGCACTATGTAGTGTTATACTAAAGTCATGATCCTTCCAAGTTATTGTTGCATGATAAAAACTAAAATTGCCTTTCTTCGTAAACATTCAGTGATAAATTCTCTTTTTACCAGATATGTACTCCAAGATACTGATCTTCTTGTTTCTTTTAAACTCAGTTCTAACGATACCGAATATATATAATGTTATTCTTGTGTTTTTTAAGACTCAGAGTTTGTAGGTACTTGCATTATGTTGTTGTCGCCATTACACGATTCAGATTAGTAGTAAATCCAATAGATTATTTAAAATTCACTAATAGAACTACGTAGTACTACAATAATCAAAAGTAGAGTAAAATGCATCTAGACACACTGAATATTGTCGAAGAATAATAAACAGCCACTTCAGGCTTTTTTGACTCCTACTGGCGAAAGGAGTTGTGAGAATGGATGGCATAGACACCACATCGGCGGCTAGTTGTTAAACACACAGTTTACCAATATTAAATCCAATTTTACCATTAGAAGTTGTTTTACATTGTCAATTAATAGATTGTGGACAGTTATTAGCCCAGTTGCAATTATTTAGATTTATGGTAATTTGCAGCCATCTATATAAATAGAGGAATATTCTCACTGCATCTTTGTTGTAAAATTTACCTCTTTACAATACCTACAATTAGAATCTACAAAAGACCAGATAAAATGTCTATTACCAATGGAATTATGCGTACCTTATCTATGTTCCCATTGTTTGCCTATGTTATAGGGTTTTTCAAAGATTTAGTATTAGCCGTTGTAAAAACTGGACCTGTTCCAAAACATGTTGCTCTTATAATGGACGGGAACAGGAGATATGCTAAAACCAACAATTTAGCACCACAAGAAGGACATAATGCCGGTGCTGATAGTCTTCTTCATGTAAGTACTTTTTTGAATTCGAATCAGGAGAAATGTTACTAACATTACTAGGTGTTGGATGTCTGTTATAAACTAGGAATAAGCCATATCACAGTTTACGCCTTTTCAATTGAAAATTTCAAAAGAACCCAGGAAGAAGTTGATAAATTATTTGGTTTATTGAGAGATAGATTGAAAATGTTGGCAAATTATGAGGGCGATTACACCAAATTCAATGAAGTAAGAGTGAGAATAATTGGCAACAAGTCCATGATTCCTTCAGATATCTTAGCAGATTTGGAAGAGATTGAAAAGAAAACTGTCAATGTTAAAGACAAAGTATTGAATGTATGCTTTCCATACACCTCAAGAGATGATATCGCTCATTCGGTAAAGGCAATTTCCAAGAAATTAGAATTGAAAGAAATAGAAACCAAGGATCAAATTAATCTAGAAACCTTAACTGATAATATGTACATGGGTCCTGAGTCTCTTCCTTTAGATCTCCTAATAAGAACAAGTGGACACACAAGGTTAAGTGATTTCATGCTTTGGCAGTGCAATTATAATTGCACGATCGAATTCACCGAAACCTTATGGCCAGACTTCAATTTCTTAGCATTGATGACTATTTTGCTTAAATGGAGTTATTATAGAACCTTGCAGATTGAAGAACAAGAACAAGGAACTAAAAAGAATAACACTAAAATGCTGAGTAATATGACTTATCTTAAGGACTTGCCACCACCACCACCATTTGCTTCTATTACTGACCCCTAATAATGATACAAACAGCACGCTAGTCATCTTTGTTTAAATCGATGGTTCTTATCAAGTTCTTAACTTCCTTTTTGCTTCTTTCACGAACTTTTGCCTCTTCAATTCTATTTAAATATCCCATATATACTACCACCTCTGCTACCAAAATCAAAATTCCGAAGAAAATACAGAGCAACACTCTATATGAGTCTTCTAGACCCCAAGAAGTCTCGGTCCAATACCATATTGCATAAACCACACTAGCTACACTGATTAATATGTTAATAATGGTAGTTATTTGGCCCTTCATTTCTTTATGTGCTTGTGCTGGTGTCCAATTTTCCCTATCTACCTCATAAAGAGTTTCATAATCCAATGCTGGTGTCACCAATCGTTGATACTCATCTTCCTTTGCTTTTAATTTTAACTTCTCCATGAATTCCAGAAATTCCTTAGTCTTAGGTTTATTATTGACTTCATTTTTGTTAGGAATGTACATCTTTGTTTTTTGAATTAGCTCAATTAAAGTCGTCGTTGGCTCATATTCAAGATAAAAATTCACCAAGTTTTCGTAAGTAATGTAACTACTGGAACAAATCTTGTCCTTCAATTCCTTGCTTAGTTTAGAATCATCTATTATCTCCTTGATTTCCTGCGTTAATCTAAATTTTATCATTTAGTTGATAGATTTAGCGAATAGAATTAAATATTGATAATCTTACGAAATTCCGCATTTCTGAGCGTTTTTAAAATTATTATATTTCACTATTTGCAACTAATATATTAATAATAAGATTGATTAAAATCTTGACAGAGTATGAGTTATTCATCGACTATTGTGGGGGCATTGGCTTGTCAGAAGAATTCCTTTTTAAAGACTTTTAAAACAACAGTTGTATCAAGTATTGAGTATGATCCCCAAAAGTTTGGTGTTGAGAAGAAAAACGGGAAGTTAAAAAATAAGAAAGATATGCCACAGGAAAAAAAGTATGCTGTTGAGTTAAAGGATACTATCTTATTCCCCGAAGGCGGTGGCCAGCCTTTTGATACAGGATCTCTTCTTTTACCAAACGAAGATGTTATCAAAGTTCAGTCAGTTTTGAGAGATAAATTAACGGCTTTACACATAACAGATGGTCATGTTGATCCAGGTACGGAAGTTACTGTCAGCCTCGATTGGGACAGAAGAATAGACTTGATGCAACAGCATACGGGTCAACATTTATTATCTGCTGTTTTTGATACGTACAACTACGAGACTTTGAGCTGGTCTATGGGTGAAGTTATTAATTATATTGAGTTACCACAAAAGGTAAGCGATGAAATTGTAGAGGAAGTTGGAAAGAAGGTTAATGATATTATTGTTGAATCTATACCAATTAGTATTGCACATCCTGATCAACATGGAGAGGAAGTTGATGTTTCTCATCTTCCTGATGATTACGATCTTTCCAAGGGGGTAATCAGAATAGTAAAAATCGGACAATTAGACGCTAATCCATGCTGTGGAACTCATTTATCATCAACCGCTCAGATTCAGACTATTGCCTTGTTACATCAAACAAGTATCAGAGGTGGGAATTCTCGTTTATTTTTTACTTGTGGATCCAGAGTTTCAAAATACTTGAGAAAACAAAATGAATTGTTGAAGTCTTCCGGAAGTCAATTATCTTGTCAAGTTGAGGAAGTATCTGATAAAATATCTCAACTTAACATTAATTACAAGAAATCTTCATCTAGAGAGTCAAACTTATTGAAGGAGTTGTCAAATATTGAAGCTCAAAAGATATTCCACAAGTTTAATCAAAATGAAAATTTGATTGACTTTGTTTACAGATCTGATAATAATCCTGAATACCTTCTTACTTTCCAAAAGGAGTTGTTGACTTTGATCAATGGTTCAAAGGGGTCAAATGTAAACCTAACTGATAGGCAAACTATTATCTTACTCAACGGTGACTATAAATCTGGCTTGGGTGGTATGGTTAAAATCCTAGGACCAAAATCTGAAGACGTCGTTAAGGAATTAAAACAGAGGCTTACTAACCTCAAAGGTGGGGGGAAACCAGGAAACTTTCAAGGAAAAGTTTCTAAATATGAAAAGGGCGAATTAGAATCCGTGTTACGTTATTTAGAAAGCTTACATGATTAGATACTTTATATAGAATAAAGATGTGTTGCTTGATATATATACATGAAATATTTATTGATATATTAACGTTTGACCCAGGTAGGAGATTTTCTAGCCTTAACCTTACCTGGCTTCTTTCTTTCGACTTTTCTTGAATCTCTTGTCATTAATCCAGATTTATGTAATCTAGACTTAAACAATGGATTGAAAATTATCAAGGATTTAGCAATACCATACATAAGAGCTTCACATTGTCCGGATACACCACCACCTTGAATTTCAGCAAATACGTTATATTGACCTTCTTGGTTAACCACTTGGAATGTATATGCAATTTTTTTACGGTCACTAGCCTTCGGAAAGTAATCTATTATCGATCTGCCATTAACTAAAATTTGTCCATCACCCCTAGTTAAGTATACCTTTGCAACGGACCTCTTTCTCTTACCGACACTTTTGGCTCTACCAAATGAATCTAAAGTCTTCATTTTTTGAGATGATTTGGTTAAAATATTTGAACTATTTGTGAATTTCTTTAATGTATCACTAACTTCCATTGGCATCAATTCTAAATCAATACTTCTTAATCTATGTAACAACAGGGTTAATTCTTTGTGGTGAATTGGTTTAAGTCTAGTTCCAGATTGGACTTGTTCTTTATACTCTTCGAAGGATACAAATCTATTATTTTGGATTTCTTTATCATCTACAATTCTAGTAGGTAAGTTGATATACTTCCTAATAAGGGCATTTAACATATTCAAATTCTCTTCATGAACTGGGTTACCACCAAAAAAAGTCTTTAAGGATGGAACAATTCTTAATCTTTCAAGTTCATAGTTCTTCAAGTTTTGTTCTGCTACTCTTGATGGTATTAAAATTCTTTCACCTTTTCTTTCTTTCAATTCTTTAGGAATCAAAGGTCTTCCATTGAAGGCACTTGTTTCCTGTGCTCTGATGACTGTTTGAGACAACAACCTGACAGGAATTTTAATTCCCTTAATACTACTTATCAGCCTAAATGACATTAAGGTGAAAATTCAACTAGTACTTGAGCTATATTTATTATCGTAATTTATTTAACGGTCTTTTGACCAAACTGAAAAATTTAATGACCATAGCACGACCTCCAAAATATTACACCCATTACACCATTACATAATCAGAGACAATAAATATAGTACAGATATAAGTAGATATGTTGTAATAATAATAATAATATAATACATATAGAAAGCAATTTATCACACAAGGGCTAATGTGTGGTCTTGAATGTAAGTTATGTTAACTTGCCCTTTCACCTGACGATGGTGTATCCATATTAAGTATGTTTTTAAAAATGCTTTCTTTAGAAGTAACTGATGGCTTTGGAACCATCTCCCTCTCAGGTTCCGGCTTTATGGGACTTGACTCAGAATTAAGTAAGCTCATTATAGATGATCTTTGGGGCTGGACAAGTGGTTTGGATAATGGCACTTGCTCAACTTGCGGTAAAGCGACTTCATGTAAAGTGATCTGCGGAGGAACAGTTATGGCATCTGTCAAGAATGACTTAATTGAAGGTATATGAGGCTTTATATCCTCGTTATTACTTGAATTTACATGTGTAGATGCTATTGCAACTCCAGAATGCTGAAATGTTCCAACCGGTACAACAGGATCTGGAGATAATCCACTATTGGATGGCGTGAGAACATCAACTTTTGATGCCTCCATTTTAGTACCAATGACGGCAGCAAATTTTGCATCTAATTTTGCATCTGCTTCTTCAGCAATAACATTCCAACCATTTTTTTCTGCATTTCTTTGGTAATAATTTCTTACCATAGTAGCAGTTTTAGTAGTCAACTTATCAGCAATAGTCGTCCATTTAGTACCATGCTCCTTTAATAATTCTGGGAAGGAATTAGTCTCAGTGATACTCCAATAACTAGATATACCTTTTCGGCGATTTTTAAGATCAGAATCATTTAACTCCATTTGGTTATTGAAGTCCCTTATGTCTTTCTCTTGCGTTAAGGTCGGGCTTTCCATAGTGGCTGAATCTTTCTTTTCATTTGAAGAATCAACTGTAACTGGGCTTTCAGCAAGTTCCTCTTTCTTCTTCTTTTGTTTCTTTCTTTGGAGATCTTCAACCAGATTTTCATTTCTTTTTACATTGGTATCAAATATAGGAGCAGCAGCCCTTTTACGACGGCCAGTGTCAGTAAAAACTTCTTCTGATAATGATTCAAAACTAGTGTTACCAACATTAGAAGATATATACTCATCGACTTCGTCCACTATTTTTTCCGTTGTCGGTGTTGAAACTGGAGTCTGATTTTGGGACACATTTCTGGATCTATTCTGCTTGCTACGACGACCCGCCTTTTTACTCATTCTCTTTCTATGATGAGCAAGTAATTGTTTATAATTTACCACCTTTTTGGTAGTATAATAATGAACGACACATTCGTTAGGAGTTCTCAAACCACCAATGTGTCTAGAAATTGCCCCAAATCTTTTAGGAAATAAACAAAATCCTTCACAAAATAATTCATGCTCTGCTTGGGAAAAATTATCATCAAAATCAAATTTTACTCTTTCTGCCCAAGTCAGCTTATTATCAACAATATTATTCGAGTCCATGAATTTTACAACAGTTCTTTCAACTGGATCTAGTAAGTAATCAGGAATCTGAGCAGCAACACGTTCTGCCTTTACTATAGGGTTCTCGTCTTCTTCTTTCCCAAGTGATTCAAGAATTTCTTGAAATTCAGCTTCAGTAGTAACTAAATCTCCATGACGTCTGTTACGACGATTATTATTGGAAACAGGTCGTGCTATATCATCTCCGTAAACCAGTCTATCGCCGGACTGTTGTTTCTTAACATCACCAGAATCTATCTCTCGCCTCATTTCATCATCTACCGGGTGGACTATCCTCAATTGTTGGTCCATTTTTTCTCTCTCTACTTTGCAATTCTTTTCGAAACTTGAATAATTTTCCCATAATGATAATCGCTTTTTCTTTAAAGTTTTTTTCTTGACAAGAAAAAGATCTTCTATATTCAGTTTATTCCTGAAAAAACTCTTAAAATTATTATGATAAAAAGGATAATCAAAGAGATCCTTTACGGGATTAGCCAACGAGTATTTCAAAATCACATCATCAGAGCTTTTAGTCTTGTTCTCAAATTCCTTTTGCAAGTTTAAAAATGCACTTTCGAGAGAATTCATAGGATTACTACAACCATCTGGATAGCATATTTCATCAGATACGTCAATCTTAACGATTTCTTTAACTTCATTTAAAGCTTCTGATTTCACCTCATAAACTTCTAGTTTCTCCTTCGTTAAGTCTGAGTCATTATTTAATCTATTAAGTGAATCATTATCTTCATTTCTTTTGCCTTCTATAACATCCATATCTTGATTTATATCATCATGTTCTTCTTCTACATCCTCCTCCTCCTCTTCCTCTTCTTCATCCTCTTCATCTAGGTATTGTTCTAGATCTTCATCTCCTTCCTCGTCTTCATCGACAATTTCATCTACTTCTCTCTTTACTGGTTCCTTTTCAGTTTCAACTTCGGAAGTTTTAAAAGTATGCTTGTTATCAATCTCAGAAACATTATCATAACTCATTGATTTATTTGGATCATCATATTGGGTAGGTGAATAGTGATCATTTAATTCTTTTGGTGATATATTCTTTTCTTCTTCATCACCTTCATCTTCACTATAGGTTTTTGTCCTAACAAAATCTCTACTCTTACTAGTACTCGTATAATGATCTACCAGTTTGTTATACAGATTAACACCTGAATAAGAATTTCTGGATGCGTAGTAAGAGTCGCTTCTTTTTCCATTCATCAAAGACGACGAACCACTATATGATCTTATTCTATCCTTAGAAGAGAAATTTCTTGAACCTACAGAACCAGTAAGTGTACTTCTATTATTTGACCCGTATGATGATTTCCATTTACCTCCAGACATACTCAACGATGAATCACCTTGGAAAGAATTTTCATATCTATCCTTTCGATAATCCCCATCTATTAAACCCGGACCTGAATGCTTCGAGCTAACTAAACTGTTATTAGGCCTTGTATTATATGAAGTACCTGTTGATGACGGCTTTGTAGAAGTAGATAATCGTGAATCACCATTAGACTTTATTCTTTCAGATCTCCATGAATCATCTCTATTATAAAAATTTCCTGACATTCCAGATTGATAGTCATTGGGATCCCGCTTAGAACCTGAAAAGCTGTTATAGCTATTGTAATTGCCATAATAGGAACTAGAGCCTTGCCCTGAGTTATATGAATTATATGAGCCCTTTGGCATACCATATGAACCGTACGAGTTCCTATTATCCCTCACATTAGGACCGCCTCCATATGGGCGTCTAGCTGGACCATTTGTCCCACTAATGTTCCCATTATATCTTGATCGTTTAGGTGCTCCGTACAGGGATTCTGAAACCAGTGAATTCTCTGGTTTGGTCGGTACTTTAGAATGGCTGAGAGATGACGACCCTGGTAGCCCATTGCTCTTATAGTCTCTTCTTGACGTATTATTATAAAAATTTTTCCTTCTTGCTTTATTGTAATCATTGTAATCACTTCTTTCATTATATCGACTTAATGGAGGGCCCCTAGAGCCTGAAGATGACATTTCCAGAAAAACGTATGAATTCTAACTGCTGTCTGTAACTATATTGATAAAATTCAAATCCAATTATTTGTGCAAACGACTTAAATTAATAGAGAAACTTTATGTTTTAAATTTCCTTTATATCTATTCACTCAAACTCAGAAATTCATATGTGCATACCTCCCCTTAATATAATACGAAAAGGTGATTATCTAGAAAAATAGCAAAAGATTAAATTTCCTTATTTTGTTACGTTAAATAATAAAAACTGATTATCAATTTAATAGAGAACATATAATACTTTTGAAGATTTTCTTTTGTGAGACCTATATACAGGAATATACTATTCAAATAATTACCTGCAAGAAAGTCATTCTACAGTGATATTAATTAATGAATGCTATTGTTAATGTATAAATCTATAACCTATTGGATATATATTACGTGTATATATGTGTGTGTTTCAGTGCAGAACACTGCGTTTATGATTACAATCAAATAAGGGAGGGACCATTGAGGATTTTCTTGAGAACCCCAATGTCACCAATGGACTTAACCAAGTCATCGTAAGGTACATTGGCACGTATAGTCTTGTTTCCCATATCAAGGTTGAATATATGCGATTTCTTAAGAATCTTTGAGTCTGAGAGAACGATCACAGAACCGGATTCCAAAGCAGATATAATTTCTAGAAACTCGCCCTTTTTCAACCTACCCAAGAGTTTGTCAATATTTTCCTCTGAGTATTTCATGTAGTGATCGAAAAATGTGTTGACATTGAGTTCATTGTGTGACATATTATGGATCTGATAGTTAAAAAGACAGCACAACACTGCCTTCTGCAACAAATTCAAATTTTTCAATTTAGTTAGTGAATTATCACCGAAGGAAGTCGAGCATACTTTAGCAACATGTGATATTTGTACTTTTGGGGCATTTTCAAATGTTAAGCTATTGATTTCACTCAAAGATTTGGTTTGTCTCAAGTTATTTTCTACAATTTCTATACTTTTGTAGCAAATATCAAATGCCTTACGAAGATCACCCGTTATTGATGCAGATTTTTTACTGCAAAGATGGACTGCAGCTGGATGAATTAATGGGGTGGCGGCTTCGTGGTTTTCCTTGTTGTTTTCCACAAGTGAATTTAATTTGTTTGTTATGACTAGTTTGATTTGCTCAGCTGTGTATGGAAGAAATTGGAGTGATTCAGGATTTAGGCAATTTCTTTTAAGTCTTGGTAAGAATTTATCGGTCAAATCTAAAGCATTAGATATTCCAATAAGTATGAGTTTGTTAGTTAAGATGCCGGAGTTTTTTAAAGATGCAAAATTAAATAATTGGAACAACACTTGTTGGTCCTTCGTGATAAGGTAGTCCATTTCATCTAATAAGACAATAGTGGTGTTATATTTAGAATTCTTTCTTGTAAGTAGTTCAAACAAGTCGTCATAATTCCTTTTTCTATGCGAGGAGCCTAAATGGGCAGAGGAATCTATACCACAGTAAATTTCGTGGAAGATGTAATCTGGGTTATTGACAGACATACAGTTAATTTTCAATACGTTCACCTTTTCTTCTCCAAATGTGAAGACATTATCATCCAATGTCTTGCCAACTTTGCTCATTAGATGATTGAATGACATATTAACTTGTGCTGTTTTCCCAGTACCCGGAGGACCACAGATATACAAACTATTACACATTTTTTTTTGTATATTATCAAGTAGGAACTTATTTAAGTAGTTTCCTTCTTCCTCTCTGGCAGAGAGGCACGCTGTTGCATGTTGATCTACTTCGTAGTTACATCTTTGAAAGATTGCCTTGGTTCTGAGATACACAGACGAGTTTTTAATTTTCGTAGGGGTGGTTGGGGGAGTCTGCAACATTGACAATTTCTTACCCTTCGAGCTCGAAAGCAACTCATTAGAAATATCTCTTATCCTTTGCTTCTGAGGCGTAGTTGGAGGAGTGCTAAGACCAGCCTTAGCTTTGTTGTCTCCATTTCCCTTTTCAAATGCCAGATGGATATCACCTTCATCATCTTCGGAGATCATCAATTTCGAACGCTTTGGTATTGGAAGTTCACCCAAGACTTCTCTTTTGATTCCCTTTCTTGTATTCATTTTTCTTACAACGTCACAATGATATTAGAACTATACCTGAGATACATTTTAAGAATACATGAAGTATATATATATACGCTACTCATTACATATTATTATACGCGTTTATACAAAAATTAATTTAACCCAATGCGGAAATATAATGAAATGGCTGGTTACTTCTTCCTCGCGATCTAAGGATTCCTATATGTGAGTGGCATACCAGACATGGTTGGTGCAGTTACCGTTGATCCAGAGAACACTAGACCAAGGCTAATGCGGTCTTTTAGGGCCCAGTATTATGGAAACTGTGATTGGAATTTCGGATGTGGAAAATATCTTCGGACGATGGATTTGATGCCTTGAAATTAGGGTTGTAAGGACATATACACCAGTAGCACATAGATAAACCTCTGCCTTCTTGATTGAAATTGCAGAGTATATTTCTTCATTTCTCCGAACGAAGTTGGTCTTCTAGGTCTTTCAATGCCTGTGTCAAAATATCGTTTTTCCTCGTCACCATGTACATATCTGCCGGTCTCACGATGTATCTTCCCGCATGGTTGGCAAACAATTCAAGATCCTCTCCCAAATTTACCAATTGGTTATATACCAATTCCACCAACGAAGCTATAAAAGTAGGCGTAGCGGTGACTTCCTTGTCTATTTGGGCCAAGTTTTCCTCCACCATCTTTGCCACCATCAAATACACGGCTGACTTGAGCTGCAAAGCAAACTCCAGTTCCAGCTCGGGTTCAATCGTTGTCGACATGGCAGAACGGACGGGCTGTTGTAGAACACTTCTGTAGCTTTTCAGTAATAGCGACATTCTGTGATACGTACCAGAAATCACTAAACAATCCACGACATTACGACATTACGACATTGCAAATACAACGATACAACGACATTATACGTCACCGCGACGTGGCGACACTGCTCCAAACATGCGACATTCAACAACAAGCACCCCCTCACCTCTTTGACACGACCGACAATCTTGCTCCACACTAACCCGCTTGTGTATACCAATTGATGGGAATTGTGCCAACATTAATTTTCCTTACCGCCATTAATTAGTAATTAGGGGAGCGCAATATCCCACGAGAACTGCACCTCTATTGTTTTTACCGTAAGCGAAAAAAAAGCACGGAGCGAGAAATTATCAGTAATGTCTAGGCGATTCACTCGCTATTTTATTCGCGGACGTCAGTTCTATGGAGACCGTTGGTACAAGATAAACATAACCACGAGCCTATATTGTATATTGTATATGACCATATTGTTGGTTCTTTCTGTGTGTGTAGGGACCACACCGCCATATATGCCAATATAGATGTCTTATAGTCACAGTCTCAATCTAGTCTTATACCAGATTGATGCAACTTAAAAAAGCGCTTAAAGTCTCTCGATCTTCCTGATGAACATTTATTCCGTTACCAAAAATTTGAGGTTATGGGGTCGAAGATTCTTTACAGCTTTTTTCTTAAACCCAAACGTAACAAAGTTAAAGATACTACCGTTCTACAACGATAAATTTCTTAACAGTGACCAGTTGATGGAAGGAAAAAGGTAATGTCGGTAAAGACTAAGAAAGGGTTGGCGTATGTCCTAGGTCACACAGATGAAGGCACCAATCATATACTTCCAATGAATGCTATCCAATACTCTTCCCATTCGGATCAATTATTCACCGGAGGACGTGATGGAACCATCAAAGTGTGGGAGGCAAACAGAGGAGAGAAGTTACAGTCTCCAGAATTTGAATTTTCACCGACGTTTGATAAGAGAGATAGGGAGACTCAGGAGGACTTCAATGAAAAGCTACTCAAACTTGAGATGTCGATCACATCTAACCCTCTCAATCCCTACAATAGGTATGGCTCTGGCTACTCGGTTGTGGATACATTTGATTTGCATTTTGATTGGATTAATGACTTGAAATTGGTGAACAAGAATCAGTCTTTGGTTTCGTGTTCATCGGATTTGTCATTAAAACTCGTGGATTTGAGTCAAGGCATATCTCAGGAAGAGCAGGTTCCAAATCATAGAATTCATAAGTTTGCCAATGTTCATACAGACTACGTTAAGCAATTGTCATATCATCATTTAGACAATTTGATATTCAGTGGTGGATTAGACGGTAAAGCGGTGGAGTGGGATTTAAAGACATTAAAACCAATTCAAGAGATCCAGAATAAAGCTGATTCCACCAGCGTGCCTTTTTCTATATATTCTATTGCAAATAATGATTCATACATGATAGCTACGGGAGGGCCAAATAACGGTATCAATCTTTATGATAGACGTTCAGCATCCAACTCCAATCTAGTTAAGAAGTTAATTGGACATCAAGATAATATTAGATGTTTGTTAATGAATTCCAGATTTGTATTGAGTGGATCATCTGATTCCACAATAAAACTTTGGGATTTGAGAAACTTTAAAGTTTATAAACAATTTGATATTCATGATGATGCTGTCTGGACATTAGCAACTTCAGTATCTTCCAACCCAGGCTTACAAGATGCATCTTCGAGTACTGACTTCAATGTGTTTTATTCTGGTGATAGAAGTGGGAGAATAGTAAAGACCGATTTATCCCGTTTATCTATACACGATTCATCTCCTCAAACAAGTGGACCTGAAACTTTCACTACGAATGAGAAATTATTAATTGATGAGCATTTAGGGATTTCTACAATCATAGCACAAGTTGATTATCCTATTACTTCCCTTTGTGTTGAGGTCAATGACACCAATGGCGCACCCTCTAGTTTATTTGCATCTACTTATACTTCGTTGAATAGATATTACATACCAGATACAAGTCAAGTATCGAAGTATCAACACTTGAGATCTTGTTTAGATTTCTATTACTCCCATGAGAATCAAATGACTGATGAAATTGGTTTGATAGAAGGTAATGCAGATCAAAATGATTTAAATTCTGATTTTTATGATCTAGTTAGCCATTTATCCATAGATTCAAACGCTCTAGATGCACAATCATCGTTCTCTGGAAATTATCCTTTGTCAGTTCACAATTTAGAGAGTCCCAATCCAATCGAATTACTAGATAACAATGAATACGATTCTATGTTTCTAAATGTGAATGGTGGTCCATCTCAAGAATTTATCAATATACCGAAGAACTACTCCGAATTAAAAGACAATATTTTGCCCGAGGTGAATGATATTCCTGTTGAAATATTATTAAATCCTGTGCATGCAGAGCAAATAAACATAGTGCCATTCAATATTAGTCCATTTGAGAAATTCTATGTTGAACCTAAAAGTATCATTTCAAAGAAATTATTTAACAATAAGAGAAACATTTTAGTCCTTTATTTAAATGGTGACATTAAAATTTGGGATATATTTATGTGTAAGGAGGTGAATACCTTTCCATATACTGCCAGCAAACAAATGGAATTAACGAAAGAACTGTTAGAAAGTAGGCACAAAGAGATGGATGATATATTTCACAAGCATCAAACGTCGGATACATTTAATAATTGGTGTGAGATAGAAATTAAAGCTGGAAAATTGATGGTTACACTAAAGGAAACGTCATTTACAAATGTTGAGATTTATTATGATGAGATGATAAAGGAATACCCTTTTCTTTCTCATACTTCCACAGAAAATAAAAATCCATGGAAAAAGAAAACCGGGGTGCTGGAAGATGATAAATTTGTTCTCTCTGCCATCTTTATTAACTCTTTATTTCATAATTATGTGAAATATGAACGCCAGTTCGACTATGATTTGAGAGATGAATTAAGAAGTGAGAAGGTGAAAAAAGCCACAAGTTTATCATCATTCACTGAATCAATAGCTACTCTGAATTCTACGGAAAGTCCAATGTATTCCTTAAGAAAGTTAAAAACTCCCGGGAAGAGACAATCTCGCCCAAAAGAAGGATCTAAAGTTAACCAAGGAACACCATCTGGATCGACTGTGGGAAGTTTAGAAGACTTGTCTACTTCCTTTAATAGTGAAGTTATTGAAAATACAAAGAATGGATTGAAATCCACGAACGATTCCAATGCATCATCGAATGTTGACGATTCAATTTTGAAACTTTTACATTTGAATAAAACAAAGTATTCAGAAGAGTATGACTCTGGTATGAACAAATTAACAGAATCACTACTAAAAGTACATGGTTTCGACCCAATCCCCCTGAGTAATGATAATTTCCAATATGCACCAATAATAAGTGTGGATAGACTTCCCCAAAATTTGCATATTATCATATTTGAGCATTCGCCAGACTTAGGAAACTTACGAGATTTATGTGCTTTTAAATTAGAAGATATTAATAAAGTCGAATATGAAGCTAGCAAAACTGATACATTAATTCAGGATTTGAGATGTTTTGTTCCACTTTGGCTAGGTAAGCCATTGCTTTATAACTTGTATCCAATTAAAGAGCCACCAAAAATTGCCTTCCTATTAGTAGAATGTGATTATGGACAGTTGCCTTTAGAAAAGAAAATCGGAGGTAAAAATCAAAAGAAAATCAAGAAGCTTCCATCGTTAGAAAGTTCGATAAAGCTTACTTCTCATAATATGCTTAGAGTGAGCAAGATAGTAGCATATCTAATGTCCAAGTTTGATTCCAGAACGTCTGAAATGAAAGATAAAATCCCTCCTACTGATTGGTTGGCCCTTGATTGTAAAGGCGTTGAGCTATCTAATAACATGACTTTACAGACTATCAAAACAAAGATTTGGAAGAGTAGCTCCGATATAGAATTGAGATTTAGAAGAAAATTCGATTTATAAGAATCTTGCATAGAAACATAGATATATCTACATAGACCAATTACAAGTACAACTGTCTGTCTTAGAAAAAAAAAATTAGGATTTAGTAAACAATGTAAGTTCCAAAGAATATGAAAAAACGACCTCGGTGAGGATCGAACTCACGATCTTAAGATTAACAGTCTTACGCCTTAGCCAGCTTGGCCACGAAGTCTTATTACATGAGCTGTTAGGAAATGTTCCTAACAGTACCTTCACGTGCAAGCTATACACTATATAATTCGCATTTGTTGCAAACTCTACAAGTTTACTTTTAGAGATCAGTTTTCCTGTTATATCTAATTTATATACCATTATATATAAATATATTACTGTTTTCTGGTTAAATAACCTCTGAGAGTTCATCTAAACAAGAATTAAGGACTAAATCTAACTTAAAGGTCCATAAGTTTCCTAACAATTGGTAGCGCCGCTAAGATCTGATACATCAGAATTTTTTTAACATCGTCAAATTACATTAATATGTCAAGCCCATCAAACAAGCAATTGGTTGAATTGATTGAAAAGTTACACCAGTCAAACTTGGACAGCCAAAAGTCTGCCGCTAAGTTCCAAAAAGAGATGCAAAAACAACATACTGATAGCATCCAAATGATTCTTAAAGCTGTAAAAGATCTGGAATCAGAAAAACCAAAAAATGATCATAAATGGCCTTCAATGCATAAACCTTATGATGGTAATGAAGATCCTTCCGTTATTGATAATTTTGTTAATGAATTAAAATTATTAGCAACAAACTTTGCATGGGAAGATAAAAATTTAATACAATATGCTGGTTTTAACCTTATTGGTGATGCTCATAATTGGTACCATGAAATATTTAAACCAAATTTATTTGACCATGAAGATGATGAAACTACGTTTGATATGTTCGTAAATGCTTTAAAGCAAAGATTTGAGAAAAAACTTACTGATGTAAACCATCTAGAGAACTTACTTCAAGTTAAATTCTATTTTAATAATCCCAGAACATATCTTGATCAATTTAAAAAGTTTTCTAATCGTACTCTGAAAAATTTTGAAGAGTATATCAAAGTGTGTATTTTCAAAGATAGACTTAGAGGAGAATTTCTTGAAGAATTACAAATTAGAAATCCTCAAACTCTAGAAGAATCTTATCGTATTTTTGAAGTCATGATTGATAGAGTTAATAAGAGAAAGAATACTTCTCGTTTAAACTTAAATAATAATAAAACCCAATATTCAAATAAGTTTACCAAAAATGAAAGTTCAAAAAATTGAATTGGTCAGATCGACAGGCCAGTTCTGACAAATATTCTAATGGTCTGAATAATAGGATTAATAATAAAACTCAACAAAAAATCTTTCAAATTAAAAATAAAAATTTTGTTAATAAGTCAAGAAATGAATTGGCTGCAACAAAAAATAAAAAACACGATGTTAATACAGGAAAACTCAATAAAAGACCTAGTAATTTTAAAATTGATAAACTCAATAATAGAATTCTCAAAATTCACAGTCCACAAAATACTCAAGTTAACACTTATAAGAGTAAATCATCTCTTGATATTTTAAGAAATGAAAATCAAGAAATAACAAATCTATATAAAATCATTAAAGATCAAAATGGCAAAAAGTCAGTCAACAGAATCTCACGTGGAATTAATGATAGTGATGAAAAACCTTATGCGTTAGTCACAGATTTGATTATAGGAAATACAACAGTGACAGCTTTAGTGGATTCCGGAGCACAATTATCTGTCATTGATCCTAAATTGGTATCAAGCTTAAATTTGAAATCACAAAAATGTCCTTCTATTGAAGTCAAAGGAATTGATAATAAATCACATATATTGAATCATAAATTATCAATAAAAGTTAAAGTTAGTAAAAAATATCATACATGCACGTTCTATCCTATGGAAACGGGTGAACAAATAATTCTAGGCAATCAAGAAATCCTTAAAATTATGCAAGCAGCAAAAGGAAATCGTTTAAAACTCAAACCGAAGCATGTAAATAATATAATAATTCATAAAAGATATAATCAGAATGAACAAGATGTCGTCGTTGATTCAGTACGAATGTTAAGAATGTTAAAAAGCCAACCACATTCAGTTGGATTATGTTTAATTCAAGAATCTTTTAATAATACAGAAAATATTCCAAAATTTATAAAGGAAGAATTTCTGGACACAGTTACAAATACTGCACCTCAGCAAGTACCAATATTTAAAAAGGTTACTCATAAAATACAATTAATACCAGGAGCAAAACCTAAATCTAGACCTCCTTATCGTATGTCGAAATTTGAACAAGATGAGCTCAAAAGACAAATCAAAGATTTATTAAAAAGAGGCTTCATAAAACCTTCTGTTTCACCATTCGCAGCACCTGTTATGTTTCGCGAAAAGCATGATGGTTCTTTAAGATTATGCATTGATTATAGACTACTTAATCAAGAAACAGTAAAAGATGCATTTCCACTCCCTATTATTGAAGATATTTTCCTTAAGTTAGGAGATGCTAAAATATTTTCAAAATTAGATCTTATGTCAGGATTTTTCCAAATAAGAATGGATCCTATTGATGAAGAAAAGACAGCTTTTTCAACACCTTCTGGTCATTATGAATGGAGAGTAATGCCTTTTGGAGTTACCAATGGTCCTGCTACATTTCAAAAGTTCATGAACCAACTACTTGAAGATTGTCCAAATGTTGTTGTATACATTGATGACATCCTAATTTATAGTGAAACCAAAGAAAAACACGAAGAAGATCTAAGAAAAGTTCTTAATTTATTAAAAGAAAACCATCTTATAGTTAAAAGAACGAAATGTCAATTTTTTGCAAAAGAAATTGAATTCTTAGGATTTACAATTACTGACCGGGGAATTAAACCTAATGATAACAAGATAAAAGCTATTACTAACTACTCTAAACCTAAATCTGCTAAAGAAGCAATGAGATTTATTGGTTTATGTAATTACTATAGGAAATTTATCGCAAAATTCGCAACAATTTCAGCACCCGTTGTAGAATTCATGTCAGGTCACACTAAATGGAATAAAGAACAAGACGAAGCATTTGAAATATTGAAAGAAAAACTTACTACACCACCAATACTTGTACTTCCAAATTTCAATCAAAAACTAAGATTAACTACTGATGCATCCTACTTTGCAATTGGAGCAACCTTAGAACAACTTGATGTAAATAACAAAATCTCTGGTGTTATAGGATATTTTTCCAAAAGGCTTCAAGGTTCACAACTAAGATATTCTGTCATGGAAAAAGAATTTTTTGCAATAATTCAAAGTTTAAAACATTTCCGTTCTATTCTTTATCGTCAAGATTTTATAATTCGATCAGATCACCGTAATTTAACCTATATCGAAAACCAAGGTAAAATTCCTCAACAAAGAATAGCAAAATGGATAGAATATTTATCAGAATATAATTTTACTATTCAACATATTTCAGGTTTGAAAAATATTCCTGCTGATACATTATCTCGTGTAAGTATTAATGCCTTACAAAAAACAAGTATTACACCTAATCTTTCATTATATGATTATGCCAATGATACAGATTTTCAAGAGATTTATAATTTCCATAAATTTGGAACACCTCCAAAAAAGCGACAAGTAAATCATATGTCCAACTTTAAATTACAAAATGACTTACTTTACTATATTTTAAATGTAGGAGAAGATCATAACCAAATTCGATTATGCATTCCAGATTGTCCTGATAGGGAACAACTTATTAAAGCTGCACACGAACCACCTACTGCTGGTCATTTTGGCATATATCGAACTTATTTAACAGTAGCTGAAACAAATTACTGGCCTAAGTTATTCAAGGATGTGCAAAACTTTGTACTGACTTGTCATTCATGTCAAGTTAATAAACATCTTACTCGAAATACTAATGCACTAATAAAACCGTTAGAAATACCTACAGATCGATGGACATCCGTTAGTATGGATTTTATTACTGGAATACCAACAGCTATTAGTACTTTTGATGCAATTATGGTAGTCATTGATAGACTTACTAAATATGCACATTTTATACCAACAACGAAAAATGCAACTAGTCAAGATATTGCACAACTATTTATCTCTAATATTATATGCAATCATGGAGTACCTTATTCAATAATAAGTGATCGAGATCCTAAATTCCAAAGTCAATTCGGGAAAGAATTGAATAGATTCTTAGAAGTTAATTTAAAATTTTCAACTACTAATCATCCTCAAACAGATGGTCAAACTGAAAGAACTAATGCAATTGTCAGAAGATTATTACGACAATATGTAGTACAACATCAAGATACATGGCCTATTTTTCTACCAATGTTACAATTCGCTTACAATAGAGCATATCAAAGTACTATTAGAACAACTCCTTTCCAAGCAGACATTGGAAGACAACCTTGGATGCCTTCTATTGAACCAAGATTTACTCTCGATTTACCATCTATTGACGCAGCTAACTTATCAGAAAAGCTTCAAGCCATTGCACTACGAATACAAGATTATATTGCATTATCGCAAGCAGAACAAGAGAAATATGCAAATCGTACTCGTCAACCTCAAAATTTTGAAGAAGGAGATATAATTCTTATTCACATTAATGCTTTTACATCCTTATTTACTCATTACTCAAAGCTACAATCTATTTACCTAGGACCATATAAAATACTCAAAAAACTTACCGATTCAACATTTGAAGTTGAACTACCATTCCATAAAGAAGAAAAGAATGTTATGAATAAAAAATGGTTTAGACATTACCGTGGAAGAACCATAAAGTATCCACAAGCGCCTCCTCAATCTACTTCTGAAGCAATTAAGAGAGCAAGAAATGGAGAAATTCTTGAAATTACTGGAATAGATAAACTAAATCAAAAATATATGGTTATTTGGTCAAATTGTCATCCAGGACATATTAGTATTATTACTCATAAAGTATTCAATCAAATACCACTATCTCAAAGAAAGCAACTTCTACAAAATATACAATCTCAAACAGAAGATCCCAAACCTTCAGAACCACTGTCAAGTCAAGGTAGATTACCTGGCTTATTACACTAAGCGTCGGGACGACACTTCTTTTAGAACGGGGGAGAGTGTTAGGAAATGTTCCTAACAGTACCTTCACGTGCAAGCTATACACTATATAATTCGCATTTGTTGCAAACTCTACAAGTTTACTTTTAGAGATCAGTTTTTCCTGTTATATCTAATTTATATACCATTATATATAAATATATTACTGTTTTCTGGTTAAATAACCTCTGAGAGTTCATCTAAACAAGAATTAAGGACTAAATCTAACTTAAAGGTCCATAAGTTTCCTAACATGAGCTGTTAGGATATATTTCTAACAGCAAGCAATACATAATTTGCAATCTAGAAATTTACTCTTTGAAAACCAGTATTTTCCAAATATATCTAAATTATATACCTTTATATGTATTACTGTTTTCTGGATAATAAACCCCAAGAGAGTAAATATAAGGAGGAACTAAGATCTGAGGTAGAAGAATGCTATGAAGCAAGTCTGAAATAGGACAAATAATGAATCAAAGATTTAGACATTGAAGAACCTGGTTGTGAACCTCACAGTTTGGTTACGTTACAAACACGTCCATAGAGAGCCGTAATCTTCTCTGTCTTTTCCCTTACTTTACTATTCCTTTCTTTCAATAGAGAAATATGGTGTTGTGAGTGGGTTGGTCATTAATTTAGCGGTAGCTTTCAAGTCAGCATCTCAGTGTTACCACTGGCGAACGGACTTTTTATGAATAATCCGAAGACAACACTGTGGAGCGATGAGATTTACATAGATCGATGATATCAAAGGGGCCCATTACTACGAAGACGCTCGCAACATCACTATCAGAGCTTTGGAACCATTCATAGTAGTTACTGTAGCTGAAGTGGTAGCCATAAGCACTGTTATTCTACAGCCCACAGTGAGATGGTTAAAGTTTTGACACCCTGCAGCTAGCAGTATTGGGGCCGGAAGTACGTGGTAATCAAAAAGAACCAATGAAATTGTAAAAAAAAACTACGATGATAATATGTAATTTAACATAACGATACATGGCTATTTTCTTACCAGTGATTAATTTGCTGAGAGCCGTTCGTGCCATGTATCTAAAAACATTAATGCAACTGGATTGTTAGAAATACTCTGAGCGACAAGCTGTTGCGTTAGTTCAAGCAGAGCAAGCATGCGTGAAAATACACGTACTTTACCAACTTTACCTTTCTTTATGTATACAAGAACATTGATCTCTCGGATATTACCTGTTCGGAATAACTATCTTCAGGAAGTAAAACTTCCACATTTAAAAATTCACTAACATAATTCATTGGGTAAGAGTACTCCCTTGAAATGTAATTCATTAAATTTTTCAGCATTTACTTTAAGTTGTTCTAGTTTTAGGCTTAAAACAATCCTTGACTCCGCAATTCATCAGGTACTCTGGCATTGTTTTCTTTGCTCCATAAGCATAGTTCAAGTTGTATAAGAATATAATTGACGTTTTCAATATTTAAATATTTTCTATATAATTGATGATGCAAAGTGAATGCATAAATTCATTCATTCATCAAATAAAAACTTAGTATTATCCTATTTAATTTTATGGGATATATGGGGTTTTATCTTTTCACTGAAGGCAACTTTAGCTCTCAAACTCAAGTGTTTTGCAGTAATTCAATAGCTACTTAGCACCTATTTCTATGAAACTCACTGGCCAAATTGACTTTGTGTCATAACTAAAAAAAGTCAAAAATTTGATATCACGTGATGTAAATTTTGGTGATGAGAGAAGTGAAAAACTCCATACAACAAACTAAGGGCGTTGTTAAGTGGATCTTAATATAGATAAAAGAGTATTCGTATATCATGGAAGAGACTAATAGAACTATTTCTCGTTTATGGAGATCATTCAAGACCATCAAGGAGGTGGTTAGAGATAGAGTAAGTGATTTTACCAATGAAGGTTTTCCCGTAGACCCTCGGGGCCATTTCCAAACACCATTACTAACTTCCATGCCATAGGGATACTACATCAGACCTGAAGAAATTGAGATGAGTTTAGATGAATTTAGATCCAAAATATGTGATAGCATGAATACTCCGCAAAGAAAATTGATGTGTTTCCAAGCTAACCCAACAGCCGAGTCATTGGAAAAGTTCCCTGATATGGGATCATTGTGGGTGGAATTCTGTGACGAACCATCCGTCGGTATCAAGACCATGAGAAACTTCTGTATTCATATCAGTGAAAAGAACTTCAGCACTGGTATTTTCATTTATCAAAATTCCATTACACCAAGTGCCAACAAGTTGATTCCAACCGTTTCCCCAGCATCTATTGAAACCTTCCAAGAAAGCGACTTAATCATCAATATCACTCACCACGAATTGGTCCCAAAGCATATCAAATTATCCAAGGAAGAAAGAGTTGAATTGTTAGAAAGATACAGATTAAAGGAATCGCAACTACCAAGAATCCAAAGGGAAGACCCTGTGGCCAGATACTTGGGTTTGAAGAGAGGTGATATAGTCAAAATTATCAGAAGATCAGAGACTTCTGGTCGTTACGCCTCCTACAGAATCTGTTTATAAGATGTCTCCCAAACCGTCCTCCGTCTTACTATTAGTATTTTTATTTTTTTGTTGGTTTCTACATAATAAAAATGACGCTAAAAGTAGTTATGTTTCTACACTCTAGTGAAACACGCTTATATAGCATTAGGTAGAATAATTGTAATATAGTAAAATTCATATTTCCAAAAAATTCCCACTTTAGTTGACGACTTTGGCAAACAAGACACTGTCCTGGACACCCTGCCACCATTTCACCTCCTCCAACTCAACTCTTCCGCTAGGACTTACTTCTACACCTTTGTTGCCAAGAAACACAGGTCCTACGGTGATTATCAAAGCATCCACGACGGATTTTCCGATAATTCGATAAGATAAAAGATCGTTGATAACGACGGCACCACCCTCGATCATGACAGATTCTATGTTTAGCTCATACAACTTTTTGAGTATGATGTCCCAATTCGTAGTACGGTCGTTGCTGGTTGTGAGAGGAAGCTTGACTAAGAGCCCTCCTTGACGACGAAGAACATCTTCGTCCTCCTGTGACGGTGTCACAGCCTCGTCAATGAGGATGTAGGGTGCCAACCCCAAGTCACTATCACAAACCTGTCTCAATTGTGACTTGTGGTACTCCCACCTCCCGTGGGGATCGAGAACTATTGGTCTTGGACTGGCTCCCTTGACTCCATCGTTGCCCACATACCTGCAATTCAACTTGGGGTCGTCGGCAAGAACAGTGCCGATGCCCACCATGATGCCACCATGTTTTGATCTCAAGTAGTGGGTCATTGTTTTTGTTTCTAAATGGGAGATCTTAGTCTGCTCCCCTGGCATAGCAGCTATCCGCGAGTCTAGCGACTGGGCATATGTTAGCGTCACAAACGTTCTAGAGTCTCGCTGGCGAGGCAAATACGCTCTCAGGAGCTCCTCAACACTTTTCGGTAGTGGGATCAACGACATGTGGTCGAGTACAGTAGTATTGGAATAAACGATGTGCGCATCTGAGATATTTCCTCACCTATCATTACTATTACTCTATATACTCTATACACTCGTAGAATCGTACCAATCGTTATCCACGGAGAATGAATCTCTGAGACTCATCTCTGGGACCCCACCATATCAGCCATTGAAAAAGACACCCTTGCGGAAATCTTCCTTACCAGCATCCTCGCGACCAGAACTCGTCTCAGCCTTCCGCTGGAGGAAATCCTGCTGCAATTGCTCTTCTGTCATGTTCTCCCTTCTGACCTTGTCTTCGTGGGCCCGTTCTTCGCTTCGAAGCATCTCTGTGTCTCTCTCGTACCGTCTTTGTTCTCTCACACGCCACTCGGAATATTCCTGTTCTGGGTCGATATCGTCGGCATCGTCGATGCCATCATAATCGTCTTCATCGCCCATTGGCACCTCAACGGTACCTAAGTTCTCTGCCCTCTCTAGCGCTATCTCCCGGGTTTTTGTCTTCTTTTTCGTCTCCAACGTAGCTATATCGTCGCCAGTGACATCCCCAGTAGTGCTCGAGCTCTTTGCTCCCCTCTGGGTTTTGCTCAAGAATACAGGCTTGACCATAACCTCTTCGTCGCTTGAGGAGCTCTCGTCATCAGACTCGCTCCCGCTCTCGTACGACAGACTCTCGCGGCTAAACAGTATTCTGTTGGTATCCTCTGGTCTTGCTGCCATCGCTACGTCTCTACAGATGTATATATCCTATTGTCTACCCCTATAAAGCTCCAATAAAATCACAGTACAATTTTAGCTGGAAAATCATCGAGTTTTTCGCGTTGAAATTTTTGATATTGGCGGCTAATTATATACAAAAACAAACTTTGTTATTCTTGTTATTCTGGTGCTGAAAAGGTTTGTTATCTTCTGCTTTTAATTGGTATTATAGCACTTTTGTCCCCGGTACCCCTGCTAGATTAATATGAGCGACTTTTCCCACTACTTACCTTCTATTGAAAGACCTTTTGGAGTTGACTTATGGTCCAACTTCGACTCGCTCATTACAGCCGCTACTAATGGCAAGTTTGTGCCTTCTGAATTCGAGTTTGTCCAAGGTGAATTACCGTTATCCACCTTGCCTCCTGTTGCGTTGGCCATCGGTACATACTACTTGGTGATATTCGGTGGAAACTACGTGTTCAAGAAGTTCAAAATCACCCCATTTGTGTTGAACGGACTCTTCCAGCTCCACAACCTTGCTTTGACCACAGTGTCGTTGACTTTACTCACATTGATGAGTGAGCAGTTGATCCCAATGATCTACAAGAACGGGTTGTTCTATGCCATCTGTAACGAGAAGGCATGGACTCAGCCATTAGTATGCTTATATTTCTTGAACTACATGACTAAATACGCTGAATTCATCGACACCGTCTTCTTGGTAGTCAAGCAAAAGAAGTTGACTTTCTTGCACACATACCACCACGGTGCTACCGCGTTATTATGTTACACTCAATTGATCGGTTTGACTCCAATTTCATGGGTTCCTATCACATTAAACTTGGGTGTCCACGTCGTTATGTACTGGTACTACTTCTTAGCTGCCAGAGGTATCAGAGTATGGTGGAAGGAATGGGTCACTAGATTCCAAATCATTCAATTTATTTTGGACTTGGGTTTCGTCTATTTTGCTACCTACCAAAAGCTTGTGTTCACTTATTTCTCCAAATATTCTAACATCTTGCCTGTCTGTGGTGACTGTGCCGGTAACATGCTTGCAGCTTTCTCTGGTTGCGCCATTTTATCCTCATACTTGGTGTTGTTCATTGCCTTCTATATTGATGTCTACAGAAAGTCCTCCTCCAAGAAGGCACAAAAGGTCAAATCGATCAGGGGTGGTGTTGCTGCCCAAGTTAACGAATATGTCCATGTTTCTGGTAGAAGTGATACTCCAACCCCTCAACCAGAAAGTAATTTACGTTCTAGAAAGAATTAGACTTAGACTTGCGTATATAGAAATGCTGGTTAACAAATTAATAACATACAAAGAGACACAATCATTGTTTGAATACCCTTATGTTGGTATTGTTTGAATTTATAAATATTATTGATCTGAAATTCAAAAAAAAAAAAAAATACATGTAACAGTCTAAATAATATTATTCAATCCTTAGTGTATATTTATTTAAGACAAATATTTATTAACTTCTTCGAACGTAGGAATACTTTCAGCAGCTCCTTTCTTTTGTATAACCAATGCACTGGCTGCAGTTGCAAATTTGATTGCTTCTTCTATGTTTGAACCATTTGCTAACTTCAGAATAACACCTCCAAAGAACGTATCACCAGCTCCTGTAGTATCTACGACATTAGAGACTTTAGAAGCGTTGTAAAATGCAGGTAGAAGTTTCTTATGGCTCACAATAGATCCCAAGCTTCCCATGGTAATAATTACAGTACATATATTATCCTGGCCAATTAACGTTTGTAATTTACTGGCCAATTCCTCAAATCCGTAGGCCTTATTGTTACCGATCTTTTGAAGGAACAGATCATGCTCTGCTTCACTAAATACACATTTGGCAATGTCGAGCGATTCTACTTCGTTGACTATAAGAAAGTCAATCTGAGACAAGAATGCCTTGGTCAAAAGCTCCGGCTTGAAAGGTGATGGGTTATATGCAATGTTGATTTTAGGATGATTCTTTTTTATCCATTCAATGGTTTCCACTGTATCTGGATACTCGTTTTGAAGCATGACAAAATCTCCAGCTTGATCTACATAATTTGGAAAGTATGCATTGTAATCTTCCAAGGTTGGCTTCAATTGACCATTGGCACCTGCAGTAATCAATATTCTATTCTCTCCTGAAGTTTCAACTATAATAACTGCTACACCTGATGATTCGCCAGCTAATGTTTTAACATATGTTGTATCCACACCAGCATCTACCAAAGCTTGCTTCAACTCCTTTCCAAACGAATCGTCACCAACATTACCAACCATACGGACTTCTGCATTCAAGCTCTTATCTGTCAATTTCGAAGTAGCCAAAGCTTCATTGAGACCTTTTCCACCTAAATGGTTCTCAAACGATGTAGCCTGGAAAGTCTCTCCTCCAGCTGGAACTTTGTCTGTATAGGTAACAAGGTCGTAGTTTAAAGACCCAACGATAGTTATTCTTTGTGGTGGCATAATCAGCAATATATTAAAATTCAACTGTTTAAAAGATAACAGGTAAGTCTTAAGAATATTTCAATCGAAATTCTCAGCTTATAAAGTGCTCTCTACAAATGAACTTAAACGAATTTCATACACTTAATTATTAAAGCTATATCATAATCTAACTTAGTTTTGCTTAGCAAGTCTCTTCAATCTCAACTTTTCAGCAAAGGTTAATGGCCTGTCGCTGGCTGGTGCAGCTGGAACAGCAGCTGGGGTAGCTTGAGCGGAAACTGGAGCTGGAGCTGGAACTGGAGAGGCACTGAAAACATTAGCCTTTCTAGCAGCAATTTCGCTTTCCATTTCCTGTCTCTTTCTGAGAATTTCGGCATCCATTTCCTTTTGTAATCTCAATTCTTCTCTCCATCTGTTTAAATCTTCTTCCTTCTTAGATTTAGCGGCTTCTTCTTCAGCTCTTCTCTTTTCTTCTTCTCTATAGATACTTAATTCATGAGCACGTTCAGCCTTGATTTGAGCAATACGCTCTTGCTTGGCCCTTTCAAGCTCTTCTTGAGCCTTAGCTCTCAATTCAGCCAATCTAGAGGCATTCTTTTTATCCACAGCAGCTCTGAATGAGGTGTATTCTGGTAAGAGACGACCAAAACGCTCCTTTAATACTAGAGCTTCCTTGTGTTCCTTCAAGGCCCTGTTGATCTTAGCTTCCTTGATTAATTCGTAGTTCTGAACTTCTTCAACCTTGTGTTCTTCAGCATCCTTCTCCAAGGATTGCAATTCATAACGTCTGAAAGCTCTCTCAGTGTGGTCATACTTCTTAGAGACTGTCTTCATCTTTTCTTCCAAAGACTTCTTATCCTTGTTCAATTGTTCAATTTGCATAATACGTAATTTATCAGTATCTAAGTCTTCTAAGTTATCCAAGTCAAGCTTAATGATACCCTTAGCATTAATTTCTTCGGCAATCTTTCTCTTTTCCTTTTCTCTGACAGCAATCTTTTCTCTTTCCAATCTTTCTAAGTTTCTTCTTTCTTGTTCAGCGACCATTCTTTCTTGTTCAGCCTTTTGTTCAGAAGCTAATTTTTCTTGTCTTAATCTTGCAGCTTCTTCTTCCTTACCACGCTTGATCTTTTCGGCTAAACGCTTACGTTCTTCCATAACCTTAGCACGGTTTTCAACGTCTTCTTGCTCAGCAACCATGTCGGCAAGAGCTCTTTGTAAGGCTACTTCACGATTCTTTTGCGCACGAGCTTCGTAATCAACATCAATAATCTTAGAGGATTCAACCAAAACACGAGCCAAGTTAGATAATTGGTTTCTAACTAATTCAGCTGGAGAAACTTGTAATTTTTCAACGAAGGTTTCGTTGAAAGATTCTTCAAATGGGTTCGACTTGAAAATGACTACACCAGCTTCGTGGTCGATAACCAAAGTTAAGTGACCTTCCTTAACAGCGTTAACAATTAAATCTTCAATTTCAAATGGAGTTAAGGTATTCTCAATACCTTCGAAAATACCTAAGTTAACCAAGAAATCCAATTTGACAGTTTCGTAAACTTGAGAAACTTGTTGGAATAATCTGATTAAGACAACTTCGGTTAATTGAGGAATATATTGTTTGAAATCCTTATCTTGTTCAATATTCTTGAAAACTTCAGAAACCTTGTCCTTGATCGTGAGTGGGTGGAATTCACCTTCTTCCAAAACTTCAAATAATTTATTGATAGTTGGATCGACGTATGACAAAATTGATCTGCTGACAATAGAGTTCAACAAACTGTCTCTGCTTGGAACATGGTTCAAGTTCAACAATGAAGATAATTTGGAGTTCTTAGCCTTGTGGTCGTCAATAAGAGTTTCATTGCTGTTGGCGTTTCTTTGAGGAATAGACAAAGTAGACAATACAAGAAGGGAAGCGTAATGGCCCAATTCTTCATCAGTGGCATTTGGAGATTGAGAATACAAGTTGAAGAATTTATTCCAGGCGGCAGCATGGAATAAAGCATTATCGGAAACAGCAAAAATCCTGGCCAAGTTTTCATAATAGTTGGTCATCATGTGAGGTTTTGGAGCCTTCTTAGAAGCAGTGATCAAGGAGTGAACGTCATCAACAGAACGGAATGATTCTTGCCATAATTCTAACTTGACAGCGATATTTAATTGCGAGAAACGTTGTTCGAGATAACGTTGAACAGTATCGGCATCAGATAAGTCAATAGCGTTGGTAGTGTTAATTGGCTTTACTTGAGTAGTGACGGATTGCATGTGTGCTCTCAATAATTCACATAATCTTCTGAATTCAGCCTTTCTACCGAATTTCAAACAAAACTTAAATGCTTGACTGACAATAGCAGAGTAGGTGACTTCCAACTTGGAGTTGTTTCTTAAAATATCCAAACAGGCTCTTAAGGCTTCCCAGAAGAATCTTAACCATGGGGTAACTAATTCTCTTTCAGTACGGTCAGCAGAGTCAGTGCTGGAAACAGCAGATAACAAGATGCTTTCTGGAGTTTGAGCGGTTTCAAAGTCCTCTTCAACTTCTTGGTCAAGAGCAATATCAGCCTTGGCCTGAGCTTCGTTCAACTTCAATTCAGCCAACTCGATGAATTTACGTACAATGACTTCGACTGATTCCAAACCATTTTCAGATAATTGGACATTCTTCTTATATTGGTGCAAGGCATCCTTGGCGATCTTACCCTTTCTCAAGTCCACAGTTAACTTAATAAGTAATAATGCAATTGGTTCTAAGTCTTCGACTAACAAATAACGGGTTCTCTTGGAAGTGATCAAGTCGTACAATGTTTCCAAAGCTGCTTCTGGTTCCCCGACAGCGATCAAGTCTTCAGCACGCTTTAATACATTTTCTGGACGAAAATTATGATTCTTATGAGGTGGAGCCATATTAATATAACCCTTACGTCGTATGAAAATACAGTATATTATACAAATCAACGGGAGCTTGAAAGTGAAAAAAAAAAAATTTCAAGACGATGGTCGTGTGACTTAGTCAATTTATTTTTCATTAAGACTCTACTATGCTATACTATTCTATGGCATAAAGAATGCTAATGGATATATAGATGTATATATTAAGCTTCTCTTCTTACTCTAATGTACAAATACTGGATTTAAGGTTCTAATTTCTGGTGCAAGGGGATCTTGGGGGGGGGATTATGGTGCCTCAAAATGGAGGGAACTTTTCTTGCATTTCCACAGCTGACTTAGCTAAGGCATCCTTGTCTAGCAAGATTATACTCAACTTAGGGTCGATACCGTATTCTGAAAACACTCTTCTGGAGTCTGTTTCTTGCTTGACTTGGGTGTAGTCGTAGATTCCGGTGTACTTGGCGTTTTGTTCCAACACTTCATCTTCGTAGTGGAAGTAGTCCATTTCAACTGGAGCTGGTTCGTTTGCCGGGGTCCTGGTCTTTTTGGATCTTTGAACCGGTTCTGCATCTTCGACGTTGGCACCGACCAATTTGTAAACCTTGGAGATAACTAAGAAGTAGTCGAATTCGTATTTTTCATTTGCATCTTCAGCGTTGGACATTTCTTCCAACAACATCTTGTACATAGGTGGTACGACTTCCACTGGCATGTTGATCATTCTTTCACTGATGATTAAACCAACTTTAGGTTGTTTTGATGTGTCCTTTGTAGATTTCTGGTTGACAAGTAATTTTCTTAAAATCATGTTGAATTGAGTTTGTTTGGCGGTTTTTTCAAACACATAATCGATGATGGCCTTGATACTTGGTTTGCTGGCAGTTTCAGTTAAGTTGATCACAGATAATATCGCAAATGGGTCACTTTCCTTACCCTCAGTCTTAATGGTGGTACCTACTGCATTCTTGGTCAAAATCAAATCTGCCAAGGAGGAGATATCAAAAATGTTGGCATCATCTCCAAACAATTGTCTAAGGAAGTTCTTTGTAGCGTGGAAGTCAACTTCTGGGTTCAAATCAAAAAAATCGAAATCGACATTAACAAGTTCTTCTTCCTCTCCACCCTTTTCTGTTTCTTCAATTTCACCTTCGGAGTCTGTAGAACTGATGTCTATATCTGAGTCTTCTTCATCAACTCTTCTTTTACCCATTTTAAACTATTAATGATACTAAAATTTGAAAGAATGTTTTAACTAAAGTTGTTTTGAATTTTTCAGTTTGAGCGATGCCATCAGATTTTGTACGACATATATAATATACATTGAATCCACTTTTAGACTAACATAGAAGGTTATATGGCTTTGGTTCAGGGTTATTCTTCATCTTCTGAAGAAGAAGATGTGGCGATTTCTAAGGAGAATGATTTCAATGGTGGTTTTGGTGTTAGTGAAGCTGGTGTTAGTGAAGCTGGTGTTAGTGAAGCTGGTGCTACTGTATCTAATCGGATTCAGCACTCAGAGAAACAGGTGCTGAAGAAGAGAACATTCGCCAGTACGGTAGAAAATCCATACTACGATGATGCATTGTTGAAATTACGCTTTGAATCGTCGGGAAAGAGCACTTTTAAAAAGGATTCTAGGAGTATAAAACGTAAAAGGATCAAGAATAGCGATCCTGAAGATATTGATTTTATGGGTCCTTGGGCTAAATATGATGAATCGGAGGAAGAAGACGTAAATCAAGTGGAAAATGGTGGCGAAGAAGAAGAAAAGGACAAGAAGGATCAGGAATCCATTCTGCCTGACGAGGATGACGACGAAGAAGAATCGCAGATTACTACTGAGTTCTTAGGCAGTACAGAAAAAGACTACTTAGGAAGAACTTACATGCATGTACCAAAGGACTTGCTGATAGATTTGGGTAAAGAACTAGGTTCATGGGAATGCTTTGTTCCAAAGAAGGTTATACATACATTTAAAGCCCATTCAAAGGGTATTACCAAATTGGAGTTTTTCCCAAAATCTGGCCATTTACTCCTTTCATCTGGCAACGATGGCAAAATAATTCTATGGGACATGTATCATAAGAGAGAACCATTACGAGGTTTTTACGGTCATAAACAAGCTGTGAAGGATATTTGTTTCAACAGTACCGGTTCCCAATTTCTTAGTTGTTCGTTTGATAAATCAATAAATCTTTGGAACACAGAAACAGGTGAAATTATCAAAACATTAGAGTTGACCTCTATTCCTAATACCATCAAATTTAACCCAAATAACGATAATGAATTTATTGTTGGGTTATCAAATCATAAAATAGAACATTTTGATCTCAGCATTAGCGAATACGAAACTCCTATTAGAACGTATGATCATCATATGGGAGCAATCAATTCACTAACCACATTAGATGATGATAAATTTATCTCTACATCAGACGATAAGTCTGTAAGAATATGGAAATGGAATGTTAATATTCCTATAAAGGTTATAAGCAGTCCTCAGCAGTACTCAATGCCATCTACTGCTGTACACCCTGAAGGTAATTACTTTGCTCTACAAAGTATGGACAATTCTATCCAAGTTGTCCATAATTCAGGAAAATTCAAATTTAATAAGAAGAAACGATTTGTTGGACATAGTAATTCAGGTTACGGCATAGGCATCGATATTTCACCTGATGGCAAAATATTAATGAGTGGTGATTCAAAGGGATTTGCTTATTTTTGGGATTGGAAAACTACAAAGATAGTATCAAAAATAAAGATTAACGATAAATTAATAAATTGCATCAAATTTCACCCTCAAGAGACAAGCAAAGTTGTTATGGCAGGATCTACCGGTGACATCATTTTATGTGACTAATCTAAAATCTAATTAATATCTATTATTTTATACAGTTATATGACTTACATCAAAATACATTTCTCCTTTTTGTATTTCTCTCTCTTCAATTTATGTCTACGATTACTATGCTTCTCATGCTTTTCATGCTTCTTCTCTTTTTTTGTGGTACTATTAGCTATTGCTTCTTTCTGCTTCAAAGTTTCATTGCTGGCAATATTTCCTTGCTTCAAATCTATTGAATGGTTAACGGCAATAGGTGAGTTTTTCCTTTCCAGACCTGTTTCATTTTGTTTTTCTGCATCTATACCAGTATTAGTTTTAATAAGTTTAAGTGATTTCTTTAACGCAGAAAGTGAATTTTGGCTAGAATTTAAGGATATATTATAATTCAAATCGCTCGCTACACTTGGAGGATTTTGAGCTTCATTCAATAGTTGAGTGTATGTTGATGATTTTTCACTCCATTGACTATTTCTCCGAAATTGGGGACTTATACTAACAGCAGATTCACCCGTCCCAACTTTTGTTAAATCAGGATACTCCTTGTAGTAATTTCGATCTTTATCAGTAATATACCAGTAATATTTGTTCCGAATATCAACAATATTAGAATCATATAATGATATATCTGAATTTATACGCATAGAAACCTCATCCTCCTCTTCAAATTCATCTTCACCTTCAGATGATAGTTCCACATTAGAAATAACTGGAGATAATGCATTATCAACCCAAAATTTATTATTCGAACCTTCTGAGATAATAAATGGCTTAGCTGGCTTAGAGCTATAATTGAAACTTGCACCAGGACTAGAATTATAATCCTCGCTGCGATAAGCTTCATTGTTTGAAACAAGACGATAAAATAACATATAAGGCCATTCAACAGAAAATATTTCTCTAAAAGTCTTTTCTACTACTCTTGAATCCTTTCTCATGTCATCATAAAGATACCAAATAGCTTCATAAGCTTCATCACTTTCGTCAAGATCTCTTTTATCCTTACGAGCAACGGCGTGAAAATGGCCAGATGAAATAGAAGTTCCTCGGTGACAAATTGCACTTTCCAAAATTAATTTGAAGTTTCCAGCTATATCATCGTTTGAATCGTCTTCAACGAACTGAGGAAGATTGATGACGGGAGGAATAATAATTCTCTTTAAAGATCTATTAGCTTTACTATTCTCTCTATCAAATGAGTATCTCTTCAAACAAATCGGTAATATTGGCCTTCTATTAATAAATTCCTTTGAATTTCTTGCAATACTTTCATTTTCATTGTCCATGATATTATTTTCATCAGTATAGAAAGGTAACAACCTTAAGAACATCCAAGCTGGAAGACTAACTTCCTTCGGCTTACCATCACTTTCGTTCTCATTGAGTGACCAAATAGATAATGTGGAAGATCTAGCTCTTATACTGTATTTCGTTGTAGTTTTACCTAGAGAGCTCCTAGATGCTATAGTTGGTGTTAGTGTTTCATCATCCCGAGCGGTCGAAGGATTGGTTGTTGTAACGTCGCCTTCTTGGTGCATCTCGTTAACTTCAGGCAAAGCGCATGATATTTCTCCTCCAGGGAGAGTATCTTTCGTTATACTTTGCAATGTGGCTCTTCTTTCTAATTCTCTCTTGACGTTAATTGAATTGTTAAAATAATGTTCTAGACATTCTTCGAGTAATACTTCATGTTCGCTACTTGAGTTACCCTCAGATTCATGATGCACTTCGTCGCTCTTCTCGGGAGATTCTATTTCGTCTTCTTCATCTGGAATGCTAACAAACAATATACGCTCTTTGGAATACTTCAAATCGTCATCTTTATTATATTTACCTCCATGCTTTATATCTATCTTAAATGTCAATAACGGCATAGAAAGTATCTCAGTTAAGAATTCAAATAAAACCGAAGAGTCCTGTTGCTTACCTGACATGGCCTCTTTAAATCCCAATTTCAGTAATATTTCACAAATTCTAATAGTAATGTCGGTGGTTATTAAGTTTCCTGATCTCAACAAACTAACATATAGTCTAAGTAAGGTGGCTAATTGATTCACGAGAAAATTATCGTGTTGGTTAGATACGAATAAAATAGGTTCAAAGCTCTCCAAGTTGGCAAACATGGCAAACATTAACGTATCCAAATAGCACATAACGTTTCCCCAGTTTTCTGCTCCGAGGAATTGAATCTTGTTCCCAAATCTATCATAATCCTTATTCGTCAAAAATAAACCTTGGCCACTTAACTGGAAGAACCGTATGAGACAACAAGTTTTCTTTAAATCACCCTGAGTAAAGGGCGACTTTAGTAATGCTATTATTTCATGATCTAGGGGTATTTGCAATCTTCTTTTTTCGAAATACTTCTTGATTGTATATACTTCCTTCGAATTATGGTGGTATTTCTTAGGATTGAATGGTATTGGATCACCGGTTTTAATCTCTATTCTATGGAAGCTATCCAGGTACCAATGCCAAAACGCATCGTCTAGAGGTGATGCCTCAACTTGTGAGCTCCTAGATGACTTTTTAGATAGCTTTTTCTTAAACATAGACTGTTAATCTTTCCCTTATCTTTACATCGTGGTTAGTAATATACTCCGTTTAAATCTTCTCCAAAGAGTTGTGACACAAAATCTCAAAATCTAAAAATCTAAAAGAAGCTTTCGTTAAATTATTCATAAATATAAAGATAATGCACTATATAATGTTCTAGACACTGGTGATGGTTAGTTCTCTCATCTTAGCAAGAGTGTCGTCGATTTTCTTGTCCAAATTCCCGTTGGCGTAGTCCTCTCTCGTTTGAGCATCTAGCTTTGATTGTAGATTATTAAACTGGCTGTAGTTCTCGTTAAAGAAGCGAAGCTGTATCTTCACAAACGACTCAAACGAAGGATCTAAAAAGGGTATACGTAAGTTGATAAATCTGGGTAATTCTTCCTTCAATTGATCGTTTGCATCGAGATATGATTTCTCCAACTCGCGGAGCTGGGTCTGATACGTTTCCAATTTTTCTTCTTGGGCTTCAGCAGACGGCTTCTCTATGAGTTTGCGGACTTTGTTCTTCATCGAATCGTAATCTAGCTTCTTGTGGGCTCTTTTCTTCATGGCGCCATTTATTTCGACATAATACGAGTTAAACCGGGCCACTGGATTCAATACCGTCTGGCGATAAGGCTCCTCAAGATCTCTAAGACACTCATCGTTCAATTGTTTCACCATTTGGTAGTACTCCTGGGAGATATTACTGTATTTGTTGTCCTTGGCTGCTAGTTCGTCACCCACTCCGTAGAACGAAGATAGCACTTCGGCTACATTCACCTGCGAACTGGACAATATTCTCAATGTATCCAAGTACTTCTTGAGCTCCTTCTGTAGCTTGATGGATGTGGACTCCATTGACTTGAATCTCTTCTCTTCAAGTGCATATTCTCTATCAACTGTCTCTTCCATCTGGCCCGTCTTTAACATCACCTGAGTACCGGCTCTATTTATCACTTTTTTCAACCCTGACCAAGACATTTTCCTCTAAATCTTATGCTTAACAGAATAGATAGTTACAAGAGCCTATTTTGTTCGTTATATAGGTGTTTAATTGTACTGTTTCAAACTGGTTTCATATATTATAAATGCAAAATTTGTGAAACCGCACTGGCCGATATTTGTGTTCAATATCGATGATGAGCCTCTATTTGTATACCAAGTTTACAAAGGTAAAAGATTATAGCATAGGTTATTCATTATATAGCTCTTTATAAGTGTATAAGTATATATTAATAGAATAATAGAAGAATTGAATAAAAAAGTAGTAATGTGCTTACAATACAATACAATTACTTCGAATTGGGATATTGTAGGCTTAACTCAACAACGATCAGTTGTCGGCTGGAGAATGCATTATCTGGGTGACAAACTTACCTGAGTATCTAGTTATGCATGCAACCGTCAAGACGTCGTTCCTTATGGACGTGGTCATTAGGTGGTTCAAGATGACGTGGTTAGGAATCGACAAATGGTAGGCCTCTTTGTTGGAAGCGTAGTAAGAACTGTCTGCTCTTCTCAACGGTGGTCTCTTGTGTACATTATTGTGGGAGAAGTCTGGGGCATTTCTGGTTGTGTCTGCTAAATGGGGGATGGAATTGGCGTGGTTTTGGTGTTGGTTAGCCGAAATCTTGTTCAATAAAACGTTATTTAAATGAGCTGGAAGCTGGGGGGGTTCTGGGAGTTCGTAGTTTGGACTCTTGTCCTTGAAATACTCGTAGTCCACAAACATTTCGGGGATTTCGCTGGAATAACTTATTGTCAGCTGCTGTTGGTTATTCAAAAACGAAGTAGATAATGAATCATGATATGGTACATAATTCTTGGATGAAGAGTTTGTATCAGGCGTAGGGGTGCAATCATGTGAGTCAGGTACACTTGACTTAGGGTCTTTGTATTCTATGTGCTCGAAATTGTCACTCTCCTTTGAAATTTTAGTCAAGAAACTATTAGACTTCTTCTGGATCCTATCCACATCTAGTTTACCTGCTGTCTGGGTTATTATATTGGCATCATAGTCTGTTGAGGCACCAATGTGATTCTGTTGGTTTTCAATGTGATTGAACAAGCGTGATTCATCTAGAACCTCAAACCAATTGAAAAATATACCTTCCTGATCTGTAGCAGTAGGTAATTGGCCACTGACTCGATATTCATTGTTGACTATATACAACAATTTGTGCACCCCTAATGTTAAGTTGATTGTAACAGTGAACTCATTTTCGTAGATGGGTGACGGTTTTAATCTGATAATATCTTTCCAGTTGGAGAAGGAGCCAATTATTGAAATCTTTCTTATGTCTTCTTTCTGCGAATTGACCCATTTGATTTCAACAGGAATGAGCCTGTTATCGTGGATCTGATTATTGTAAGGGTTGTTCTCCGAAGTCAACTGCTGGTAGTGGTGCTCATCTATGTTCGCAAAGACCTTGTCTTCGTTCCCATCAGTTGATATTCTTCTGAAATTTATTTTACTCAATTCTGGAGGAGGAGTGTCGCTTGAGGAAGTGTTAGGTTTCGAAAGAGTCTCATCAGGAGAGTGGCCCATGTTGTCGATTTCCATGCTATCGCCATAGTCCTGCGGCAAAAAGCTTCTGCTGACTTCCACCATGTCTGAGTCGATCAAGCCATCGTTAAGCTCGTTATATTCATCTTCGATAAGATCATTAGAAAACTGATTGTAGGAAATGTCCCCATGGTCTGGTGCTCCGTGCTCTCCAATTCCACCCGCCGGACCCGAGTCCCTGGGGATCGAAGAAATGGGAATCAACCCCTGAGCCGGCTGTTGGTTTCTGACCTCGTGGAGAATCATATCACTGAACTCTTCATCCAAATTGTGGTGGGTATCTTTTGCTGAACTGGACTTTCTGACACCACCCAGAGACCGGGTCGTGGCAACAGATTTTCTGGTACTAGATGTGTTATTACCCATAATTCTTAATCAGGAACGTTAAATTGCACTTGTATGTCGACACTTTCTAGATATATAGGACGACTTGCATAGGTAACTTATACAATAGATTCAATCCCAAGAAGTTAATTCCTTTATATAGTGTTATATACCGGATGTTTTTTTACTCCAGCTTTAGTTGCTACGAATCTAAAACTGGTTACATTGATGATATCTGGTACGACGGTGTCGCTTAAATGCAAGTGTACACTATGGTATAACTGTAATGGGATACAGGAGTAGAAGGTTGATGTTTTTAAGCGATCAACAGACACTCAGGATCCGGCGGTATATTATTGAAGCGGTTTTGTGGTACTGTAGAATCTGGGGCATTATTGCGATAATGGAGTGCTACATTGTCTCCTTTATAGAGACTTCCCGATCTTAACATGAACAGTATCGTTCATTTTGTATATATGTATGCAAATTATGTGTTAGCTATGTATCAGATTGTTATTTTCTTATAATTAGCAATGCAGATGAATGATTTTCTGTGACAACGGCTCGCACGGCGTAAGACAAATGTGTTATTCGGCTATTTTGTGAACCGTGCATTTGTACGATTTATGTTTTTGTCACTATGAGTTTCTAATGCAATAAAATGGGAATATCTAGCAAGTTTTTTTTGATATGTGAGCGACAGCGTTCATGGAAACGATTTCCCGTTTCTTCTGTCCCTCCGGAGCCTGCTCTGCATTAGACTATAGCTCCCACGTCTAATGATTACCTCCAATTTGAACTTGTCAAACTCAGGATAGACAATGGACGTGTATCGGTGGAGCAATTCAATGGCCCTTCTTCTGTGTTCCTTGGTGGTATCTCTGATCCATGTCTGGTACCCGAGTCTAAAATTACAGTACTCCTTGAAAATCTCAAGGATGTTAATTTCAACTTCCTTTGTGAGGGAAATATCATAATCATCCAAGTTCAATATTTTTGACAATTCAAAGATATTCAATCTCGAATAATATCTGTCTTTCTTCGATTTGCTCAATGTTTTAACGTAGTCCAAGTTGAATTTAATGTTATTACTTTCTTTGTTTTGTCCAGGGTTATTCAATTTGTATGCTGGGTTTTTTTTCATTTCTTCTAACGGGACCAACTCTTTAGAAATCTTGCTTGACTTTAGATGGACGTTCATAGCCGAAGCGGCCAAGTGCTTAAGGGTGTCGGGGGACATTTTAATATTAACCTCATAGATGTTTGGTCCACGACTCGTTGTGATTTGGATGCTTTTAGGGGTGGTGATATGTTTAACCAACAACAATTCTGTTCTTCGCTTTATGAACTTCTGGCCGCTTGCAGTTGCTCCAGCTGAATTTAACGTGGGCGTAGTTGGAGGAGTAGAGAGACCAATTTCCGATTTATCTGTAGGTTGGTTGTCAGTGGAACTTTTTTCGCAACATTCAAATTTAAATTCAGGATCATAGCTGCTAGGGATTGTCAAAACATTGGGTTTGATGAACGAGTCGCTTAGAGTTTCGCTCTCTGACTCTTCAGAAATACTACAGTCACTTTCTCCGTCAGACATCATTTCGTAACTCAAATTGGTCTTTGCAGTCAGTTCTATTGATGGACTTCTTGTCTTAGCACCATCACTGAAACTCAAGTCCCGCATTATATTCAAGTGCTCTCTAAGCATGTTCACCTGGTGTTGTGATTCGGCCTCTATGGTTTCCTCTTCCTCCTCGATGTCATCCACACCGTCGCATTGTATGAGTGTTAACTCTTCGTCCAGCCCCGGCAAGCTCATCCACAGACCGCTTCCTCTTCCCAGCTCTGCTCTCAACTCAAAGCTATCGGTCAAACTCTCTTCACGGTCCTGCAAACAAAGTGTCAGATCGAAGTTACCTACCTTGATTTGATAGTTAATACACAGATCAAAACCTCCGTGCGTACTTCTTTCGCCGTGTCCCGTCACCATATCCCAACTCACTGGTGTGTCTTCATAAGAAGGAGTAAGAGGTACCAGCATAATTTACTGTAATTTGTATGATATACCATATAATTGATAAACAACCGTAACTTTTGCAACAGTCAATTTTTACTACTAACCATGAGAGTATTTATAGGATTGGTGTTAGGATGTATCACTGCGCATTTTCTCACCATAATTTGTTTTATAACCTGCTTCAAAAATATGATAGATGGATGAATTAGGCAGTCTAAGGAGATTATATAACATCTGTGCTAGTCGATATATACATCATATATCTTCATGTTTGAGGTTACAGCAAATTTTTACATGGGGGCGAATATGTAAGTAAAGAGGAATTTTCTCTTCTGAATACGTCTCATGTATTTGGCTATCTCTCCTGATTAGTCAATGTCTTCTTTACTTGTTTAGCTAATGTTTTATCTAATGTAACCTCTTGAATACCTTCAAATTTCATCTGTAACAAATTCATAACGGTTTATATTTAGACTATGGATTCTATACTAGTATGTATGTGCTTCAATGATGTTCTCAACGACACCATTGACGTCCGACTTTAGATACTTGCTGTTCATTAAGACTTGAATGAGCTTTTTGATACCGATGTTAATTTCAAAATCAGCTAATTGCTCTGCGATACTCTGTCTTTCTTGTTGGGACATGAATCCAAACTTGGTCATGACTACTTCAATTTCCTTGACTGACTTGATTGGTTGGACAGCGAGAGTGTTGGTAAAGGCGTCAATTAAATTCATGTGGCTCAAGGTGGTATATTGTGAAGTCGTAGCAATAATAAGAAGTTTTCTGTTCTTTGGTGGTTTCTTAGTCAAATATACCATCAAAAGCTGTAAAATCTCGTTCGAAAATCTAGGTCCAATAGGAACATAGTTGATTAAAGTTTCAATTTTATCCACAACTAAGATGTTCAACGGTGATTTGTAGACATCTCTGAAAGTGTTGTCAATATGCTGTATTTTTGCTGGCTCCGACATACCTACTAAACTTTCAGCAGAAAGCATTTTAACAAATGGGAAATCTGAATTCATAGCCAAAGTACTTGCAATGGCAGTCTTTCCTACACCAGTTGGGCCATGTAATAAGAAACTAACTAACGATTCAGTTTCACTAAATTTAACTTCGTCGACGAAAGATTGACCTTTATCAAATATAGCCTTGATGTTTTTGTTGAATGGTATTATTCCATGTGGAGCTGCACCATTTAAGTCTTCTTCATCAGTACCAAAGGCAGGCTTCACTTCCCCGAGGGCCAACAAGAAATCATTCCGGCATATTTTCAAGTTATTAATAGAATTAATATCAATTTGTGCAATTGATCCTGATTTAGTATGTCTACTAATAGCAAACGATTTGGCCGAGTTACATAAACCTTCTAATTCAGCACCCGTAAAGTTTTTTGTCAAAGCACTTAATTCATCAAAGTCGACATCACTTTCGAGAATTTTGTTCTCAGTTAACTTAGTAGTATGGATTAATAAAATATCCTTTCTACCTTTCTCATCTGGCAAGGCGATTTCAATTTGAATTTCAAATCTACCTGGTCTTAGTAAAGCGGTATCGATAAGATCCAATCTATTGGTCATACCAATAACTAAGATATTATTAAGTTGGTCGACACCATCCATTTTTGATAACAACTGGTTGACGACGTTATCACCAACACCGGTACCATCTGATTTTCCTGAACCTCTTTGTTTGAAAACAGAATCCAATTCATCAAAGATAATAACATGTAAATCAGAATCATCACCTTTTTGTTTGTATTCAACTTCTGCTTCCTTAAACAAGTTTCTAATATTCTCTTCTGATGCACCGACATATTTACTCAACATTTCAGGACCATTGACAATCTTTGGTTCTTTACCATTCAACATCTTACTGAGCTTTCTTGCGATCAAGGTTTTACCGGTACCAGGAGGTCCGAATAATAACAAACCTTTACAATGCTTATAATCCAATTTCTCAGCAAGATCTGGAGGAAGAATTCTTGAGTTAAAAGCTCTACGAAAAATTTCCTGAAATTCGTTGTTCAAACCACCAATACCCAAATCTTCTAATTTAAAGTTTGGATTTATAATATTCTTTCTAGCTCTAGGTTTTGCAAATTTAGACTTGGAGTTATTCTTCTTCACCAAATTGATCTTGGAGTCTTGATATGGGAAGAAATTGATTTCACATTGTTTTATTAATATACCCTTGGTAGAGAGATCAGACGAGTTTGTCACGGAAGGCAAATGATTTTGAACATCGATGACTTCAATATTTGTCACCAAGATCGAATAGATAACTCCCTTAAACTCTATTACAAGTGATTGAGTGGGTTGTAATATTTGGTTTTCATAATTTTTTAAGAATATTTCTGATAATTCCTCATGATCAACTGGAGCAGATGTTGCCTTCGATCTTGATCTGAAGTCAATCATGAGCTCTATGTTACCAATGTAAGAGTGTTTGGTGGACTCCAGGATGTTGAACGACTGGACAACTACTTCCTGGCCCAAAGACCATTTCCCCCAAGTTCTCATATTTCCTGCTAACCCAATAGTACCTGGCTGCATGGTCTCATCCTTGTATATGGAATAGACATAGTGTCCATCCAACAACACTGGAGCCTTGTTGGTCAACTCATCAAAGTCCTTAGGGTGGACACCAATACAGTTAGCTAATGCTACCTGGTTAGAGGGACAATTTGCTACTTCAAATTTCTTTTTGAAGTGGACAGGCTGGCTCTGACCACTAGGCGTATTAACCGGGTTAATCGATCTGTTATGTGTAATTGAAGAATAACCTGCTTCTGGATTGTTGGAAACCTTGTGAAATCCCAACTTTTCCATGATATTAGTTGTGAGTAACGGAATTATTAAATGTTTGATATACTATATATTTAGTATCGTTTTAATTATTTAGTATTTCTAATTCTGAGAATATAGGTCACGTTCTATAGCACGTGTAATAATTCATTAAACATCCTAAGCACCAGGTTATTTTACACCCATTGCACCATATTTGTAAAATCCTACACACCACGCTATGGATTTTATGTTACAGCAATTGTATTTTGTACTCAAACTACCGGTTCGGAATTGTTCGTACCACCGGTATTTAATTTCTCAAACCCTTAGTCAGAAATCGTTTATACCAAAATGCTTAACTATTCATACCATCAGTAACAATACCTCAAACTAATATCAAAAATATTTTCAGCCATATGGTGAATACTTACTACTAACTTCAAACTAATTTTACTCTCAAGTTGACGTTGTATAGTTATTTAAAAATATATCCTTTCTTCATTCTCTTTCTTTATTTCAATATCTAGATTGCTTTTCTTTCTAAACATAATTGGAAATTCTCAGAAGCATGCTTATAAAATCCTCTAAAGCTTTCAATAGATATTTGACTACATCCTTCTTAACTTGAAGTGTTTACTTACTTCGAACTGTTAACTCCATGGTCTTAACCTTAGATTTACAGACAGACCCAAACTCTTCAATGGCGTTCAAAGCTGGTGAATAAGGGGGAAGTAAACTAATTGAAGTCCATTATTTGAAGCAAGGTAGATAAATCTTCATGTTTGTGAATTCTTGCATTATCGACAATAAGATATTTCATTTCCTTGAGCTCTTCATTAGTCTTAATCTCTTCGATAACCGAGTGCATAAAGTTGAAAAAGTGGTTTGTTGTCGTACCTGTTTTAATCTTAATCGATCCAGGATCTTTTCTTTTCTTGTTTGAAGTGTGCCGAACTTTTTACTTGTAAACATGTTCTTACTAAATTCGTACAGTGCATGATGTATTTCCTCTTCGGTAAGAAATTCTTTTCAGCAAAAGTTTAGACAATTTACGATGTTTTTCACACTTAGCTACATAGTGTACTCTACTGTTATCATCTTTAAATTATCCAACTTTGGAAATATTCTTCTATAAGCATTATATAAAGTTGCCTAATGTTTAGGCAATTTTCACCAATATTCGTATTTTTATGCGGGTATGCTTTAGAATGGCTGGCATGATATTCCTTGATTACATAAAACCACTGGCGTTACTTTGAAGCCACTATGTCATCACCCGTGTATATGTAGGCTATACGAGCCACTATTTAACGAGGAAGATTTTGGAATAGTTTGAAGGGTATAAGATTTTTCGTTAATCAATGTCTTGGTTACAAGTTTCATGTGTAACTGCAAATTTGATTCTGTGAAACAGGAAGTATACGAGGAGTCGTTGAGTACGAGTCAAAATAACCGGTATCAGAAATATCATTCGCACAGTAAGTCACATGATGATAAATGTTATCAAAACTCCTAATACTCTCACTTATAGCAGAAAAAAAATTGGCGATTAAAGTAGAAATTTTTACAGATATAAATACAATGCAAAAACTTGGTATTATAGTTTCTTTCTTGATATTGCTTTTCACTTGGTCATTTTTTTGTATCATAACTAATAATGAAAGCACCTATAATCTATTTAAGTGCTATTACTGCATTCTTGCTTAGTGTGACGCATGGCTATTCCTATGGTCGATTTATTTTACTTTCAGGAACTTGGTGGCAGTCAGAGATGGCGGGCGTCGTGCTGTCTTGTTTGTTGCTGCCTCTGTATCAGGAGCTAAAACCATATCTGACGTAATTTACCATTGCTATAAAACAAATTCCGGAGATGAAGATGGCTATCTGTGCGCGTGGCTGGTAACAGATTCGATAATAGGCACAGCTTATTTAGATACCAAATAATTTAAAATAAAAAAAATGAGTAGTCAATTTACTCGACAAATAGATAAAACAAAACAAAACAACCAAACAACATAAACCAATTATTTAAAATAATTCCGAGTACTTAAAAAGTTTTTGAAGTAGACGGATATGACGGAAGACTTTACATCTCTAATTACCTATCATGAAAATTAGTAGAAGCCCATTATTTTCACTCTTCTACTAGGTACTGAGGGAGAATTTAAGACAACAGCAAACTTTTGGCCGAATCGGAAATACGTAAGACAGATTGAGAAACTTCTACTTTCCAGATAACGAGACATGTTGAAATTCTTAATTGATATCGTTTCTTATATTAAGATACCGGAACAATGACTTTTTGTATTGTGATTCACTCAACTAAACTATTCTAAATACGCTTAGCAAAACTAGCCCTATACCTAAGATTTGGGGTAAAACCCAAAATAGAACATTTCCTCTTCAGTCATCCCTTATGATGGGCTTGCTGTTGATTCCCCTTCCATTGGACATATAAGCTATGGACTCTTCATACTAAACTGCAAAATACCTCGTACCATCTTACGTGATTAGTATAATACATATAAAATATATGAGTATTGAATATAACGATAGCTTTATATTTGAAGATGGCCTGGGCCACTTATTCGATGGAAAGGGTAGAAAACTAATGAAATTACATGTAGACAATGTAGGTGCGCCTTTGGAATCTTGTATAAGTTTCTATTGGTAAGAACTTTAGAAATACTTATTCGGGAACAATATGATTATTGTGATTCGCTCAATCTAAATCATACACAAATTTATATACGAAATAACTCATATCTATAGACAATTCTGATGATGATTCTTAGTGAAAATTTTCACTCAATGTCGTACAAACACCGATTAGCGGATTAGAGTCCGTTCAGCTATTGGATTATATATCTGTGTCTCGCTTTATTCGTCTAATAGCTTCAAGCTGATGTCGAGTGTCGGTAAAGTGATTCTTCATCATCATCAAGATGTCTTGATGATTATTTTGCATCACTTTCAGTTTAGACATTAAATTTGTGTCGCGCACTATCTTTTATTTTAAGCTAGAACACCAACAGTTTCAAAGACTTCAAATTAATGGTCAAAGATTGTAATGAAAAAAATAAAAAAGAAGTAAAGGACCATAACCAAAAAACTACGATGGAAGTTGATCAAATTCAAACTGTTTCAAAAAGGAAATGACTTAGATATTCTTTTGAGATTAAACAAAAATTTCATGAAATTTTCCGCTTATCTGACTGCAAATATTCTTGGGGGTTCTTAAGCAAACAGCTTATACATGGAAAAAGAAGAGCCAACGAGCAGCAATATTGTGAATTACTCGGTATTCCAATTAGTACCAAAAAGTTTGGTAGGAAGCCTATTTTGAATCAACTTCACAAAGACCACTTGCTCTCCATTGTGAGTGAAAACTCAACTCTCACCTTAGAAAAGATGGTAAATCAGAGGTAATATTAATACGAGTATCGTTGTTACTACCAAATGTAATGATATGAATAGTTTTGGAAATAGTTTGGGGGTGTTGTTGCTGATGGTATGAATAGTTTTGAACTTTGGTATGAGTTTTCTTGCTAATGGTTTGAAAAATTGAATACCGGTGGTACGAACAATTCCGAACCGGTAGTTTGAGAGCAAAATACAAATGCTGTACTGTAGTAATATCTGCAAAATCGACATTTTTATATATTTTTTCCGATATTTGAATAATCGAGTCATAGTCTAAGATAAGATCTAGGACTAATCAAATCGATTATCTGCCCATCTCTACGGGAATTGTACTACTCTCAGTATCTAAACCTACGCCCTTGATCCAGGATTTCCGTAAACTGCTTCGCACGTCTTTACTGTCGTTTGACTAGATCTTGAAAAATCGGTCAATTGGAAACATACAATATGCAACCGCTTCCGTGATGCTTGTTCTAAACGCTAACAATATACTACTTAGGTTTGTAAAAGATCATTCTGAGCACTTAACTTACAGTGGCCTGATTGCCTCGGCACCATGCGACGTCGAAAACAATTTGCTGTGTTTTCTTAAGCTATTTGAGCTACCGGCCTAACTAATACAGTCAATTATGTTCGCTATCTAGAAGTATACTCCCTATTTATCTGCCCATTCTTACACCTTCTTTCCCGATGGTGGATGACATTTCTTCCCTAGATCCCAACGCATACCTCGGAAACCATTACCCAATTAGTTCACTCTACGTTCCATCGACCGCTGTCGTCGCGCCAATATGAATCTTTATCTCTCGCGCTCTCTATCCGAGGACTCACAAGCGCTCACTGGCCACTGCGAGCGCAAGTCGCCACACTCCTAACGACCGCCAGACGCCACAGTTTTGCTCGATCTCGCTCTCATCCACACTCACAGTCCTGAAACTTTATCTACACACAGTTACATACGTCAAAAGTCTAACTTCTCTGCACAAAATTCGGCTTTATTATCTAGAGCCCACAATATTTTTCTCGCCAAGTAATAACAAAACACCTCGAATATCAATTGCACCCTATTCCAGACTCGGTTAGGTTTGTCTTATAGTCTCTCTAACACCATTTTATCCACGGGTCTAGGACCTTAGTAGATCACTAATATAATTACCCGGAATTTTCCTAAATTAGTAATAGTGCGGACCTAGATCTATCGCCGGTTTGTCAGTTTCAATCGCCTACCAGAAGTATTTAAACTGGCTATTTATCACTCTTTTTCGTCGATTCTATTTCTCATTATCAGATCAATTGATACTTAATTACACATCACTATAAAATAAAATGGCTCCAGTTATTCAAAAACCAGCTCCAGCTTTCAAGAAGACCGCCGTTGTCGACGGTGTCTTCGAAGAAGTCAGCTTAGAACAATACAAGGGTAAGTGGGTCTTATTGGCCTTTATCCCATTGGCCTTCACCTTTGTCTGCCCAACTGAAATCATTGCCTACTCCGAAGCTGCTAAGAAGTTCGCCGACAAGGACTGTCAAGTCTTATTTGCTTCCACCGACTCTGAATACTCCTTATTGGCCTGGACTAATGTTGCCAGAAAGGACGGTGGTTTAGGTCCAGTTGACATCCCATTGATAGCTGACACCAATCACTCCTTATCCAAGGACTACGGTGTCTTAATCGAAGAAGAAGGTGTTGCTTTCAGAGGTATTTTCTTAATTGATCCAAAGGGTACCTTAAGACAAATCACCATCAACGACTTACCAGTCGGTAGATCTGTTGACGAATCCGTCAGATTATTAGAAGCCTTCCAATTCACTGAAAAGTACGGTGAAGTCTGCCCAGCTAACTGGACTCCAGGTGCCGAAACCATTAAGCCAGATGTTTCCGACTCCAAGGAATACTTCGGTAAGGTCAACAAGTAGATAGATAGATAGAATAGAGATAATACATGTTACGATTAATTTACTTAAATTGACATTGTAAGTAGAACTGGGTGCTTATCGCTTTATGACTCATTCGTGATGTAGGTCGATATCCGATACTATAAAATTGCCTGAGATCGCCAGATCTGCCTCTTTTGTATTTTGTAAAGATGGGTAAGTATTTGTCCTACACCATTGCGATGGTTACGCCATTCACTAGGGATGGTCAATTTGATGTCAAGGCTGTGCCGGCGTTGGTTGATTACATGATAAGCGGTCTCAAAGCACCCGGATTACTCGTATGTGGCTCCACGGGTGAACAACATGTACTTTCGATAAACGAGAGAATCGAGTTGTTTCGTGCAACCAGGGCTAGTGTCGCTGATGACTATGAGCTTTATGCCGGTGTCTCTGCATTCAAGACGTCGGATGCCGTGACATTAGCTAAGTTTGCTGAGGATCAGAGTTATCAGGCCATCATGCTTGGGTTTCCTCCATACAGAATCCCTACCCAGCTTGAAGCCATGGACTATGTCAATGAAATTTGCAAACTGGTCCCAACTACCTCGGTATTTCTCTACAATAACCCTAAGCGTACCGGGTTCTCACTCGACTCCGACACCTTTGTGGATCTAGTCAAGAACAACCCAAACATCCATGGTATGAAACAGGCTGGTAGCAAGGACGATATCCCCCTCATAAAAACTACCCTTGGCGACACTGTAGAGTTTTTATCTGGGTCTGATGCTACAATTGTCTCAGACTTCCAATTGGGATATTCAGCTACCACGTCGATCGTAGCTAATATCTTGCCTGAAAAATCGAGGTTTTTGGTGGAATCTGCTGTCACTGGCAATGTCAATGACTCTGTCCTACAGGTTCAAGATGAAGTCGCTGAATTGGCGTCGCTCTTGGGCCAAAATGGGACACTTCCATGTATCAAGTACATATTACGCCAGCGTAAAGTTCCTGCCGGATTCTGTGCGCCACCATTAAAGGACCCTTCTCCAGATACCAAGGTGCTTCTAGATAGATACGTATAGAGAAACCCCCCTGGAATCACCCCTAGGGCTGATGTTGTTTCGAGTATGCCAGCTTTATCTGGTAATCTTTTTGCATTCCATTCCATCTAACAGTCAATTCTATACAGGTGCAAATTCCTCAATTAAATATTAGGACTTCTTTCACTAAAGCCTTTTGTCAGAGCAAATAAAAGCATGTCCCTGTCCACAGAGGCTATCTACTTCTATAAGTATATTGTTAACTCTCAGGTGTTTTATAAGTCTAAATACACATATGCGTTAGTCAACTTGAAACCATTGGTTCCAGGACACGTTTTGGTGGTTCCATTAAGAAAAGATGTCTTGAGGTTTGGAGATCTCACCCCCGAGGAAAGCCAGGACTATATGTCTTCATTGCAGTTGGTTCATAAGTTCATTGCCAAACTATATAAGGCAGATGCTCTAAACATTGCCATCCAAGATGGACCAGAATCAGGTCAAAGTATACCGCATTTGCATACACATTTAATCCCTAGATACAAGACAGACGGGTATGGTGATGATATATATAGAAAGTTGGAGAAGAAAGACCTAGACGTTGACCAAAATGACTTCTTTTTAAGAAAATCCAAGTTTCAGAAATCGGGTGGGTTCTTATCCATCCCACATGACGATAGAGACCCCAGAACCGACGAAGTGATGGCCAAAGAAGCCCAGTGGTTAAAGGAGGAACTTGAAAAATACTTGACTGAACTGTCATGAAAGTTTTCATTGTACTATAGATTATATAAAGCGTATACAACTTAATATTGAAAATAATCTCTCATAAAGTAGTCGCATGGAATATTGAAAATTATTAAAAATCGTATTTTGGATCGAAGTATCATTTGCTATATTTATTTAATACATATATACTTCATGTCCACAGAACCTTTGGATGAGATACAATGGAAAAGTCCTGAATGGATACAGCAGTTTGGTTTATTCACGGGGAATGTGCTAGACTACTTTTCAGAATCGCCATTTTACGATAGAACTTCCAATAACCAAGTATTACGAATGCAATTCCAGTACCAGCCTCCACCTAATAATATAAATCCGCAGAAATACTTCGAAACAAAACTCAGAGAAATGACGGGGACAGAGTTTATCCTATTATATATTAAAGAACCTGACTTTTGGATAATCAGGAAGCAGAAGCGTCTTAATAGCGACACCGCAATGCCTTTACAGGATTACTACATCATTGGAGCTAACGTGTATCAGGCCCCTAAAATATACGACATACTTTCTTCAAGATTACTTTCAAGTGTGCTATCAATCAAAAAGTCTATAAACTTACTAGATGAAATGAGCTCATTTAGCATTCAGGATGGGGGCCATGTATTTTTATCAGGGCAAAGCAGCACAGAATCAAAGAAATCTATTAACACTACAGGAAGTACTGTAAATACAGTCACTCCTATGATGCAAACGCCATACACGGCAGCGGAAACAGAAGGTGCCTCGTCTACAAATAATCCAGTCCAGATCTTAAACAACGAAATATCAAGCGCTGCTTTCGATAGTTTACTCGGTAACGTTCTACAATCATCTAACGAGAATAATGGAAATTCAGACTCTATATATCTTGATAATATACCATTATATGGCAAAGGAAGTACGGTTGAGGCATTAGGTTTAAAAATCAATTTAGAAAGTGAAGATTGATTATATAGAAATTTTTAATTAATTGTTACTAATTAATATATATCTAAAGTTCATCTTTGACAATTTCAGGTGTAGATTCAGATTCTTCGACCTTGATTTCACCAGCAGCAGCAATCTTTAAGACCTTGACTGGACGGTCACCGTAACTAGTCTTGGCCTTTTCCATGTGGTCAACAACGTCGAAACCGTCAATGACTTCACCAAAGACGACGTGTTTACCGTCTAACCAGCCAGTGACAACAGTGGTAATGAAAAATTGAGATCCGTTGGTGTTTTTACCAGAGTTTGCCATTGAAAGTCTGTATGGTCTGTCGTGCTTTAAGTCAAAGTTTTCATCGTCAAACTTACCACCGTAGATAGACTTACCACCGTAACCTTTACCGGTCTCAAAATCACCACCTTGAAGCATGAACTTGTTGATAATTCTGTGGAAAACAGAGTCAGCGTAACCAAAGCTTGGATCATCAGAAACGGCTAATTGTCTGAAGTTTTCAACCGTCTTTGGAACAACTGAACCGAATAAACCAATGGTAATTCTACCAATAGATTCACCACCTTCGGTAACATCAAAGTAGACCTTGTGGGTGATTGGAGGGTTTTCTGGTAATTCTTTAGCAGCAAGAGAAGATTGGCCAAAGAAAAAGACGGCAATTGAAGCAATCAATGCAAAAAAGGATAATAACTTCATCATTTAATAGCTAATTAGTTAGATATCTTTCTCTATAATAGCCAGCGAATTCAATTTTTGATGGTGAGATTTGATGGAAAATTACACAATACAGGAACAGCCTCAGTTCACATATACTTGAGATCACTAGCATAAAACGGGCTGGAATTATCAGTGTAATAGATGTATAAGTACCGATGTCTTATAAATAACTACAATTAGGAATAGTAATTGCAATGAATTTTTTTATCATTCAAAAACCAAATTCGGTTACATCAATAATTCTTTCTCGATAAGACTAAATGTATTTTTACTTATAGAGTCATGGGATAATTAGAACTGGAATTTATATGGTCAGATTACCGTTGTAGTAGTGGTAATCGCTAATGTCTATGTACAATAAAGGTATTTTATTCTTTGCACCACGTCTAAGATTCGTGCTCAAAAAAGAGCCGGAAATCAAGAGGTAACAATCCATGCTGCTACAACGAAACTAGAAGGCTCTTTCACCCTTTCTTTCAGCTTCTAACTCTTCGTTGGCGAATCTTTCCTTTTCTTCTAACCTTTGTAATGCCATCCTCTTAGCCACGACAGTCTTAGCATTTCTTTCACCGCCGTTCTTCTTCTTTCCTCTCTTATGTTCTCTTAATGGTTCCAAGTCGTTCTGGAATTTGTGGATCCATCTTAACATATAACGTCTGGTAGACACATCAATACCCATGTTCTTCATTTCCTTAGATGAAGTGTTCAAGAACTTTTGTAAATCGTTCTCAAATGATTCTGCATGTTCGACACAGTTACGACCAATTAAAGTTAAAAAGGTATCCAAGTCATCTACGTTTTCTTTGGTTCTTGTGGAAGTATTAGTCTTCAAAGTCACTAATGATGTGGAAAATGGTCTCAATGTTACACTGTTTTTAATGGTTATTGGGGCTATATTTCTGATTGGAACTTGGGCATAACACCTCAAGAGAGATCTGAAAGCCATACTTAGTTGTATATGTAGCGTTATATGAATAGATATTTAAGGATACTCGATCACAGTCTTCAATTATCTTTGAAAAAGTCTTTTGTGAAAAATATAACGACCCGCGCACTACCAGTATAAAGAAGAATCTATTATAATTTTACTAATTTATTTCATGAACGAATATATGTAAGTGTAAGAGGAGGGCTGAATAGGTTATTCAATGACATTTACAATAAACCTTTGTTTTTGAACTCTTGTAATAAGGAGTTACCTAATCTGGCTGGAGATGGTTCGACAACGACACCAGCGCTTTCTAAGGCAGCGATCTTAGACTTAGCATCACCCTTACCACCGGCAACAATGGCACCAGCGTGACCCATTCTTCTACCTGGTGGAGCAGAGACACCAGCAATGAAGGAAACAACTGGCTTTGGACCTTCTGGTCTGGTCAAGTTGTATTGTTTCAAAAATTCAGCAGCTTCTTCTTCAGCAGTACCACCGATTTCACCAATTAAAATGATACCTTCGGTTTCCTTGTCTGCTAAGAATAAGGTCAAGGCATCGATGAAGTTGGTACCTGGGAATGGATCACCACCCATACCGATAACTAAAGATTGACCTAAACCAACAGAGGTGGTTTGGGCAACGGCTTCGTAAGTTAAAGTACCGGATCTTGAGATAATACCAACCTTACCTCTCATGTGGATGTGGGAAGGCATGATACCAATCTTACATTGGTCTGGAGCAATTAAACCTGGACAGTTTGGACCGACTAATCTGGTCTTAGATTGGGTCTTTAAGATTTGAGCAACTCTGACCATGTCCTTTTGTGGGATACCTTCAGTAATGGCAACGGCTAATGCGATTTCAGCTTCAATGGCTTCTTCAATGGCCCTAGCAGCGATTGGTGGTGGGACGAAGATAGCAGTAGCGTCGGCGCCAGCTTGAGCCATGGCGTCCTTAACAGATGCAAAAACTGGTCTGTCCAAGTGGGTTTGACCAGCCTTCTTTGGGTTAGTACCACCAACAACTTGGGTACCGTAAGCAATAGCTTGTTCAGCATGGAAGGTAGCTTGCTTTCCGGTGAAACCTTGGTAAATGACCTTGGTGTCCTTGGTGACCTTCAAGTTCTTAATAGTAGAAGCGTAGTTCTTGGCTGGTGTGGTAGAGGAGAATCCACGAATAAATTGTCTGTTCAACATAGTTATATATTTGTATCAGCTAACTTCAAAAGTATCAAGTATTGCTTGATTTAAAAGACAATTAAAAGAAAGAAAGAGAACTAAATTTATTAAACGTGTTGTGTATGTTGACAACTTTTCGACTTTCGGGCGTATAGTTCCCGCCGGGTGAAATTGAGAAATGCCCCAGGGCAATGGAAAATGGCTTTATTGCGAGCATCGGCTACCACACAAGCAAGACGTAGAGGTGTTTACAGGGATGTTCTGGTATTTATGGAAAAGGATATGTGTAGAGATGGTATTAGGTTATGATGTATTATGAAAAATGGCCTGCTGCTGCCATCGCTGGGCTTACAGCTGAAACTTTTCAAGTAGTCTTTGCAAGTGAAAATTTGAACGAGGCCCATTTGTGACAAAATCCAACTTCCGATTCGCACCGGGTATGATCACCGGGACTAGCTAGAGACCGCGCGAGATCCGGTTTGTGGAAATGGCGGGAGATCATAGCGACATTTGCGAGGAGAATGGAGAAAAATTGTGAACTGATAGCGAGAATGTAGCGAGAAAGTAGGAAGGAAAACGGGCCATCGTCACACCCCATAATATATAACTGTATGTACGTATTTATATGTATGCATATATTTCCATGTGTATAGCTGTAGACACGAATACAACTTTTCTGGGAGGAAATGTGATGGTCCAATATCCTCTATTCCAGGATAAACGTTTATAGGGAGGATAAATGTTCATGAGAGCGAGACGGAGAACGACTTCGCACGGCGGAAACCTGGGACTGACACACACGCTGATATTGGATTTGCGGTCTAAGTTAAGTATACAAAGCTCATGATATATGTTGTGTACGTGGAATTTGTCGCTTTCTGATGGGTTGACGTATGTCAGTACTAGATTGGCGGTATTTTTACCATTGACATGCGTCAGGCCAGTAATCGAGCTGTCATACATGCAGTTTACATATATAATTTACAATCGCTATTTGTGCAGTTTTTATTCTAGATACTTTGTATCATATTCTACAAACTAATAGTTGAACAAACTCTTATAGTAAAGACATCTGCTCTCTAAAAGATCCCAGTCCTTTTGTGTTATCCACATCTCACTGGCAACTTTAAGTCTGCCGTAAACACTTCCTCCCTTCCAGGTAAGCATCTCTGGGTCAAATTCTCTAGGAGGAGGAAGAACGTTCACAGACAAAACACCGCCCTTGTCACTTATAGAATCGAGGTACTCTAAATCGAGAGAGAGCTTGGACCTTTCTTCAAACTCTTCCATGATATTGTCGGGCACTTCAACTTCGTCAAGGGCTTGGTCTGGAGAAGACTTGTTATTTTCCTTGTAGTCATCAATCAACTTCTTTTTAGCAGCCTCGGATTTGGCCTTTTCACTGTCAACATAGTCTAATATCTCATCGAGCGCCGAGGTGGATAAAAACTTCGGTCTCCAAATATTTATTCTATCGGTCAAGATCATGTCAAATCCAGAAATCTTCGCGAGCCCTCCACCAACAACAAGCAAGTTATCATACAATTTCTTAGCCTTTCCAAGGTCTGTTGCTATACTGGCATTTGTGATAGATTCAATAATGGCTTTTTCTAATGGAACAATTATATTTTGGTTATTGTTGTCAAGAGTTGTTGTTTTAGTAGGCTTTGGTTTAGCATATGGATTGGCTGATTTGGAACTTCTATGTTCACAAAGACTAGATAATAAGTATTCATCATTCAAGTCAGAAAATACAAGTTTGTTCACCAAGTTCTCCTGTGACTTAGAATATGGGTTATTTGGCTTCGTCGAATATTGATCAATTGAAGGACTAAAGAGTCTATTTCCACCAATCTTATCTTCAATTTGGAACAAACTAGGGAAGAATAGCCCCATTGGTGCCAACATCACTTCATCAAATACTTTGAACTCATATTTTTCTGTAGTCTCAAAAGGTTTTCTTTTGTAGAAATTATATAACTGAACTGCAATATCTGCATCTTGAAAGGTGATAAAGTCATGTTTCAATGTTTGTGCTAATTCCCAGTCGTCATTCTTGCTGCTGAGATCAATATCTTTATAAGGAAATTGGCTCTGCAATAACAACTTTATGAATGTTTCTGTTATGTGGTCTCCACCATAATTAAGTGTTATCCTAGAGTCATTTATGACCATACCTTCGTCTACACAGGTGATGGATGTTGTTTGTGCTCCTACATCAACAATACATGCACAAGAAGCACCAGCACCAAATGTGGCCAGTACCGATTCTTGAATAATTCCTACTTTTCCAAATCCGACAACCTTAAATAATAAATCCACCCATGTTTCCACATACATCTTATCGTACAAATCGGGTATCACCAAAATAGCTTTTAAGTTATCCAACTGTTTTATCTCCATCTCATTCAAAGACTCAATTATGATGTTTGCTAAATCACCCAAAACTTCCTGTGGACTATTGTAATCCGGCGAATTTTCGTTGAAATTACCATTTTTGACGGGGAACCGTAATTTCCAATTGTTAAATTTGTCACAAATAGGTAACTTTAATGCATCTTCACCTACAAAAAATTTCTTTCCCTGAAAATCAGTAATCCAGTTCTTCTGGTATGGATCGTTGTGTTCGGGTATCATTTCTGGACCTTGTTTCTTATTATAATTTGCCGCCGTTTCTCTTGAATTTGGTAAGATTCTTCTCTTATAATATCTCATTCTAGCCTTAAAATCCTTAGTGACGGTATTTTTTATTTCATCAAATTCTTCGTTAAAGAATACTTCCCCATCATCATCAGTAGTTCTAACAGGCTCTGCTTCTTTAGGTTGTTTAGGATGAACTGTAGGGATGGCAATAACTGTAGGAACGGTCTTTGGGAAAGCATCAGTAGCCCTTCCTAATCTTATATGTGATGAACCTGGGTGAATCACTATAGTATCGTACCCCTGTTTTGCTTTTTCTTCAGAGGCCTCTTCGATTTCTTCTTCCTCTTCTTCCTCTTCCTCTTCTTCTAGCTGAGGTTGTGCACTGCTTGTCTTCTTCTTATTCATCTCAACTTCAATATCATTCAAGTTGAAATCCTCGAAGTTCTTTATCTCTGTTGATCCTTCCTTCTTTTCTGCATTATTCTTCTTCAAATTTTTCAACTTTTGCTGTAACAACTTTTCTGTTCTCCAGTTCCTGATAAACGATACTTGTTCATCCTTTTTTAAGTAGTCAGTATAGTAGTTCTTTTGATTGATTAGCGGTATAGTTTTCACACTAGTCAAAGAAAACCCATTCTGCTGTTCAAATCTGCCAATACCAGTCTTCTTTAAATTCTGGGCAATTGTAGCTGCCGCCTTGATTCTACCCTCTTTTCTACGTTGTAAAACTTCAGCTGATGGCTTCTTTCCTGTCGTTGGTGCCTTCTTTCTCTTCTTAATGGCTCTGGTAGTTGTGGCAGTAGCGGCCAAGGATGCATCAGTTTCATTTGATGAATCTTCATCATTTGTCTCTTCATTCTTTAATTCTGAGATTTGTGGTAGCTGTGCTTGCGGAAGGGGTGTCTCATCCTTCGGATCTGGTGTGCTGGACATACTAATGTAAGGATGCTAATGACTACTAGTACTAAAGAACACCTTCAAATTTGGTGAAATTCTTTCGAGTAATTATCGCGTTCAAGAAAAAATGGTTATGTTAATATGATTACTACAAACTAATATTTGATTGTAATTTACTAGGTAAAATAATGTTCTATATAGGAATATAATAAGCTAAGATGAATTTTAAAGATGTTAATAGTCAAGAGAAATTTTGGGCTTTGTAGGTTTAGATGTAGTAGTCGGATTATACGCTACTCTATTACTTTTTGAATGCGAAATAGATGGACTAGCACTCATGGACTTGGTTGTATTAGTTCTAGCCACAAGAGTATTCAATGTAATGGGTACTGTTCCTCCCAAAGTTTCTGTAGATGCTGGAATGACAGGTACTGGGGTTTTTTTGTGCTTTGTCAAATTCATAATGTTGGATTTGGCTTTGTTTTCGCTATCATAATCCCATAATTTACGTTTCCATTCTGATAAGTTGTTGTGCAATTCAAAAAGTTTGAGCAAACTCTTCTTATCATTCCGCTTAGGGTTCTTCTTCAATGAATTATATAACTTCTCATACTCAACATACTTTAGTCTGAATTTATCAGCTAAATTGTTGTAGTATGACATTTTCTTAGCGTTGCTATTGGCCGTATTATTGTTTGATGCTCTTATTTTGTCTTGGTTGCTAGCAGTAGCATTCTTCGAATATTCATCGTCATTGTTTGAATCGCTACTGTTGCTTTCCTCATTTATTGAAGAAGGAGAAGTGTACGAATCACTCTTGGTCTTCTTCGAATGCTTCTCATCATCATCTTCTGAAGATGAGTATGCTGTGAGCTTTCTTTTCAAAGGAAGCTTGGTCGTAGAAGGGGATGCCTTTGGTGGAGATTCGGATAACTTTGATCCAGTCAATTTAGGAGAATCTGTCTGAGATCTTTTAAATGGTTTCTTACTAGCAAGAAGTCCACCACCCAAAGCCAGTTTCTTCAAAGGACGCCTATCTATATCATCAGGTTCGTTACATATTCTGTCTCTCAATGGGTGAGTATCCAGAAATCCTAATCTTGTTAACGCATTATGAATATTGTTAATTATCAACGTTCTCTCTTGGTACGAATAGAATCGCCAATTCCAGGGTCTAAGTTCCTTGTAAGACTTATCCTTCAATATGAGATGACTTGAAACATCATCAGGTAGAGTATTGATATTGGGAAAAACGTCATTCTCAATAAAGGTGTCATTGGGATTGTATGCTTGAGTGTAATTGGTTATCCATGATTCGACAGTCTTTTCAGGAATGCTAAGTGTTTTAATTATCATTTCCCTGGTAATGGGCCCCAACGCAATGAGCGAAAGGAACTTGTTCAATGTTTCAGACTTGGAGTCTGCGTTAGATATTATATATGGATTAACATCAGAAGGAGATGACGGCGCTGAACGCACCGGTCTAGTAAAGGTTGTGGCAGTACTAGGCTTCATTGTAGGATCCTTCTTTTTTTGCGTAGCTCTTTCCTTCTCCAAGTCCTTGATGTACCTTGGGTCTGTTACCACAGTCAATCTAGTGGCTACTCGACCATCAAAATGGGAGTTACAATATATGTCCACCTTAAGATTTTCGTTGATCAGTGTACAAGGAAACACTTGGGTCTCTGATATTTTAATGGACTTTTAATAATGTTAGTATATGTGCTCCATAGCTCTTTTGTGGGCCCCATGGCCCCATCGGTTTAAAAATAGTACTTACTATATTTCCATCTTTAACCACAAGCTTCGGCTTTATGCCATTCGTTAGGCACTGGCGAAAGTGCTTAATTATCTCTTGGTTGAGCTTAATGGACACTGCAGATTTGTCATCCTTCATAGCTGATGCTCCATCAAGCCTGGTAATATTCACAGAGGCCATTACTACCTATTGAAAAATTTCCAAGTTCTTGTATATCTCCAGTATAATATAAAAAAGTTTATATAACAAGTTTCTCCTTTATCGATATACGGTGCTTGTGTTACTGAATGACTAAGATCTCCTCTTACCTAATTTTCTCCGATATTATATTGGGGTGAAAATTGTTGAAATTTTACGAATTCTCAGAAGGGATCAGTTCTACAAATCTATAAGCGATCTAAGTGCCGGTTTTCGCTACTGATGCTTTCAATTTCTCGAAGATATTTTTATGCTACACTCTACCTACGTTATTGTAGCCCCCTGTCAGACCTGCTGCAGCTATCTACATGAATATTCATATATATAACTACCAATGTATATTACCTCTAAAACCAAAGGAGGCTTTATCTACAATCACTGAATTTGAAAGATCTTTCAAGTAACCATGCCCTTTTAGATTATATGCAGTCCTTCTAAAATAGGCAAAAATTTACACATCCCCAGGTTCTCATTACACAAATATATTGAGATTAGCGGATCAAGGCAGCTTATTGGAGAGGGAAAGAGTGTTTTTTAATGAAGTGGAGTGGTATGTTCTAGCTTTATACTTTATGTAGAGATTTCCTAGGCTTGCTTGCTCCTCGGTAGCAGAGACAAATGTGTCAATGCCAAGGGAGTCTCATGGTGTGATAGAGTAACGGTTATGCAGGATATTACACAAAAGTCCTTGCAGCATACAAAATTCAGAAGGCTGCGTAACAATAGCACCCGCTCCTGTCTCGGATATGTTATCATGACTTACTAATCATATTAATCTGCAAATTGCACCGTTGCATTTTGGTTCAGCTGACAACCCTACCCTAACCTGTAATATAGCTATCACGTGATATATTGTGGGAACTTTATACTGAGTAAAAAGCAAGTTTACTATAATAGTCATGAACTAGAACCTAGTTGTAGTCTAAAAAAGGTTTAAGCGTATATAATATAGAGGAATCAATTCGTATCTGTTGGTGTAGAAAAATAATAAAATCGAGGGTATGATGTTTGGAAAATTATGTTCTACGCAGGTAAGGCGCTGGAAGTGCTAGTAATTATCGGAGTATGTTTTCGAAATAGTATTTAGCGTAGAATTGTAGAAGTCTATTTGTTGTATGGCGAATAAGAAATCGTGGATTTCCTATTAATTACGTCAATAGGTAGAACGGTAATTGCGTATTTGCTACAATATTACTGAAAGAACTAAAACTTTTTTTAATCGTATTTATGAAATTAAAACATAAAGTTATTTAGCTAACTAGATCCGAGCTTAATAGGTTTTCAATCAAGTGTGAGTGGATTTGACTGAAAAAATTGCTCTGGAGTAGTTGGAACAAAGTTAATATCCTTAAGAGTGCTTTCAACAAGAGCTTTTGATTCCGGACCATAGCAACCATACTTATCATAGAGCTGAAACATTTCAGTAATATCTGCAGCAACTGCTGGTGGCAAAAAAGAGGAAAACGTTTCTACCGGAATCTGAGTATAGGTTACTTTCTTATTTGTAGCTTTGCTAATGATTTGCGAAATATCTTCAAAACTGTAGAGTCCCAGAGCAGCATAAAGTGTCTTCCCTTCATATTTTTCTGGTGACGAGAGAATGGCACCAACATACTTACCAGTATCTGCCACAACATCAATATAAGGAAGGGTCGTTTTTGGGTTCATAACATTAACCATAGAGTAACCGTCTTGAACAGGTTGAGGCTTCATAATATTATGGAAATTTTGCAAAAAGCCACCTGGTGAATAAAAGGCACTTTTGATTGGCAATCCACGTATATATGTTTCTACCTCTGCTTTCTTATCAAAATGCTCAACATGCTTCATTTCTCCACCACTTATCTTGTTCACTGGGGGAAGAGTACTCCAAATAAGGTACTCAACGCCTGATTGGACTGCAGCATCCGCAATTGACTTTCCCTCTTCAAACTGATCGCCCGTACCATCCATCTTCATGCTAGTCATAGCAAACACTGCATCAGCACCCTCCAACGCTTTGAGAAGTGACTGCTTATTATTGGCATCACCTGTGACTACTTCCACACCAGCTTCCTTAAGCTTCTGAGCTTCTGGCTTAGATGGATCACGAGTAACCCCACGAATTCTATATTGATCACCTAATTCTTTTGAAACATAGGAAACAACTGACCCACCTTGTTGGCCTGTAGCACCAAAAACGACTAATAATTTACTCATTATACTTTAATTTTAAATATATGTTATAGCAAATTATATTGTTCCAGTTCAATGGTGGTCATATTTATATACAAAAGAATCATTAGTGACATTAATCAGCAGCAACTCAATACTGGTATTATTCCGGTTTAGAGACTTGCTAATGTGTTAATTCCGAGAAATGGAAGTTTAATCGTTTAGCAATTACAAAATAAGTCAGCTATCAAAGAAATGTAATTCATACAGAATTTTCTGGTAAATTTTGTAGTTACTGATAATACCCTTCTAAATTGAGAATAGTATTTTAAAAATTACCATTTTTAACAGAGATTCATAAAAGTTTCTTTATTTGTGATAGCATATAAGCTATATACTCTTACCGGACCACTAGACTTTATGATGTCTCTCAGTATGTTGAATGGATGAGGTTAACATAATCTGCTTGCCTCCCTTCGAGATGTCATCGCAAACAAACGACATATTACAAACTCATTAAGTAACGTACGTAAATTGAATGAAGCTCACGATCCTTAGCGTATGTTATTTCTGACAATATGCCCCTCTTTCTAAATTAAATGCTCTGTCTAAGTTTATCCATTGCTCTTCTTATCAGCCGGTTACATCACCGCTGTACGGCATAAGCGTAATGTGTGTTCAACAACATGCATAGTTTTTCTGTCTATAGTTCTTGAGATTCCCGTTGGAGACCGCCTTGACAAAGTTGACACTAACATATTGGTATCTGGAGTGATCCCCGGCCCATCAGATCTAAATTATCAAGATTACCGCTACTATTAACACATATACGACCAGTGTTCATCCACTGTTTCGATACCAGTGGTTTCAGGATTAGACTTCCAAGCTCTCATTACTTGATTGACTGTAGGTAGAGCATCATTGCACTCTAATAGAACTGACTGATGGCCTCGTATGCATTAGTTACATTCATAGCGTTCAAACCCAATAGAGTGAAAAGAAAAAATTCAACTCTCATGTTTTTATCTTGATAGGATTCTGGGAGGTAGAATGACAACTTGTAAAGTATATTCTTATGTGCTTGATACTCTCGACTTCAAGCGTATGTAGCTGGAGATAAGCGTCTATTTATAGCATTAAAATTAGTCGAGATAGTACTCAATTAAGTAATCTATTGAGAAGTAGATAAACAATCCAAAGACTCTATATGAGTGATTTGTATTCGATTTTGTTTGTAATTAGACAGCTATTTTGATCATTAAAGGGGATATCTTCTACTGATGGGCAGCTTTAGCGGATTACTGGATTGGGTTCAACTATACCTTGTAATTCGTTCGACCTTTTGAAAAAATATGTCAATCTTAATTGTAAGCAAATGTTATTTATACCACAGAAAAAAGGAAAATTCACATATTTCCCACCTATTTCATCCCTACTTCTACCCTGTTACCCTCTTATACTATTCGATTACATTTCATCTAATCGGTTCCATAAATTTGCAACTGACCATAATATTTGGAGTATTGCGAGTCATTGAGTGTATGGATCTATTCTAATAATCTCCCCATATTCCGATAAACACTTCTAAGAATATGCTCATGATCAAACTAATCTTTAAAAGTCATAGGGATGTATATCAGAAAATAATTATCGTATGTTAAAGTTATTATTTCGTGGCCAGAGCTTCAAGGAAAATTTGAAAAATGTACTATACGGCCATAACGCAGCATTTGCTTCCTAGTATAGAAGCCGTGGTTCTTCCATACATAACCAAATACCTCCAACAGTGCTGTACATGTCAATTAATCACCACTCTTTTTTCCGTGTTTCTGCATTGTCAAATTTTTCAATATTCTTCCTTTCATTCACTTCACTTTGTACCATTTCCTTCTTACCTCCCTTGATGCCGTACAACACCCAGTTCCTTCGTATGGAATGCAATTTCTAATTCTCTTGACCTTTGACCCTTAACCTGCAAATCCTACGTTGTCAACTCAATTATCAGCTAATACCTGTATGCCTTTTTGGGTAACAATGGTCGCAGCATCAATCAGCTTCAAAGTTGTTCTAGTAGGTTTTACCTGCTATTATATTTATTGATGCATACTGTTATAACATTGCATCGCATATGGTTTACCAAGTCATACCACAGTATTCTTGGTTAGTCCATGTACCGTTTAATGTATCCATTCTTCTCCTTAGAAGTTTAATCACATGACTAACAATTTACCCCTAAATCCTTCTCCCTATGGAATCTCCTATCTCCCAACATTTACTCTGAAATTGAGACTTTTGTGTAATGGTTTGGGATTATGTAATAACTCACGTAAGGGGCTAGCAATGTTGATACTTTTGGAATGAGCTGAGATTAAGTTTTATATGGTGTATAACACAGTATAAAATCCATCATTTTTAATAGATTTTTTCTTTTTTACACTAAGAAATCAATAGAAATATAAAACACTAAATAATTGGTTATGCTTAAGTGGGTACAATCAGGACTTTCGGCTGTAGCTGGTATAGCTGAACCAGAATATGGTAAGGAAGCAATCCACCCAATTACAGAAGCAGTAAGTGAGGGTAACGTCTACAGAGAAACAAATATAGAAGATTTTGCATGGAAGACACCAGACTACACCAATGTGGAAACCCAAACATTTTACTTCACTTCGTTGAAGTCAGGATATGTTGGATTTGCCCAAGTTATCCATTCCAATGTTATGGGGGTCCACACTACAGCCCAATTTACTTTTAAGTTGGTCAATGTTAACGATGAGTCTGAATCGATCTGGACTTCTACCAAATTAGAGAACTTTAGAATTGATGGATCTAACTTTTATGCTGATAATTTATCCATCGAAATCAGTGCTGACAACAAGCAATACGTATTCAAGTCTGCTGTTACCGAAGAATCTGTAGTAGAATTAGAAGTCACCAAAGTTGTTCCTGGTGTTATATTTGGTAAAGATGGTACCACTTATTATGGTGATGATATTGCCAACCCTTGGGGTTCAATGCGCCATTTATTCTGGCCAAGATGTGATGTTAAGGGTTCCGTTAAGACTCCTAGCAAAACCATTGAATTTGAAGGTTACACAATGTTTGTTATGGCTTTGCAAGGTATGAAGCCTCACCATGCAGCTAAATCATGGAATTTCTTAAACTTCCAATCCGAAAACTTTAGTGCAGTTCAAATGGAATTCACTACTCCTATTTCATATGCTACAACAAAAGTGAACATTGGAATTGTTACTAGTAAGGACAAGATTCTTCTCTGTACTACTGATAACAATATTGTCCATGAAAACGTTGAGATTGATGAAGTTGGATGGCCAGTTCCAAAATCGATTGTTTTCAACTATGACGTCGCTGCTGGGGATTCTAAAGAAACCAAGGTTGTAGTTAGAGGTTATTTGAATCGTTTGGTTGAGAGAGTCGATGTTATGGCTGAAATTCCTCAATTCGTTAAGAATATCGTCAGCGGTGTTGCTGGTACTAAGCCATATATCTACCAATTTTGCAATGAGTTTGAAATTGATGCTGAAGGATATGGCAAAGAATCAGGAATTGCATTCAATGAAGCAACATTTATTTCTGAGTAATTGAATTTATCATTAGATTTCTGCTAACTCCAAATTAATTTCACGATACATTAATCATAATAATAGTACTAATAGTAATAATAATAATAATAATAATGATAATGATAATAATATTTTATATTTAAATTTAATCAACCATTCTTATACGTATATAAGTATTAAAAATTTCTGTAGATTGTGAATTTTGAGTTGTCAGAGTGGAGGGAGCACAAAAATAAAAAGAATGGTCCCTAGCAGGATCGAACTGCTGATCTTGGCGTTATTAGCACCACGCCTTAACCAACTGGGCCAAGGGACCTGTTTCTGATGACTGTTAGGAAATGTTCCTAATAGTACCTTCACGTGCAACCTATGTAATTCGCATTTGTTGCAAACTCTACAAGTTTACTTTTAGAGATCAGTTTTTCCTGTTATATCTAATTTATATACCATTATATATAAATATATTACTGTTTTCTAGTTAAATAACCTCTGAGAGTTCATCTAAATAAGAATTAAGGACTAAATCTAACTTAAAGGTCCGTAAGTTTCCTAACAATGAGAATGATCTAACATTGATCTAAACATAAATATAGTACTTTAGTCCTTCTACATAATTGATATCTCCTATTTTTATGATTATCTTATCATAAGCATTAGATAGCTATTAGGTTTATCTCATTTTATTCAAGGGCCACTGTACTGATACGCTGCTATAATTTTCATTTATTTAGCATGTGGAAACAATTATTAACTTTTTACATATTTTCATGTTTTTAAATTAAATAATCTTCTTAAAGATAAATTCTAGGATACTTTTACAATTAATAACTAAGAATAATTTTAAACTTAATCATCCTTCAGATTCTAAACATGTCGAGTCCCAAGTCCCAATGAAAACAATGGTCCATTTGGCTCCATTCTATAATCATCTTATAATTATATAGCCACGAAACTTGTATGCATTAAATATCAATGCACACTGTAAGTGTGTTATCTTACTTTCAACCACCTCGGAGTTTTTGCTAGGTTGGATTGCTATTCATGTGGGTCATAATAATCAATTCTCAATTTGTAGCAAAAGATCATCAAATGGCAATACTGATAAACTGCAGTGGTGCTAGGATTCAATTTTCCATGAACATGACCCAAAACTATGAAACAGACTCCCAAGCAACTATATTACAGACATAATCACAAGTCATTTAGCGATATTTTTGGACAAAAAAAATTATGGGTATTAGTCAGATTTACTTTTCGCAACCATAAAGAGTATTGTTAAACCACAACTCAGGGCGGTCCATCTTCATTCACATTCTTCGCAGTCATGATAACCCATATATTTTCAATCAGTGTGAAAGAACTTTATGAATCTATACGTCAGATGTGACTTCTGAAAGGTTAATGTTATCTTAAAGGTAGGCTATGAATTTAATTCAAATCATTTTATCTTTGTAATTATTCTGAAATTTTATAAAAATTAGATCTAGCTAATTCTAGGGAAAAAAATGAATCTAAAATATTCTGTATTAATTTTTATTACTTCAATGATGTTCAATCAATATTATTATCTTTTTTCAATAGTGAAATAGTGCAAAAACACATAGCCGATTACCAAGAATACTGCACTCAATTCAGTTAGGAAGAAAGCATCTTTCCAATAGGCTGCAACATCAAAACCAAAAGTGCTCAAAATAACAGCACCTGGTACTTCAATAGACAATCCATATTTCTTTTCTCGTAAAATTAAGTCTTTCACTTCGTTAATGGCCAATGCCTCATAAGCATAATGGAAAACAGAAACCCACTCTAACCACCTTATTTGAGATCTTAAATCTTCGCTGTTTATGAATAAGCCCGCAAATAATAACGACAACAACAAGCACAAAACACCTACCATTGTGGAGGTTCCAGGGTCCCTGATTAAAATACCAACGATCAAGACTTCAACTGCAACTGCAATATTAAACAATATTAAAACTAGTATTGCTTTGAGGAACGCATTATGGTCCATTGTTAAACCAATTAAAGGGTAGGCAATACTAAGTAAAATAACAGGTGGTAAAACCCTTAATGGAAGGACATCACACATAATCTTACTTGCATAATAACTGAATGGATGATAATAATTATTCGCTCTTTCTCTGATAAAAATAATTCTTTCACTCGAGAAGGAATGCAATCCTGTTAAAGAAGAGAAGCCAAATAACGCCAATATAAAAAAAAAAAGACCTAATCTATTTTGGAAGCCACTAATATCATTAGACACATCATAGTATAAATATCCACAAAATGATCCGACAATAAAAGATAAAACATAATGACTGAGTAATAACTTTGGATTTCTGTAAAGGTTTTTGAAAGTTCTTGATGAAAGAATTAAGAACTGGGAAAATATGTTTGGCTTTTGTAAATACTGATTCTTCAACTCAATCTTTGTAGGATTTGCTTTAATATCAATAATTTCCTGTTTCAAATCCAAGAAAATAGGAGATTCAGCATAAATATCAGGTAATCTGTTTTTTATTCTAACCAATGTTTCATCATCACTAGTAGTGCCCAGTTTTCCTAAATTATCATAGTTGTATTCATCTCTGTGAACAGCCAAATGTTCCCATTCCCTCGTGATGTCAGTTTCTGTATTGTTTGTAGTACGTACAAATTCTTCATGAACGTCAGTGGTTTCTGGACTCAAATTTTCTAAATCCGGAAGAAGCAGGTTGCCACCAGATTTTTTAATCTTAATTATCTTTTTATGGTCCACAGTTATATCAATCAAATAATCAGCAATGTTATATCCCAAGGGACATTTATATCCATGTCTTGTGAAGTAATCATTGCACTTAACCATATCACCAGAGTATACTAAATCACCTTCACTTAACAATATAAGTTTATCAAACAACGAAACAATATTACTTCTTGGTTGGTGAATAGTAAAAATTATTGTTCTCTTAAAATCTTTAGATAATTTAACCAAGCAGTCAATAACATTCCTAGCATTATAAGAATCCAATCCTGAAGTAGGTTCATCAAGAAATAGTATCGATGGCGAAGTAACTAATTCACAAGCTATAGAAACACGCCTTTTTTCACCACCAGATATTCCTCTTTGAAAATCAGAACCGATAACTTGATCTTTTATAGCTAAGATTCTCAATTCATTTAATACTTCAATTACTCTCGTCTCCTTGGCTTTGAAACTCATTTTCTTTGGTAATCTTAACAAAGCGCTATTCAAAACAGTTTCATAGACAGTCAAGGTAGAAATTAACTGGTCCTCTTGATCAACAAAGCCGACAATTTTTTTGAAATCATTTGGATTCAAGGTATTCCCATTTATATAAATAGATCCAGAAATATCTCCATTTTTAGATTTTCCTGCCAAAATATCCAATAATGTAGTTTTTCCAGCACCAGAACCTCCCATAATAGCCAAACATTCACCTGGTCTTACATTACCATATACTTCATTTAAAACCTTATTCTCTTTTATGGTATAACTGATCTTTTCAAAAGAAATTGTTGTAGGAGTAAAATTATCGTGCATGGCATTAAATTCATCCTCATCCACTAATTCAATGTGTCCCAGACCCGTTTTAAATAAAGGAGACTTACCAATGTTATAGATAGAACTAATAATAATGGAAACACAGACAAATCCAACACTAGCTATAACAGCTATATTATTTAATGTAAGCTTTTTATTTCCAGGCAATTCATAACCTGGGATTTCACTCTTATGGACACATTCACCAGACTTACAATGTAATGTAATATATGGGTCTCCGAATACATTAGATATAAGCCCGTTCATGCTTGGTTCTGAAAACTGACAATCCTTCTTATTCACATCACAACTGAAATCACCAGGACCCTTAATAGTTTCGGTCAAAAATTCAGATATATCGATAGAACCATCTTCACCACATAACATCCTCTCAGGTAAACACTTACAAGCTACATTTTCACATTTGTAATGACTCGTGTTTGACTTCAAATCATATTCTAAAGCACATTTGTCCAAATCACAGTAGAAAGATTCTTTTTGATCAATCCAAAATTGAAAGTTACAAGCATTGGCTGTTTTGTTACAACTAAACGTGACTTGTGGCTTCTTTCCATTTAAAATAGAGATAATCTTCTTATTTGTCACGTCACACATTTGATGAAACTTATTAACAATTAAACCAGACTTGTAACATGTACCTTTAAGTCCCTCTGGCATAAAAGCATCACAGGAAGAATCTTCAGTACACATATTACAATTAATACCTTCCCATCCAGGTTTACATGTACAAGACGCATCATCTCTGATAGGACGTTTCAGATTACCATCTGATAAGGAACCACATAACGGTTCAGAGCAATCCAATCCTCCAAACCCTTCTGGACATTCACACATTCCTGTGAATGCATTACATGTAGAGAACTGCGTACACTCGAAATTGGGCAAATTACAATTGAAACATGGGGGACATTCACTCTCTTCATCTTTACCGTTTCTTCCTTTCCCTATATCCCGATTAACAAGCCCTTCGTTTATCGTGAAAGAATCCTGGAATGCTAATTGTTTCTTCATACGTTCAAAAGTATTAGATAATTCGACTTCATTATCAATCTTTAGTGTTTCAGCATATGCCGGTAATGCAAAAAGAACTCCCGAGACGACCAAAGCAAACTTTAACCTCATCTCTAAGCTCAATTCCTCGAATTATTCTGTAAAATAATGATAATTATACCAATATGTCGAATCTTATTAGATAAATTGAATAGTCTTTCGTTATCTAATTGCTCCTGTATTTTAAATAATGGTTGTGGAAATGCTGTACTGATAGTATGAAGGAGACATTGTCGCAATATTATCACATAATGATAGAATGTTATTTACTCTGTATTATACTATAAAAAGTATGAACTATTATTGCATTTCGATCGTCCTCTTGAGGGGCTCAATATAGTCTTGTTTCAAGCTATTTTTAACGTATACTATGTAATAAGGTGTAGCAGTGTTACCTTCAATGAAATTAAAAACTTCCGAGGCAGGGACCTCCGTGACAGATTCATCATTATACTTCCTAAAGATATTCCTTTGTGGATCCTTTATATATATCCAGTAATGGCCATAGCTGGCTTCACCTCTATGTATGAAGATTGCGAAGATAGAATATGCCACATTCTTGTATGATGAAAACTGACTAGACACCTTCCTCTGCAAATCATTTAATTGGGAATTAATATGTTGCAATTGGTTCCTCAAGTTATCAATTTCTTCTTGAATCGCCATTATAGTAGAAAGATTTATAGATAGAGATTTGTGAGTTGAAATTCTCGACTCAAGGAATTTCTTGGTAGCAACCAAATTGTCAATGATAGAAATCTTATTGTCTTGATCAATTTGAAGAATAAGATCCTTTTCATCATGTAATTCTTTGATCATCGATTTCCATTTGAATACTTCACTTCTTTTACTCAAAATTTCCTCATCCTCCGTATCTAAGTATCTGTCAAGATAAATAGTATCACTGAAAGGGATAGGCTCTAACAGCTTATAAGCCATTAATTTCTCTCTATCAAACAAAACTCGCTGCACATGAAATTGTAAAACTTCAGGCAATTCACAAATCGTACTTGATTTTCTACAAGTACCTTCTTCAAGATTAACCAAGTCTTCGTTAAAATAAGTATCCAAAGAGTCATAAATGTCCTTAGGATGGTCACCAACATTAATAATAAGACTGAAAAATCTTTCTGTCGATATCCTCTGTGCTTTACCAGACTCTAAAGGAGTAATTATTTGTTTTATCTTACCATAAAATAATTTCTTTATTAAATCATATTGCTCTCCGTCATCCTCTAATGATTCAGGCTCTAATGCGGTTTCGATTTGGAAAGTAACGTTTTCAATACATTCTGTAACGTCTTGTTGTCTACCCATTTCAATTGTACTTTCCATTTCATCAGTGCTAATAGGTAATGCTTGGGGTATTTTGTCTAAAATTTCTTTGGAATCATTCTCAATTACGCTACTTGCTGAACTGTTTACCATTGAATTTTCTGCGAATGTCTCTGGAACAGAAGCAGCTTGGTCAATCATTTCAATATCATCATATTGATTTGGAGTAGGTGACTGAGAAGAGACCATTATTGGGTTTTCATCAGATATTCCAAGATATTCGCTCGATTTTAATGGGGACTTCTCCTTAAATGTCACAGGTTGAGAAAGCGGTAAGAATGATAAATATGCCAATTCCTTAGATGGTTCCACACATCTCTTTCCAGTACTGATCATTTCAGAAAAGAGTTCTTGCAAATAATAAATGAATTGATTGGATCTTTGGATTTCCAGCTCTTCTACTTTTCTACCTCCAATTTTTCTTCCATTTACATCTTTTAACTTAATGTCGTATTCGTTAAAAGATAGAATCGTATCCCTTAAAGGTTTTATACAAAAATAATATTGTAATAAAGAATTCAAATAACAAGTATTACCAATGTTATCCAAGCCAGCTGGCCAATCTTCAGCAGGCAAAAGAGAAGAATCTATCTTTCCTGTTTTCAAAAAATGAGATAATATTTCAGATTTCTTTTCTTCTGCAATTGTTCTTAAACCACTACGCAAATTCCTAATATCATCAGTCGTATCTTCAACTATTAACTTTTGAAAATTTGATATTATTTCAAAATCAGATGATGTTAGTTTACATTTTAACTTCTCACAAGCCTCGTGAACACTAAAATGTTTTAGCTCAATTATGCTAGGTAACTTTACCTCAATGTAATCTAATAATAAATAACTCTTTCTTTTGACTGCCACTGATAATAAGGCTTTATGCAAAGTTATAACTTCTTCTGAGTTAGATTGGAAGCCATTGGATTGAAGGATATCATCCAACTTAAATTCATAAGCAGTAATTACAACTTCATCTTCAGTTATTTCTTCAATATTCAAAACCTGAATAGCGAGAGAAAGGGGCATTAACTCATCCTTTATAAAATCCCTTAATTTCTGAGAATCTTTCACGCTCAGGATAAGTTTCAAATTTCTATTATAGTAACCGTAGTTCTTTGGATCATTTTTACATGCACTTTTGTACATAGCCAGGATAATATCATCTTCAATATCAAGGACACTAGTATCATCAAACACTATTCCTATACTTTTTAAAGCTGAAAAATAGTCATTGAACCCTATTAATTCACCTTGAGAAGCCAAATTTTGAAAATAGGACCTTAACTTTCTTGTACCAGAATCATTTTTATATTCGATTGTATGCCTTAAAGAATCAACGTAATATATTTTATTTCTAGGATCGGATCTAATAGTATTTTCAAAGCACTTTATAATGAGTTCATCTTGGAAATAAGAGCAAACACTTAAATTAATCAAAAATGGTAATTGATTAGAATCCTTATTCTTAAAATATGTTTGTGAAATATGCTTATCAAATTCATTGAAGGTTCTAAAGACCAACGATAAATTATCTGAGAAAGAATAGGCAGAAACAAACTCATTTGGAGTTATAGACTTACCGTATATCCTTCCTAAATAAATCAATTCTTGCACTCTTCTTATATATGATTCTCTCAATACTGGTAAAACACTCAAATTAGGAGGAATTAATTCGGTACCTTCTTCATTTAAGGTAAAACCTAGCTTTTCAAGTAATAAATTGATATCCACTTGTGAATCCAACACAGTATCACTTAAGCTGATAGTCTTTATGGAGTCGCCTTCTTTTAATATTATAGGTCCTCTTAAAGCCCTAAGTAAGGTCCTGAAACAATGAGTTACATTTGGAATAATATCGATAGACAAGTTTAAATTAGGGTGTTTTTCAACACCTTCTAAATATCTTTTAGCAATTGATTCTTGATTGATCAACGGATACAAATCTTCCTCTTCAAATTCCTGTTTAAATATCGACAAGCGCAATATTTGATTAACCGAACTATTCATGCTTGCAAAATAAGCGTCATCAATTAATGATTCGTTCTCATGATCTCTAAGCAACCTTAAGTCATCAGGAGAAATGCACGTCTTAGGTACTATATGGTATTCATATTTATCCACAATATTGGTTAAAAATGGGTTAGATGTGTTGTCTAGCGAGATCAATCTAAAATGATTAACTTCATTGTGGTTCACTAACAATCCTCTGATTAGTACTACTTTCTGATGCTGATCCTCATACTCCTCTGTCTCGATTGAAGGTGAATAATTCAATTGGTTATTTAATACAAGGAGCTCATAGCCATTTCCACCCTTGGTCACCAAATTAGCAAGTTTTTTGGAATATTCAATGGGTCTACTGTTTAATAAGCTTTGTTCGTACTGCTGTTTGTAAGGTGCTGTCCACTTTATGTCCTCTAATATTCTATTCAACGTCTTAAATGGATACTCAAGTAACTTCTCCTTTGTGATCAGTGTCTTTATGTGTTCACACTTTCGTATACTCTCGAACGATTCTCCCTTGAAGGGGTTCGTGTGCTTTGTATGTGTAGGATCTGCTGAGGGTATATCCACCAATGTCTTATTTTGAGCCGGCAGGTTCGAATCTGAAATATGCATTGAGTCAGAGCTTTGGTTCAGGTCATTGAATTTATCATTATCTGTTACCATTATAATATATTGTTGTCTAATCTATCTATGTTGTAAACTAAATATGTACGCAAACCTCATTAATGATCAGAAATCTAACTAATTGATAAGTGACACAAACACACATTTGAAAATTTTATGGCTTTTGAAGTATATTGCAAGTTTTAATTTAAAAATACTAGAAGAAAGTAATAGAAGATGCCGGAAGCTGACAAACCTTCTTTTGACTTGGATAGCATTAGAAAGAACTCAGATGGCTCCATGTCCGGGATGATGAAACTGGCTTTTAATGAGGTCGTTGTTAACAACCCATACTTCGCTGCTGGTGGTGGGTTAATGTTGCTAGGTACGTCATTGGCGTTGGCCAGACAGGGAATTGTGAAGGGTTCGGGATTTATCTACCGTCAGATGCTTGTTGACTTGGAAATTCCATCGAAGGACAAATCTTATTTGTGGTTTCTTGAGTGGATGTCCCAGTACAAACACAGAAAGTCAAGACATTTATCTGTGGAAACAAACTTTGTGCAGCACGACAATGGAGCTGTATCAACCAAGTTTTCGTTAGTACCAGGTCCTGGTAAACATTTGCTCAAGTATAAGGGAGCTTATATGTTGGTGAGTCGTGAAAGATCAGGTAAATTAATCGATATGACCAGTGGTACACCTTTTGAAACAGTAACCTTGACCACTCTATACAGAGACAAGAATTTGTTTGCAGACTTGCTTGGAGAGGCTAAAAGATTAGCCTTGAAGGCAAGAGAAGGAAAAACTGTACTTTACACATCTTGGGGCCCAGAATGGAGACCTTTTGGTCAACCGAGAAGAAAAAGGATGCTCGGTTCCGTTATTTTGGATGATGGTATTAGTACATCTATTTTAGACGATGTAAATGACTTTTTAGGAAGCGGAGATTGGTATCACAAGAGAGGTATCCCATATAGAAGAGGATACCTTCTTTATGGACCTCCAGGTAGTGGTAAGACTTCTTTTATCCAAGCTCTTGCTGGTGAGTTGGATTATAATATTTGTATTTTGAATCTTTCTGAAAATAATTTGACTGATGACAGATTGAATCACTTGATGAATCACATTCCTGAGAGATCTATTTTGTTATTGGAAGATATCGACGCAGCTTTTAACAAGAGACAACAGAGTGAAGAAAAAGGATTCTCTTCTGGTGTAACGTTTTCTGGTCTTTTAAATGCCTTGGATGGTGTTGCTAGTGCTGAAGAATGTATTACGTTTATGACCACTAATCACCCAGAGAAGTTAGATCCTGCATTGTTAAGACCAGGAAGAGTCGACGTTAAAATATTGGTAGGAAATGCTACAGAATTCCAAATAAGAAAGATGTTCTTAAGGTTCTACGAAAATGAAAATGAACTATGTGACGAGTTTATTAATAGGTTTAAGGCATTGAAATTGGATAATGTGAGCACAGCACAGCTCCAGGGTTTGTTTGTTTATAACAAGAGAGATCCTAAAAGTGCAATTGAAATGATAGAAACTTTAAAGTATCCAAATGTAGCCTTTTAATTCTTGTATATATTGATGAATATAAAATAATGATTATAGAAGTGAATCATCTTTGTACCATACGAGGATATATCCATTTCAGTTATCCTAGAACAAAGTTTTAGTGTGTATTTTTGCTAATTATGTTACTTTCCGTTTCTAGGACGACGTCTTTCCTTCATCTGTGTGACCTAAATTGTGCACTTCCTTGTAGGATACAGAAGAATTTTCTTATCCATTGAAAAAATTACTAGTTTTAACTTGTACATTAAATGGGAAAATCATAGATATCACCCCCTATACTGACGTAATATCTTATCGTTTATTATCTGAAACTGGTCTTTATTCAATTCTGTGTTTCCGTGAGTTTTCTTGAATTCTTCCATATCTATAGTTAGTCTGTTTATGTAGTTCAAATAAATTAAATACACCAACAAATCACAATTATCATTTTTAAGCGTACTACCTTGAGGCGCTTTTGACTTCAAGATCTTCCTAAAAGTATTCTTTCTGTATGTTTTCTTGTTGATAGAGACCATCGTAAAGGTTTCTTCTTATCTTTGACAAAAGCTTCAATCAGTCGAATAAAACAAAAACAAAGCGAATCAAGCCGTTTTGTGGTATCGCCATATAAAATTAATTTGAACTATATGGTGATAAACAAAATATAAAATAAACATATACATCCGTATCAAGAGGTATTTCAATAATAGAACTCCTTCTAGGAGTTAGTCTAACCCCGAAATTCATAAAAAACGCAGATAGTTTGAATGATGCCTCTTGTAGAAAGGCATGTATACTAAACCAACTTGGGTCTTATCTGCTTACAATACTATATTCAAATACAATAATCAAGTATAGTATCACAGTATCCTATAGTGGTTTTTGAATGTCATTAAATAAATTTTGTATGCTGAAAATGAAATAAGATTATATAAATAGCTAATTGAAGTAAAATAAGATCTCAAATCTTTCTCTTTTTGACGACAGAATGTGCCTCCTCAGTTATTTGATGCTCGTTGATATTATCATTGACATTATTCAACAAACTGTAAACAGGGGACTGTACTACACTAACCTTAATGGACCTGTCCAACTCAGATACAGATGGAAGCTGGTTTCTAGCCTGACTTGACGTGGAAGAAGTATCAGCAGTAGCTACGTAAGAACTATTATAGGGAGTAGATCTTGCCATACTGTTGGAAATGCTTTGTTCAGAAGGAGAATTAACATTTGAATCATTCTGTTCTTCAATTTCTGAAGTTGGAAGGGATCTCCGTTTCGTAAAATACGAATCTTTTTCCAGTACTAGAGTGTCAACCCTACCTTCTCCACCTATCAGACGCACTTGTCCTGCGAAACTATTCGATTTATGTATTAGCTTTATATCTGGGTTTCCGTGGAATATTTTCTGTGGTTGAGTCTTCATAGGAGTTAAAACAGGAACGGGCAGTTGAAATTGAGGTTGTGCCATTAAACTACCCATAGGTGCTGATGTTCCCTGAACTGGCACAGGGTTCATCCCAGTTAGAGGACTATAAGTTCTATCTTGGTTATTTGAAGCTGTCGCTTGTAATGGATCAACAAACACAGAGAAATTCCTGTTCTTTTTTTGCTGATAATCGAGGTTATTATTATTAAAGGTGGGTTCAGCGGAATATACAGTATACTGAGGATGTATAGGGTACTGCTGAGGAACAATACTTGAATTTGAAGGATGTCTAGAATGATGGTTATTCAAATGATATGGTGAAGTTTGTTGCGGTGAGACATGCTGCTGCACAGTTAGTGGTGAAAATGTGTCGTTATTCCATCTCTGTAACAAACTGCTCCTAAAGTTGTTTAAGTCGGCACTCAAAGAATCTATCTGTTCAACAGGTTTAGGTGAACTTCTTTCTTCCTCTCTAAACACTGGTGAACTAGTCTTAGATTTTTCTGAGATTTCAGTAGGACCAACCGCCGGTTTGTGTCTTTCTAAAATATCCACTAATGTCAACATGTCACTTTGATTTGTCTTAAATTCTTTAAATAAAGCGTCATATTTAGTATGCAAATGATAGTAGTCATTTCTTAAATTGTTTAAATTGTTATTATACTCTAATAATTCATAATTAACAGATGCGTCAAAAGAAGGAGGATTAACCATACCAGTGCATCCTGGTGGAGGCTGTTGAATTTGGGGACCTTGGAAAATCGGCAGTGTATTTTGTACAGGCTGGCTCATAGAACCACTGGACTCCGCTTGGACCAGATGTTGTTTTTGCAACAGCTGATGGTAATGCTCACGCCTAGAAAGGTCTATAGAGCTTTCGTGTTCAACGGACTGAGAGGTAGGAATCGTCTTCAAGTTAATGATTTCCTTGTGTGCGTTCACATTCTTGGAGGATCTTCTTTTAATAAGTTTCAACGACTCCAAGTCACCTTTTCTAAACTGATTCGTGGAATGTCTGAATTCCCACTTGTTTGCCGTAGAAGAACTAGGAACCTCATCATTTTGGAAGGTATCGTTCACCTTGTGGAACCCGTACATATTTAATTGTCGTATGAATGATGCGATATTCGTATGCTTAAAGTATTGTGATAATGCATTTGAGAATTCTTCGCCAGGAAGTAAGTAAAATGAGTCATTTGTAGGTGCCCACCAAATAAGATGTGATATGCTGGTGTCCTCCAACATGTCATAAAGTTTGTGGATGAATACTGCTTGAATCTTAGCATTCCCATTCCCACTATTTACGCCGGCAACTTTGCTTCCTGAAGCTGGGGTGCCAGGAGATGGTGTTCTCGTTTGGGTATTTGCGTTCCTCAGACCGTCTTCCCTGGTTGTAATTGAAGTTTTAGTAATCTGGCTTGACATAATGGATCATCCTTTTATGTATATACAAGCGTCAAACTTCGATGATTGCTTTCTGCAAGTTTTTAGCGGCAATGTAGTATGTTGATGATCTGACCTGCTGATCTGATCGCCTAATGTAATAATGCCCGAATCAAGAATTTCGACACAGTCGTAACAATCCTGATCTAATCAAAGAAACAACCTGATCTAATGAATTAGGAAGAACTACAAAAAAACCTAGCTCTACAAGAGAATCATAAGTTAATTAAATACAGTCTATCAAAGAGACTTGCATACTAACCACAACCAGATAATAATTCTTTTATGTGATTAGTTTTACCTTATGCATATGCGCTATGTAATGCATTAGAAAGAACATGTACATTTAACATATGCTATGATATGCTAAAGTATGCTTAGTAAGCAAAAAAAATGTGGTTAACTGTGAAATTGCCTGCCAAATGGTGGACGAAAAGAAATTTCAGTGGAAAATTAAGGGGCAAGTTACAGAATATTTTGCAGATCGATCCGAATACGCATGAAGGTTCATGTATAGAGTAATGCACGATTCGAAGTGGGTTATTAGTGGGCGAGAAGCGGGTGATATTATGGCTAGTGTTCAAGCAAGGATACAACTGGCACATCGACGAGACTGTGACAGAACAAGGGACCAATTAGTGGGTGGATAACTACTATCCGCCCAGAGTGGCATATGGGGCAGACGATGAAATGAAAAATGTCGTAACGAATATTCGCTTAGGGGAGTTGATAGTACTTTGAAAAGTCCATATAGCGAGTGCAGCTTGGGATTAAGCAGAAGACAGGACAGGAAATGGATGTGGAGTATTCAGAGTACAGATAAACAAACATATGTTTACAGAGAATGCAAAATTTCGAGATGCGACATTACTGAACTAAAAAGATAGCATGAAAGTTAAGATTTACATTAGATTTAAAATTATATATTTACAGGGAATGTTAGAATATTCTTGGATACAGGAGAAAAACGACGTTATACACAGATACCACAGAATGTAACGTAGATATATAGAATGGAACTCTTGGCAATACTGGTGTCATCGGGTTAAGTTGTCATTATAAAAAAATAAGTTTCCAATGTAGAATTTTAACGAGAGGGTCAACCTGTAAATTACTAGACATAACTGAACTGATCCAAGATGTAGATGTGAATGTAGATGTAGTTGAGAAGTGCTGAAAGTGTTTTGTTAACTTGCAGACAATGGTTTGGGACCATAAAAAAGGATTTTTTTGTTCCAGCTATGGGGCATTGACTCTGAGATAATTAAAAGCAGTATCTAATTACCGGATCCTAAATTGTCGTTGTATCTATTTTTTACTGGCGAAACCGGAAAAGCTAGAGAATGGTCTTAGGTTAGTAACTTTTCGTGAGATACAGTCTATATTAGCTATATGAGAAGTGTGATAGAGAGAATGTAATTTTTGAAACAATAAATATACGTATACTTTCTACATTAGATGTGTCCTGAAAGACTGGCAATCTTCCTTATTAGACTATTTGATGGAAAATTCCTACAAAATATCGATAAGACCACTGGAATGGCAAATGCGGTAGTTTTGGTCAAGAGTAAAATTAACCAAAGTAGCACAATCATTGCTACAGTAAGAAGGGCCCGAATACATTATAGAACGTCTCAGCTGAATCGAGGGGTCTCCGAAATCATACCATACTCACATATCGTTCGTGCAGGTAACATATCTAAGGATTTAGCGATATGTATGATTGCTGAAATGCATATTTGGAAAAAGGACAACAGTTAGAGAAATAAACCCTTCTGAAAGATGTCTCTGAAAATAAGATTTATCCTTTTTCATATTTTATTCGACTTTGGGTTTGGGTATCGCCTGACCCAATCTAGAATCTTGTGGCAGGGTATCTTCAGTAGCGTGGATCTATCCCACGGTATACATTGTTCGCGCATATATTACATTCTTGATCAAGAATATTCTGAAATATATTATTTAAGCACCGATGGTACCTGGTAAGTATTAAGTAAAAAGTACCGAAAGGGAAAAAGAGAAAATAGAATAATAGAGAGCAGTCATATGGTTCTATGGATTTATCTAGATATGTTGAATTACAAGAATCTTTCACTCAAACAGACTTTTCTCTCTTATGCAAATAGCCGATCGGTTTATGCAGTGTAATGAAATCTTGAGTAACTACTAATAGCAAGCGTAGATTTTCTTGCAAGGCTAATAGAAATTGCCCAAATTCAATTTTTAACTCACCCCCACGAATGAAATTAGGAATGTGATATTGAAGAATTGCAAAAAATAATGTCGATCTAGAAGACTACCTAATTTTTCTTTATACTATCAGTCCTACTGCAGGATATACTGCACATACCCTTGATTGTTGTCGAAAATGGTAAAGAAATGCACTTTCGGATTTTACCGGTAAAAGCCGACATGCAGACCCATTCTCGCTGATGTGTTTCAGTATTCGCCTAACCCTTGCTTTCCATCACCTTTTGTGAATATGGGTATTAATATAGTCTGCACATATTGCAAGACATATCCTCATAGGCTAAAAATTCAGAAATTATGAAGAGATTCGGCCATGTATCAAGCGCTATACAGAACAATGCAGAATGTAGTTTACTAGGCAGGATTTTTATACTGCAGGGTCAACAGTCATTAAATATAGAAACCAACACCATAATCCCTTGATATTTGGTTAGATTTTTTGTATTAATGGTTAATATATAGGTATAATAGTTAACATATTTTACTCCATGATCGGAATTGAATATCTTTTGATACACTTGATAGCTGTACGATGCAGATTCGGTCAAAACAAAAAATATCCAAATGTAAAAATATTTGATTTGTTAACCCTCGGCTGGTTGGTTGGGATACTTTTGATTTCCGCGACTAGATAGAATATGCGACAATACACTTTACATTGACTGATTTTCTTATTTTTTTCGCTCAGACTCCATGGGTGTCATACCGCTTTTGGCTCTAAGCTTTGTATCTCGATTAGTCCTTATGTACCGCTTGACGGCAATTGTTTACCGTCAGAAAAATTCATGGCAAACTTAAACGAATAGAAATTCCATAATATCACATCAAATGTGGTTCTAAAAAGACATGTTATAGTAACCGGATGCTATAGATTCTCGTTATATTGTCGAAATCTGAATTTTAGGGGTGAGTCTTCTATAGCATAAAAAGAAATTAAAGAGAACATGAAGTAAAGACTTTATATGAAGGTCATGGATTATGTAATAAGTAAACCCTAGTTTGAAGAGACGATTTCTGGTATCATAGTCACAAAAAGCTATAATTTCATCAAATTGAAATTTCTCATTATTGGACTAGATACGTAGATCAGCAAATTATTTCAGCTAAAAATGGTTGCCAACTAATGAAACTTAGTTAACAATCACAGGAGCCTAATGATGAAGTGGGAATGTTTGATCGAGAAAATATTACCTTTTTTCGGCAATTTTAGTCCATGTTTGCGAGTAGCTTTGTTCATGCAACTTCCTAAAGCTTCTTTATTACTCGCTAAAGCCGGCTTGTAATTGGTTACAAAATAGGGAACAATGAAATTGCGGATTTACCAACGTCTCACTACGGACGAGATCACCGTCCTAAATTTAACCTCTTCTAATTTGAACTTGCCAAATGGGACAACATTCCAGGCGGAGTTTCCTCATCTATTATCTATTAATGTATGTGTGTAGCAGCATTGTCTGACCTTTGCGCAAAGGGCGATTTTCTGACTCTGTTTCCGTTAATGATGCCCGGAGTGAAAAAGCAATTAAACGATCAGGTCATGTGCCCGATTTAGTAGTGTATATTACTATTGTTGTTGAGATGTGTTCGATTCACATACCCACATCACAATACATCGTTGCACATTCCCTAACTTCAAAAGATGTTTCATGTCAATATACTGTTACTGCTCTTGGGCCATTATACGAAGATTATAATTTTCTAATGGCCTTAGAATATTCGCTCAATAATACTCTTAAAGTCATGTGTTTCTCAGTCGCAGTATCATGTTTCTACTTGTGGTAATTTGCTATTCCAATCCATTTCATCCCTCCGATCGTATATCTAAGGTGTTTTTGTTGAGCTCTTCGACCCAGATAAACATCTAAGTGCACATATCTCCTATACAATCTCCTCACACATACCACAAATCTTAAACTTAAAATTCTTCCTATTTAGCTTGTTCTACATTCCTAGTAGATAACATCTATAATTTCTTTTACTCTTGATGTTCTCGCTACAACTCACTTTCTCTCTATCGCCATCGAAGTTGCCACCAGTATTCTTGTTTGCCATCACATTCCTATTTTAGCTGTTCTGCTACTAAAATCATGCTTTTTGTATACATCTACATAACTAGTACGTCTACACTATAGTATTGCGTTTATCTTGTACTGAGTACGCCTCATCGATGACCAATTTTCATTAGTTGGTGGCCCATACCGCGGCTCGGTATATACCGTCACTATTTTTTTTGAATCAGTCATTGATCGTTGTCATTACTTGCCCGCGAAAGTGGCCTTTTCCCTACAGTCCTTCCGATATATCACTAATGCTCACTAATTGCCTCGCCACGATTTGCTTCTCCAGTCATTGCTTGCCGTCCGAACTCGTATCCACTCCTTGTATTTCTTTTTATGATCCATCGAATTTCACACTTTCTTTTCCCCTTATTATTCCGGCAATAATAAAATTTCATTTCGTCCTTTCTTTTACGTTAGGTTTAATATATTCAACAAAAGTTTTCCTGATTTTATCTATAAGATTTTATTCATTTGTCTAAGGGGTTTTTGACAAAGTTTTTTTATCGAATAAGTGTACTCGTTGGCTAATAAAATCTTACTACCTACGACAAAGGATTATAAGTAACATCTATTCATCGGACAACGTTTCTATATATAATATTTGTGTTTCGTTGATTTCATTATTATTTTAGTTGCCTGGTAGACGTATTATACACAGACACAAGTACTAGATAGTTGAGACGTTACGACAGAAATAAAGAAAAGGGAGATTAGTCACCAGAGGAAGAAAAATATCCCCCATACAGTAAAAAGCATAAATATGAACTCACAAATAAATAACCAAGGAGACAACCAGGAACAGGTTTTTCAAGAGGACCAGTTCCGCAAAGTGTGCTTTGACTCATCCAAGAGAAGTCTGACATCGTCGTCCAACGATCAGTCAAAAAGGGTGAGATTGGACACTGATTCTACTACTTTCAACGCAGCAACTGCGGGTGATACTACAGCAACTGTAGGTTCATCTACAAGTAAGAAGTATACTAATGGTCCTGATATGAGCATTATGTTGAAGAATAATACTAGCAGCATGGTCACTAGTTCGGGAAGCAGTATAGAAAATTCCGGAACTCAGAACAGTGTATCAAAGGCCAGCTCAGGAAGTATAAAATTAAAAGCACCAAAATATATCAGAAGATTCAGATCACGCTCATTACCTATCATCAACTACCACGCATCAAAATCGCATCATTTACATAGTCATCATCAACAAAAACACAGCATTCCACCATTACCACCTATCAACTTGCAGAGCTTAAAAGAGATAGATCTCCATGAAATCTTAAAGAACCCTCAGTTAAGACATGATATCTTATTTGACCCACAGTTACAATTCAGACCAAACCTTGATGGTGAAAGAGGAAGAAGAAAAAAGTCTATCATCGACAGATACTGGAACGAAATTCAAAAGGAATGTTCCCAGTTTTTCGTACCAAATCCTAGAAGTTCAAATATTCAAGTTTCAAGGTTACCAATATTATTCTCCACCTTGAGGGATATTTTATTATCCCTTTTACCTCAAAAGGATAGAGCTTCTGTTAACGAGGTGATGGATATTGATTTACTTGTTCAACAACTCTCGCATGGATCTTTTGACTTTGTTTCATTATCTAAATGGTTGGGTGAAGTGTTCAAGAGTCACTGTGCTCCAATGAGAGATAACTGGGTCAGTGAAATGATAGGTAAATTCGATCAGGCTTACAAGTATAGTGCAGTGGAGAGCTTAGTACAAGGTTTAAGAATGATATTTTCCATATTAGAGGCTATGAAATTAGATGTGGCTAATCATCAAATAAGAATATTACGTCCTGTTTTGATCGAAACTGCAGTTGACTTTGAAAAGGATTACTTTAATCAATTAATCAGTCACTGTAAGATTGACATATCTGATTCCATGAAATGGTTCTATAAGAACTTTCACAAGAAGCAAGATATTTTAGTTTCGACCTTAGCATCTCAAAACAAATTCGATGAGAAGTCATTAAAAACATTTACTATGAGTTCTATAATTGATTTGTTGTCATGTCGTAACATGGTCACTGAATTCCCATCTACCTTAGCATTTGACCATACCAGACTTGTATTATTAAGAGCCGATGTCAGACAATTGGTTTGTGTTCAATTGTGCGTTGTGCTATATAAACAATTATTAATAAGCAATGGTATCAAAGATCCAGCATTATTCAAGGCAGAGAATATAAGTAAGATCCAAGAAGAGGTTTTAGCAATTGTGACAGACGACAATGGAACCATCAAGTGGACTCGTAACATACATGCAATCTCATTGCAATTAGTTAAGAATGTGACTAAGAAGAAAGACTTACCAAAGGCCATGGTAGACTTCAGTTATAATTGGTTGATTAAGCAAATCCAACCAACTTCTGATGTCTATGGCTTAATGGAAGAAAATATTTTCAAGGACTTGTTCAAGGAGGTTTTAAAGAATTCAGAATCAAATACTACTGTTGAAGATCTTAAGAGTAGTGGTAATGCCACTGAAATCAGTAATATTGCCACTAGAATTTCTACGTTAGTTAAATTCCATTGGAATGTTTTCGGTAGTTATTACACTGATTATATAAAGCTTCATGAAGGGGAAAATGTAAACTAATTTGAAATCCCCGTTACCCATTTTAATGCCATCATTTTTTTACAGAAGTTCTGCAACTACCTATCCTTCCATATAGACAGAACTAACATCCCTAATGACGTACCTTGTACATTTGTACTTATATCATCGAGGTCCCTAGTTGGGCATATGCTCTTCGTGGTATCGACAGTTTTGCTTAATGAGCATCAACAGTAATGCATACCAGGGAATTAAACTACGATTACAGAAACCAGTGTAATTCTGATGAGTACATTTGTACTTTGCATACTTTTTCTGATATAATTAATTTTTCTGTTTCCAGTTTTATGTTATTTAGCATATTCTCTCATTCTATATTTTGTTAATCCCAAATAATGTATATATAAAATAAACTGAACTAATTGTAATTTTATTTTATGTATTTCATGCAAAATGTCTAAGCTGGTTAAATTGCATATCATACTTGAATTTATTCGCATTATAGAAATTTACCATTATCTAAATAGTAAACATGGAAATAGCAAACATAATACTAACGTTATTGAATAGTTTAGGGCATTATTGTATGGTTGCTGTTGTAGCACCTATCCAATGGATAGTTATGCTGTCATTTTCCCTGTTTTATAGCGTATTATACCATGTGTGTTTCGTCCCTATTAGTATGCTAATAAGAATAATGTTCTACACGTTTGTATATTTGCCCATGAAACCCTTGCTCTATATATTCAAAGTTGACGAGAACATAACTGTGGTAGAAACCATACATCATCTCAAGTACTTTTTAATACTCATTATTCATTACACGATGGTAGCAACAATATTTGGGGTTCTAGTCGGTATATTCACTGGTTTTAATTTGAGAATGATTAGCTATTTGCTTACCAGGGCCCCTCGCAAGACCGAAAAGAGTAATATCCAACTTCTGTTGACGCCTGAAAAGAACCCAGACAAAACTGCATCATTCCTAAGCGAGTTGAGAGATCAAGTGGTAGTCAGAGATCCGCTTCCTGCAAAGAAGATGGTTTCTGGCACTATAAATATGACGAGAGAATACCAGCCAATTATGGTCCGTGGAAGAAATAAGGATGATCTGGAATCTAACGAGGGAAGGTACATATTCGAAGATGACGATGGCTACAACTACTCTTCATATGAAAATTCCACTGCTCCTCCGTATTCGGGCAGCAGTAACGAGCCGATGTATGTCGCTGGTATATTACAAGATGATTCTATCATTCCCGAAGAGAACGAGAACGAAAGCCTGGAGGAAAATGATAGTGTGGGGCAAAATGAAGACTACCATGCTGACTACAGTGCAGAAGAAGACGACGACACGAGTCTGAAAAATGATCTCTTTTCACTCAACAGAAACGACAACACAGGGACCATGCATACCGAAATGACGATGCCGTTGAAGCAAGACAAGTATGCAAAGAAATAGACTGTAACTCCTCCTGTTAAAGTTTCTATATGTAGTGCGGTACTTTATATAGTGTAGCATTTATGTACAATGTCGTCCTTCAGCCTTCTATCCAGACAAAACCGTCGGAGAATGGATTTTGGCTAGCCTATTGCAAAGTGAAACCAGAGAATGTGCCACTTCCATAACGGAATTACAAAGAATGTTTTCCAAATAGATTTCGGCTTAGCACCCCTCCTGTATTCGCCAAGCTAAAAATAGTTTAAGCTAGGGAAACTATATCCAGTGATGCACCGTGCAGGTAGTTTTTTTCCATTTGGTGACGGATTCGAATGGCAACTCTTGACAACGGGTGATTGCCAATCATTACTAAGAGATAATATGATCATCTCATGCTAAACTAAAGTGAGGCTGTAGGTAAAATGTCGCACTTTTAAAAAGAGGGAAAATGTCGTGCAGTCATAAGTAAAATTTCTTGCGGTTTAATATAATTATTAATATATATCTATTGATTACAATCCCAAACATAGCACATATTAGCATTATTATAACTTATTATATCTTCTAAATTCTTTACAAGGTGTATCATTGCGCATGGTAGATTACAAATCTAAAAAGACCATTACAAAATTGGGGAAACTCTTTGGAGTACTGTCGACCAATCTCACCCAGTTGAATACATCAAAAGAGGACTTGGCGAAGGAAAATGGGGTTCATAAGGCAGAAAACCACAAGAATGAGTCCTTTACGCCCGGGAAATATGCCTCAGAAACAGGGTTGGTGCATAGTGACGACGATGCGATACTATCCCAGCAGGAAAATGATTTTGTTCCACAGTTACCCAAAGATACAGCCGCCTATATGAATATTCAGACGCCTGGCCTGATACGCAGCCCATCTCCCAAATTGACGTCGAGATCATCGACACCCACACCGAATATACATACCAGAGATTCACTGCAATCACCGCTGCAGTCGCTGTTGTCAGGTCATGAAATTGCTAATCCTCAACCAATAGGTCTTAGTACCATTCAAGATGGAGACTTCACCAAGATAATTAATGGCAACAACATACGATCCCCTCCGGTGTCAAGATCATCGTCCGTCAACAATAAACGTGTGGGTGCTACTCAAGTAAAATCCAACCCTGTATCTAGATCATCGTCGTTGATGGTAGGGAAGGAACTTTCAGTACCCTCTGCGTCTCCATCAAGCTCAAATCTTGTGCATAAACCTAGATTCTTGATGTTGGAGAATGGTAATCACGAACACAACTTAAAGTCGGCAAAAAGACAAGAAAAGTTATCTAATATGTTAAAGGATTTAATGGGAGGTAAAAGATTAAGAGATGAGGCTAAAAGTGCTGTACCTAATATTTTGCAACAACCTAACTCACCTCCTAATAAGGACAAACCACCAACATTATTTGCTGGCTTGGTGAGTCAAGTGAAGAATAATACCTCTCCTTACTATGGTCCGTTGTTGGGTCCTTCTGAGCAACAGGATTCCAGATCATTCGTAGAAAAATACGGTAGGTGTCAGGAGGTTATTGGTAGAGGTTCATTTGGTGTTGTTAGAGTATCACATAAAAAGTTGAATGGTGGGAATGGTAACTATCAAAATGATGAAGTTATGTATGCAGTGAAGGAGTTTAAACGTAAGCCCAATGAATCAGAGAAGGTTTACAATAGAAGATTAACGTCGGAATTTTGCATATCATCTTCTTTGAAGAATATTAACATTATAGATACCCTTGATTTATTAAAGGATGCTAAGGGTGACTATTGTGAAGTAATGGAATACTGCCCAGGAGGTGATTTATACACGTTAATTATTGCCTCTGGTAAACTAGAGTATGCCGAAGCCGATTGTTTTTTCAAGCAGTTGATTAGAGGTGTTAACTACATGCATGATGTTGGTGTAAGTCATCGTGACTTGAAGCCAGAAAATTTGTTGTTATCTCAAAATGGTGTATTAAAAATCACCGATTTTGGTAATGGTGAATGTTTCAAGATGGCGTGGGAGAATGAAGTTCAACTAAGCGAAGGCATTTGTGGATCTTCTCCTTACATAGCGCCGGAGGAGTTCACACAAACGTCGTTTGACCCTCGTGGTGTTGATATTTGGTCTTGTGGTGTTATTTATATGGCTATGAGAACAGGTAGACAATTATGGAAGCTAGCTGACCCCAAGAAGGACGAGTTCTTTCAAGAATATCTATTAAAGAGAAAGGACGCCTCAGGCTACGATCCAATAGAGTCGTTGAAGCGTGCGAGATGTCGTAACGTTATTTATTCCATCTTAGACCCGAAACCAGAAAGAAGAATTAATGGTAAACAAATTTTGAACAGTGAATGGGGAAGAGAAATCAAAGTTTGCAATGCCGCTGAAGGTCTTTGTTGATCATATTTATTAGCATATTTTTAATTCTGTTTATGTACTCAATTCTACACGTGTATTTTTATCAATTTTGTAAACCCTAATCATATTGTAGGGCGATTTTAACAAACGAGTTGCGCGAGATCAAATATTTAGATTTCATTGTTTTATATTTGTAAATAAAAAGAACGTCCAATCTTTTTAGTGTGACTTAAGCAATTATATATCATAACTAGTGCATTTACCTCGAAGACCTCCTCTTATTGGTTACAATCTTAAACAAGGAAATAGGAAAATGGTAGAGTTATCTGACTATCAGCGTCAAGAAAAAGTTGGTGAAGGTGTGTATTTTTGTTTACTACTTGTGGCGTCTGTATCCGTTTGGGTGGGATGTTTTGTGGGCTTTAGCGTGGTTCATAAATACTAACAGCAAATAGGTACCTATGGTGTGGTTTACAAGGCATTAGATATTAAACATAACAACCGTGTTGTCGCGTTGAAGAAGATCAGGTTAGAGTCTGAAGATGAAGGCGTTCCATCCACAGCCATTAGAGAAATCTCATTGTTGAAAGAAATGAAGGACGACAACATTGTGAGATTGTATGATATTATACACTCGGATTCACACAAGCTATATTTGGTATTCGAATTCTTGGATTTGGATTTGAAAAAATATATGGAATCTATTCCTCAAGGTGTTGGTTTGGGAGCAGGTATGGTCAAAAGATTTATGAACCAATTGATCAAGGGTATTAAACATTGTCACAGTCATAGAGTTTTGCATAGAGATTTGAAACCACAAAATTTGTTAATTGATAAAGAAGGTAATTTAAAATTAGCCGATTTTGGTTTGGCTAGAGCCTTTGGGGTTCCTTTAAGAGCTTACACGCACGAAGTTGTGACATTATGGTACAGAGCTCCAGAAATCTTATTAGGAGGTAAACAGTACTCTACCGGTGTTGATATGTGGTCTGTTGGTTGTATCTTTGCTGAAATGTGTAACAGAAAGCCTCTATTCCCAGGTGATTCAGAAATTGATGAGATATTTAGAATTTTCAGAATTTTAGGTACTCCAACTGAAGAGACATGGCCTGATGTTTCTTATCTTCCTGATTTCAAACCAACTTTCCCTAAATGGGGTAAGAAGGATTTAAGTGATTTTGTTCCAAGTTTAGATGCAGATGGTATTGATTTGTTGGAACAAATTCTTGTTTACGACCCTAGCAACAGAATTAGCGCTAAAAGAGCTTTAATTCATCCATATTTTGATGATGACGCTGAAGCTTATGATCATTCAAAGTCTATTAATATGGGATAAGGATACAAATTTATAATTTCATACGCAATAAAAATAAAACTATCAATTTGTCATTCTATATATATAATTTATTATTAGTTGCTTGTCTTTCTTGAATTTTAAATAGTATTCAAATTTTTTCATTTCTCTGGAGAATCTACATATGCTTTTAATACTAGATGCCATTTATTATTTATGAGTGTAGTAAATATCCTAATTATGTACTGATTTAAAAATACGATAACATAATTTTATAAACAACTGCAAAAGATAAAAATACAACAGAGTAAAAGAAAAGCTCACTTGAATCAAGCTGATTATCTGTTTTCGTTGCAGTAGTAGAAGTTGGATGAATGCTAAGATTTATGTTTTCCGTCAAGTTTTGTATTTTATTACCACTATTATTGATTTTATGCTCATTATCAATGGGTATGATTGCATCATCTTTGAGTGCTTTGAATTCCTGATTCAATATATTAAGATCATTTTGTATTGTGCGCACACGGGAGATAATGGCATTATTATTATACGTAATTGCTTGCAAGTTAGTTAAGTCATTCTTATTCTGGTTCTTCAAACTATTTATCTGGTATTCAAAAGATTCAAATCTGTAGTGTAATTGATCATGAAACTCTTTCAATTCCTTCAAAACCTCACCGATACATAGTTCCTTTTCTATAACTTGAGGCAGGGAACGTTCATTTACAATACGGGGGAAGCCAAAATCGGTTGGTTCACTTTCAAGAAAGCTTGTTGGGGAGCTCGAACATCTGTGGTAATAGAAGTTATCCATTATAGAAACATCACCCTCATCAGAAGCGTCCTCAGGATCACTTAAACTCGAGTTCAATATCGATATATTACTCCTTTTAATAATCAAATTATGGTAATTATCTTCGTAGTACCTGTACTTATCGTCGAAATTTCCATAAACTTTTAAAGCGGTATAATCTACAATCTTAATATGTTGAAGTATTTGCGTCACCAAATTTATCATTTCCAGTTTCAGAATCAATATATCACTGGCAGATTCGTTATACTCCCGCTCTAGTTGCAGAACAACAGAACTAACTTTAGAACCAATAAATAAGTCATTAGTTAAGTACTTCTGCGAAGATGTCGTATGGGTTTCGATCATACCCAACAAATCATAGATTTTGGCAAGAAATAGTTCGTTTTCGCCACCAGCGGTATGTCTCCAGGCTCTGTCAAATATCGAACTGTCAACAACATTATCATCCAATATCGCAGCCATCGCTTTTACTGCATTGTGTCTAGTGGTGTCTTTGTCATTGAAACTTTTCAACATTACCTGCACTTTCGTGGCCACAATATTCAATTACAATAATACTGCAAATTCTTAACAAAATACGCCAAAATTTGTTATTATAATACTTTTTGTCTATTTATTGTTTCCTTGGAAAGTGCCTATTGCTTTACTTGCTAAGAATTGCTAAAAAATTGCTTTCAGATGATAGTAGAAGATGTGTTTATATGATTGAATTACCCAAAGCGGAAGAGTAATGATATCGAGTCGTAGGTTAGTGCACTTATTTTACATGTTATAGATTTTTGCAGATTAAGATTCGATTTTTACAGGTTTGATTTGATTTGCATGTTATAGCTTTTACAAGTTATCAGTAGATTTGCAGATTATAAATTTGCAGTTTGGGTATAGTTTTTGTAGGTTGAGCTCCAATTACACGTTAGCTTTTGTGGCATGATAATATCAATTTTTATTTTATTCGAATGTTTAGTATTTGTATAAAGTGATAGGAGAATTCACTAGTGAAATGAACTCGGGAAATTACTCATCTGGACCAAATAGGAACAGTCGATCGCAGGATAGATACTACGATCAGTACTATGGCGATGAAGGATACTATGGGTCGTCATATCGCGGGAATTACAGAGGAAGAGGCCGTGGTAACTACAGAGGAAGAGGAAACGATTATTACAATTCAAGAAACTATCTGAGCGGTCATGGTGGGTACTATGGTGGAAGAGGTGGTGGATACAGTGGATATCGTGGAAGAGACGACTACAGAGAAGAAGAATACGAAGTAAATGGAACAAGAACAGAAGAACAAATACGGACTGCTGAGGAGCTTAGAGACCGTTCACCAGAATCTTCTACTGGATCGTATGATTCTTCATATAGTGCATATAATGGTGGTTATAGAGGAAACTACAGAGGAAGAGGTGGTAGCGCACCAAGAGGAAGAGGAAGCTATTCACACAATACTTACGGAAAACAATATCACGAAGAAAAGAGAGGAAGAGAGTTACCTCCATCTTCTAGGAGTTCTGTGTCGTCTAGTCATAAAGAAGCGAAAACTCCAGCAAAGTCATTTAAAAACCCGTGGATTAGTATTTTAAAAATCAACGATTCTGCAACCCAACAGAAGCTAGAATCGAAGTATGTTGAATTAGAGAAATTGGATAAGGATCTTATCGAATTGCAGAGAAGCAGATTAATGCTTGAAATTGCCGTAGACAACTTGGAGGCTCTGGCCGAAAGAGAAAAAATTCATGTCCAAATAACGAATGAAAAATTGGAAGAATTCACGTATTTGTGAATCGTTGATATAATTATACTCCTGTCACTTTAATTCTCCTAATTGTATACATATGTATTGTATTATAGCACATTTAATATATCATTTGACACACAAACCAAGATTTGATTTTTCACGCGTAGTAATTTAAATTTTCTTATTGCTATTGCTTTCATACTCTAATATCCAATGTCAATTTGTCAATTCATCTCATCCATTACTGATTGTAAAGTTGGCCAAGGCCTTCTCTATGGTGCTTTATTAGTTGGTGTTTTCAAATTAACTTTGATTACCTTAGACTTCACCTCATTAGTCCTTAACCTTTTTGTATTACCACCTGTTAACTTCAAGAAATATGGAGCCAAGAAGGGCAAATGGGCTGTTATTACCGGTGCATCTGATGGAATTGGTAAGGAATATGCCTACCAATTAGCTGCTAAGGGCTTAAATATTGTTTTGGTCTCTAGAACTCAATCCAAACTCGAATTAATTGCTACTGAGATTGAAAGCAAATACAAGGTTGAAACAAAGGTTCTTGCATTTGATGCTTCCACTGACGAAGAATCTAACTATTCCAAGCTTTCCAACACCATTTCTGGTTTGCCTGTTACCGTCTTGATTAATAATGTTGGTCAATCGCACTCCATACCTGTTCCATTTTCCGAAACCGATGACAAAGAATTGAGAGACATTATAACCATTAACAACACTGCTACCTTGAAAATTACCCAAACTGTTGTTCCAGTTATTGCTGAAACTGTTGCTGCAGAAAAGAAGAAAGTCCGTGGTTTGATCTTGACCATGGGTTCTTTTGCAGGTTTAATCCCTACACCCTACTTAGCCACCTATTCAGGTTCTAAGGCTTTCTTACAAGCATGGTCAAATGCCTTAGCAGGTGAACTTGCACCAAAGGGTATTGATGTTGAATTTGTTATTTCCTACTTGGTTACTTCTGCTATGTCCAAGATCAAACGTACCTCATTGACAATTCCAAATCCAAAGACTTTTGTCAAGTCAACCTTAAGAGGTGTTGGTCGTCGTAATGGTGCTACTGAGAGATATGCTACAAACACTCCTTACTGGGGACATGCCTTGATGCACTATGCAATCCACAACACTGTCGGTGTCTTCTCCAAGATCGCCAATACCTTGAATGCCAACATGCACAAGAGCATTCGTTCTAGAGCCTTGAAGAAGGCTGCCCGCGTTGCTGCCCAAAAGCAAGACTAGTCAATTAAGTATATATAGCTAATTTTACGTTTTATGTCAGGGCTTTATTCATACGTTCTTGTATTCCTAATTGTATTCCCCGTGTGGTGATCCTGTGTGGTGATTTACTCTGTTTACTACATTATCGGGGCTTAAGAAGAATCTAAATCTAACCTGTTCTATCAGACACTATAGTTCTTTTAATTCTTCTGCAGTAGGTACTTCCATTGATGTCACCTTTTACATGAAGTTATCATGGCTGCGAATAATTTTTTTTTTGTCAATTAACCCAATACTTCACTAGTATCTAATAACTCTGTTACGATATCTATAATTGTAATCCATTTTGACAACTTTCTAGCATTTTCATCATGTTCTTATTCACTTCAGTCCATATTCACATCTACCATAATCAATCCTTGAACAATCACGTGTTGTAGAATATTCTAGAAAGATCTCGAAATTTATTGATTTTCAGATAACTATCGTCTCTATATATTAAGTTGGATTGTTCATATATTTGTTATTGCTATAATTTAAAGCTAATTTGATAATCGTTGAGAAAATATCAACTTTCCATAATGGTAAAGGAAACTAAGCTCTATGACTTATTGGGCATTTCGCCTTCTGCTTCTGAAACAGAAATCAAGAAAGCTTACAGAAAGACTGCTTTGAAGTACCATCCAGATAAACCAACTGGTGATACCGAAAAATTCAAGGAAATCTCAGAGGCATTCGATATCTTGTCTGATGCCGACAAGAGACAGGTATATGACGACTACGGTTTGGAAGCTGCTAGAGGTAACGCGCCAGCTGGTGGTAATCCATTTGGAGGTGCTGGAGGTGCTGGAGGTGCTGGAGGATTCAGTGGCTTCTCTTCAGGCGGTGGAGGTTTCTCCCAAGCTGATGCGTTCAACATCTTCTCCCAAATGGGTGGATTTGGTATGGGTGGTGATGACCAAAGTGGCCGTGGATTTGGTGGATTTGGAGGCTCTGGATTTGGAGGTTCTGGATTCGGTGGTCCTGGTGCTGGTGGATTTGGAGGTTCTGCCCGTTCCCGTCCTGAGCCTGACACCGTTAGTATGCCATTAGTCGTTACATTAGAAGAATTATACAATGGTGCTACCAAGAAGATGAAATTAAATAGAAAAGGTGTGAGCGGTATTAGAGAAAGCAAAGTAATCGAAGTCTCAGTTAAACCTGGTTGGAAGGCAGGCACAAAGATCAACTTTACAAATGAAGGTGATTATCAACCAGAATGTCAAGCTAGACAAACTATACAATTTGTTTTAGAGGAAAAATCACATCCAGTATACAAGAGAGATGGTAACGATTTAAAGTTGATAGTCCCATTAACCTTCAAAGAATCATTATGTGGTTTCTCCAAGGATGTCAACACTATTGATGGAAGAAGAATCCCATTATCAAGATCCCAACCAATACAACCAAACACTACTAGCACATATCCAGGCTTAGGTATGCCAATCAGTAAACAGCCTGGTAAGAGAGGTGACTTGGAAATTCATTTCAAGGTCGATTATCCTCTTTCTTTGACCCCAGAGCAAAGACAACTTATCGATCAGTACTTCTGATTGAATCATTTCTTTCTCCTCGTCATTCACATAATGAAAATTTATGACCTATATATTAAAATTATAGATGCATTTTTTAGTTCATTTATCTCTTAATCATAAGATTATTGAAATATATAATCTATACTATATAATCATCTACATTATACTAGTATAATCAAATAAATGTATAAATATAAATTTAATGATAGGCACTTTTGTGTAATCTCTTTTTTGGGGTTTAAAATTATCTTACAGAGATTTTAGTATAGTATCTATAATAAAGGATATTAATAATAGCTAAGGTATGTCTGTCATATTAGCATCTGCTGGTTATGACCATACCATTAGGTTTTGGGATGCATTAACTGGAGTTTGCTCCAGAACAATTCAACATACAGACTCTCAGGTTAATCGTTTGGAAATCACTTCTGATAAAAGATACTTAGCTGCTGCTGGGAATCTTTATGTTAGACTCTATGACATTAGACAAGTGGGGAATTCTGGTAATTCTACTTCTTCATCAAGTTCCAATAGTAATTCTAATAATTCTAACAATAATAATAACAATGCCGTCGTGATGACGTTTGAGGGCCATACCAATAATGTGACATCTTTGCAATTCCAGGTTGAAAATAGATGGATGGTTTCTTCGCTGGAAGACGGTACTGTCAAAGTATGGGACGTTAGGTCGCCATCAGTGCAAAGAAATTATAAGCATAATTGTCCTGTAAACGAAGTCGTTATCCATCCGAATCAAGGTGAGTTGATAAGTTGCGATCAGGATGGTAACATACGTATATGGGATCTTGGTGAGAATCAGTGTACCCATCATTTGATCCCGGAAGATGATGTTCTGATTAATTCTTTGTCTGTAGCTAGCGATGGAGCCATGTTGGTAGCAGGTAATAATAAGGGTAATTGTTATGTCTGGAAAATGCAGAATCAGAGAGATATCACCTCATTGACACCAGTTACAAAATTCAGATCTCATCTGAAATACATTACTAGGGTTCTTTTACTGACTGACATGAGACATTTAGCGACTTGTTCAGCAGATCATACTGCAAGAATTTGGTCCACTGATAATAATTTTGAACTTGAAACCACTCTTCAGGGGCATCAGAGATGGGTTTGGGATTGTGCGTTTAGTGCAGATAGTGCCTATTTGGTTACTGCCTGTTCAGATCACTATGTCAGATTGTGGGATTTGTCAAATAGTGAAACTGTGAGACAATATAACGGGCACCATAAAGGAGCTGTGTGTGTTGCATTGAATGATGTATAATCTACTAAATTCAAGACTTAAATTATTTAATTTAAGCCATGTTTACGTGTAATATAGTGATGTGAGACTTTTTTCACATTCATAATAGACGATACCTTTTTCAACTACTCATCTATGATTAAATTTTAGAGTATCGCTCCCCTCAATACACTATAGTAATAATATAGAAAATATAAGTAAATGAATGCAATTTGTTTATTTATAAGTTTTATGTAAGAATATGTTAAAATATAATATGAAATATGGGTGTAAGCTCTTACCCTAATATGTTCTCTTCATCTTTTACTAATATATTTTGGTTCCCAATATTCTCAAAGTACATCAATAAGTCATTGGTGTAGGCGTCAACTGCTGATAGAGAACGCATTCTTTGGAACCCCGTTCTAGTAAGGTCTAGATCACTAATATCAATGGACTGGAAATCATCATATAAAAATCCACCTAATTCGAAACACAAGTTCAAGTATTCATCGAACCAACATCTGACTATCCACCAATCTCCAAAACCTCTACCTCCCGTTAAACTTATTTCTCTTAAACAAGTTGTCAAAAGGTTACTGGAGACCAAAAGAAACAAACGAGGGTTCGCTTTCGAGAACTTAGATGGTAAATCTAAGATAAATGAAGCAAGTTCGATTAATGAAGAATTATTTCCTGAATTTTCATTAACTTCAGAATCCCTGGCAGTATTAGCAAATTTTGAAAATAAATCAAGAAATTCACCGTTAAAAATTTTTGATAACAAATCAATGTTATCCTTAGCACATGGAACTTCTCTTGCAATAATTTCATTAATATTTAATTTCATCCAATCCTCAAGCATGATCAGAGTCTCCGAAGGATTACTTAATATTCTAAGTGCTGATCTTCCTGATTCGATGACCTTAATGATACGTGAAAGAATTGCGGTAAATTCCTTAGCACCTTTGAGTTTCATTAAGATAAAATTTTTGGGAACTTTGCTTTGCAAGGAAGTAGAAAGTTGCTCTACATATTGGTTTGAAATTTGTAATAATTGTCGTAATATCTCATCTGAAATATTTTGAAGATGCAATTTGCTTAACATTTTAACCATTGACTTATACATGACATTGTCACACTTTCTAACCCATTCTAAAACTGAGTCTGAAATATATAATTTGAAAACAGGCGACGTCAAAATACTATTAAAGCTTGAAAATGAAGCAAATAGTTTTCTGACATGCATATATCGTAAATGTTCAAATATAGTTGTGCAATGAACTTTGTACAAGGAGTATAATGTATCGGCTATATCATAATCCACGTCAGGCGATAAATAAGGGTATATCGATGGTAAATTGATCGGTAAGTTCATATTTTCTTTGCTTAATGAGTAGTCAATTAAATTGAAAATGTTAGGAACATATTTCAAAGTACTTGCTTGAAGTTGTTCACTAAGTAATAATGAATTAGTTGGTGTAGATGCATTTGAAGCAACATATGGACTACCTGCAAAAGAAGGGGTATGGGGTATATGAGGCGATTGAGGTGAATTCATGCCAATTACCGATGAAGTGGTTGATGTTGGCGAGTTTCCCAGTATGTTTTGATCACTAACAAGCTTAACACCACAGTAATGGTATTTAGATTGACCTCTCATACCTAGTCTTCTTGTTGTCAATTTAGGAAATAACAATCTGACCAATTTACCAAAGCTAGCAGGCGATAATGGATGTAAGCTATACTCTGCGCATATTTGAACATATCTGGCGTAGATTCTATTTCTTGGTACAACTGCAGTAGGCGAAGTTTCACATGAACCAAGTAACCATACCATACCAAAAACTTGACGCTGTCTTTCCTTTTTACTTTCTTCATTAGCGGTACCTCTACCTTCGTTCAGAGTTACAGTATTTTCCATGGTTTTTAAGTTTAAGGCAAGCTCCGACAAAGGTCTTGAAGCAGCTTTAAATGCCAATTGTTTTAATTCTGAATCGCCTTCATCACCAGGGTTGGCAAAATCCGATTTTCTAGGTCTCTTTCTGCTTGAAGAAGCAGACCCTGGAGTATCCTGATAAACACTTTCAACTGGGGTATGAGCTCGACTGTTGCAGGGCAATTTCGTGGGGATAGATGTCGTGTCTTTATTTACAGTGTTGTGTAACATGCCACCACTAACAGGAATATGAGCTCTAACTTGAGCCTGTGGCTGATATTGGTTCTGGAAATGCATTGGCTGTGGTTGTATGAGCGGCTGGACCAGGTAATTCATGTTCTGACCTGGAATCTGCGCTGGTGCCAGTGGATTCGAGTACTGACGTTGAAATTCAAACGTATAGGGCATATGTTGGCCGTAACTCAGGATCCCCTGGGGTATTTGGTCCAATTGAACGTGGCCAGACACTTCTGCCGTGTCGATATTGTGATTTTTGAACTGCTGGAACCCAATAGGGGAGCCTAGCACATTCTCATGCGAATCCACCATAACATATGGCATTTGTCTCTGGTACATATGCTGTGCTTGTTCATTTACCGAGCCGTCCTTGGAAACAACGTATTCGTTACTGTCTAACTTTTGATCCATCAAAAAAGCGACTGGGGACGATGTGACATGCAATTGGCTGAAAAATGAATGGGTGTGGTGCTGACTGGTGGCGCCAACTATGCTATGTATATGCGAGGAGGGATCTGTGTCTATGCAATCTGTTCCAGTCTGTGCGTCTGTGCTTCAAAGATCTTCAATGCTTGCAGGGATTTCTTAGATTCGAATTTCTCCTACAAAAGATACCTGTCACTTGGCGGCTATGAATGAAACGGGAGGAGTGGGGATTTAAACTTGAAAAAAAAAGGTGAGTGAAGGAAAAGCTCCAATGCTGTGAAGAACTATTGAACAAATAGCCTTTTTTTTATTTTGTAAATATCGGAATCAAAGATATATTTGTAAGAATAATCCTAATAATTTATACAGATCAAGTAAAAAAATATGCCCTAACACAATTTTATAGTGAGAAGATTGAAAATTTTGGAAACGACATTTTTGTGAACTTTTGGACACAGTACTACTTTTTACTAGGGTAGACGATAGCAACTAGGCCCGGCAGACAGGACCAGGTCGATTGACAGGACTAGGTCGATTGACAGACTGGCACTGACGCTGGGTACATCCTGAAGGTTCTGGTGTGGCTAGAGATGGCGGAGAGAGAGAAAGAGTCCTTCTACGGTGTGCTGGTAGGTAGTGTAGAGCTACTAGAGACAATTGTAGGTCAAATGTTGACCCTGTAGTCGGGTTCTAGTTTACATACCACTATCGTCAAAATTCTTGTCAGAAAATGAATGGCAGGCCGTTTTACACAGGTGCATCTGTGTATGCGACACTTGGACTGGAACATGCCTACCCGAATTCGTAGTGTGACACGATCGACGCCAAACGCTGCGCAAATGGGACGAATGGGGTGTTAGTGATCTGTAAATGTGAAGTCATGTTTTCTAGAAACCACGACTAGCCAGACGATGCTGACCCTTTGTGAAGCTGTGTGGGATTTCCTGGTGGTTGCGATGAGAGTTTCTTAACTAGGAAATTGAACACATACAATCCACAATCCACTATGCATTGTCGTCTAGCAAGCGAGACGCGAGAGCAAGTGAATGGTATGGGAGACCAGGTCCCATATCCACTCAGGGTCGTACTGTAGAGAGAATCAGGGGTTTGGAGGGGCTAACAGTCTCTGGCTATAGAGTAGCATGTCTCCAGGGAAAGCTTATGTAAGATTGATTTGTGCGGCTTGGGATTTTTTTTTCATCTCAAGAAGAGCTCATCTTATTTTTTTATTATCCAGATTTCAGACATATTTACCGGGAACATAATAGAATATAGCACATCAAGATGGCCGTTTTAAATTCCAATCCAGAGATACTTTTGCGTAAGAGAAAAAACAATGACAGAAAGAGGTTGGAGAAACAGGAACAGGCAAGACAAAGACAGTTAGACCAGAAGAAGAAGAACCAACAACGTGCAAAGAAGTTTGTGAGAGCAGAGACATTAGTGTCGAACTACAAGTCTAACGAATTGGAAAGCAAGAGAATCCAACATATCACCAAGTATGAAACCCAAAAGACACAAATATCTGCCGAGACAGACGAAGTCGATGAGCCAAGATTGTTGTTCGTCATCAGAGTCCCAGACCACACCAAGGGATTGAAGATCCCTTCCAAAGCACGTAAAGTATTACAATTATTACGCTTGAACAAGCCAAACACCGGGGTGTTTGTCAAGCTCACTAATGCTGTTATGCCATTGTTAAAATTAATTTCTCCATACATCGTTGCAGGTAAGCCATCGTTAAGTTCCATCCGTAAGCTTTTCCAAAAGAGAGCATGTATTAGTGAGATAGATGAAGAGACCAAACAGCAAAAGATCGTCAAGTTGGACAACAATGCTGTTGTTGAAGAGAAGTTTGGTGACGACCTCGGTTTCATCTGTATTGAAGATTTGATTCACGAAATTACTAGTTTAGGAGAAAACTTCAAAACCATTACGTATTGGTTGATGCCATTCAAGTTGAACATTCCTGTAAGCGGATGGGGTCCACAAGCAAAGTTAGCAAAGTTACAATATGCCGATGAGCATAAAAGAAAGGTCAGCTTAGCAGGAAATGTTAAGTTGAGCGAAATTGACATTGATACATTTATAGATGAACAAAACTAATTCGATTGCATTACCTTTTCTATTTTAATTTTATCCCTCTTACTTATTAGAAACTACATTTAAATAAATGTCACTATGATTCAACTGTACCCCAAGAGTAAATGTAGCGAATATTCACACTAAAGTGTGGGCGTGTCCTGTTCAATTTATTTGAATAGATTTATTAATTTTTGATCGTTTTCTTATCTTCGCATTGCAAAATGGGAGAAGTTGAGTATTTTTCTTCTAAAATGTGTCTGTTAGTATGAGAATATATTTCTAAGTGGGACAAATCTCTCCCATTTATTTATTTTCTTATATAATAAAATCTTGAGAATTGTGACTTTTATCTTTATATTCCCAATTAATCAAATGACATAAACGCGTACAACTTTTTGAATCATCTTCTCTTGCGATAGCCTTTTTATCTTTTAATCATTTAATGTCACCTTCAGCATATTCAGCATATCAACAAATAAGCTCCTCGACAGAGTACAGTTATAAATTATTACAGCTCACTCCAGAATTGCTAGAATACTTAAAAGACCCAGCAGCAGGCGAGCTAACTATAAAGGCATCGAAAGATAATCATAATCATCTCGTGCTATGCACAGAAGATAAAACCTGGAAATTAAGACAAATGAACCATTCCAATACTGTGTTACTATTGAATGATATGGGAGTTAATAAGTTCCAAAAATCGATCGACGTACAAGATGAAGAATTAGCTAACAAGCTAGTAGGTTTTTCCAGTTTATCTTATGAATATGAACCTACAAAGACCAAGGGTTGCATTAATATTAACAAAGTTCCCATCTATGACGGTTCAAGGAAATCAATTGACAGCGTGGATATTCTTGAAACTGTTGCAGAATTGTGTGAAAATTCACCTATCTCTACTAAAGAATTCTTCCAAGAGTGGTATAATTTGTGTGGAAGTGAAATTGAAGACAGAGCCGTTATTTTGTCTAGAGAATATGTCACAGAAGCATTGAAGACGTTGATCACCATTTTGATTGCCCAAAGAATAGATTATAGAAATGAACTAGCATATAATATTAACTTAAGCGATATGATTAACCTAATGCAAAGCGAGAATGATGACTATACAAGAAGCATCACGACTACAATATTACACAAATTTAGTGAGTCAAGTGAAGATCAGACTATGTTTAGATTGTGTAGTTCTGTTATTTCTAAATGGTTTGGTCTTCATACTTTGAATCAGACAAGATTAGAAGTCATACCAGATAAGGATTTTCTTTTGAAGTGGAAATCGTCTTTTCCTGCATTCTATAACATATCTATTGATGTTAACCAGCTAAGAGGGTACTTTTGTAGACCTATGGCAGGCAGAATACAGTACTTAAACCCTGCTACATTGAATAATTCCGATATTCATTCTACAATCAAAGAATTATTTCAGATCGTTAAAGAATGGGATTTTGAAGATTTCCTACCATTCATAGAAAAGTTTATACCCCCAGGAAAGAAGGCAGAGAACATTATTCTCAAATATGCAAAGAGAAAGAAAGTTGGCAAGAACAAGTTTATAGTCAGTCCAAGATAGAATCATAATTGACTCAAGCTGGTACTGCACATTGCATCGTGACTAGATCTCCGAGATGGCTTTTCAACGTAAGTAAAGTTGATAGTAAATAAATAGAATAGAGCCATTGGAAGTATTTAGAACCATGGATAATCAAAGCTTCTTGATATCATTGATCGTAAGTACTGTTTAGTATGATATTTTATAAAATCACTTGACTGACCATGACAGAGCGGTGGTTGTGCCGGAACATCAACAGATATAGCGTTCTTTCCCATCGACACTTTGAAGACTCGTTTGCAAGCCAAGGGAGGGTTTTTTGTTAATGGTGGATATAAAGGTATATATAGAGGGTTAGGTTCATGTGTAGTGGCATCAGCACCTTCTGCATCATTATTTTTTGTCACGTATGATTCCATGAAGGCATATACCAAATCAAAGATGTCACCAGTCTTCAGTCATATGCTCTCTGCCTCTTGTGGTGAGATGGCAGCTTGTTTGGTAAGAGTTCCAGCTGAAGTTATCAAACAAAGAACGCAAACTGGTGTTATCGGTGTTGGATCAAAATCTACATCTTGGTCAAATTTCCTCTATTTGATTAAAAACAAATCAGGAGAGGGAATGATAAGAGGCTTATATAGAGGCTGGAATACAACTATTATGAGAGAAATACCATTTACTGTGATTCAATTTCCCTTATATGAATGGTTGAAAACAAAATTTGGTGAAAAAAATAATCTCTCGTTGTTGAAAGGTGCCATTTGTGGTTCTGTCGCCGGAGGGATTGCCGCAGCTATGACCACCCCCTTAGACGTCATCAAGACGAGAATAATGCTCAGTAAGGAAAGAATCACGGTTCTGAAATTGATCAGTACAATGGTGCAAGAAGAGGGCTACAGAGTCTTTCTAAACGGTATCGGCCCAAGAACTTGTTGGATCAGTGCCGGAGGTGCTATATTCTTGGGATGCTACGAACTAGTACACTCAAACCTTTCAAGCTATTCTTAGAAGGAGGTAGTATCGTATTTCCAGCTACAAAAAAAATGCCATGAGCCATTCTATAGCCCGGGTTAAATTATAGATGTCGACCACTTTATGATAAAAAAAAACAAAATAGAGCACTACACTCTGCTGCTCCTATATCCACCATGACCATTCCTCCTAAACTAAAACTGAATATAGATTTATCGTCATAACATTACAATTAGATTAGATTGGAGTATAGGAGATCGGATCTCGGATCGGTGTGACCGGTCTTCTTGTATATAACAGTTACACAAAACCAATAAAATGATTAATAATTTCAGAGAAATGGAATAAAATTCGTAAATAGACTTCTTTTCGTTAGAGTTAGTCGTTTAGTTAAAAGTATTGGTCCGATCTAAAATGATAGTAGGACAATTTAAACGGTTAGCTGTCAAAAATGGACGTACTTTAGTTGGCATCGGTAGAAATGCCCGTCAGCTTTCCAGCGGTAGAGCATCTTATCTTGCCACTACTAGCGGAAGCAGCTCTACAACTATCGATAACGTCACACCACCAGAGGGATCTGGTATTTCGTTGAAGAATGCTAGTAGAGATGATAGCAAGTTTGGTACCAAGCCAATTTATTTGGATGTGCAAGCCACATCTCCAACTGATCCAAGAGTTCTCGATAAAATGTTGGAGTTCTACACCGGGTTATATGGTAATCCACACTCTTCTACCCACGCTTATGGTTGGGAAACAGAAACAGAAGTTGAAAAAGCACGTAAGCAAATCGCTGAAATAATCGGTGCTGATGCTAAGGAAATTATCTTCACTTCAGGAGCCACTGAAAGTAACAATATGGCTATTAAAGGTGTTCCTCGTTTCTATAAGAAGACTAAGAAGCATATTATCACTACCCAAACTGAACATAAGTGTATTTTGGATTCAGCAAGACATATGCAAGATGAAGGTTTTGACGTCACTTATTTGCCAGTTAACGAAGAAGGTTTAATCAGCTTAGACGACTTGCGAAATGCCATTCGTAAAGATACCGCAATTGTTTCAGTCATGGCAGTTAACAATGAAATCGGTGTTATTCAGCCGTTAAAGGAAATTGGAAAAATCTGTAGAGAGAACAAAATATTTTTCCACACTGACGCTGCCCAGGCTTATGGTAAGATTGAAATAGATGTCAACGAAATGAACATAGATTTATTATCTATCTCTTCCCACAAGATTTACGGACCAAAAGGTATTGGTGCATGCTTTGTTAGAAGACGTCCAAGAGTTAGATTAGATCCTATCATTACTGGTGGTGGTCAAGAAAGAGGTTTAAGATCTGGTACTTTGGCTCCTCCTTTAGTTTGTGGTTTTGGTGAAGCTGCTAGACTTATGAAGCAAGAAGCTGCTTTTGATGGAGAACACATTAATAGACTTTCTGAAAAATTAAAGAATGGATTATTATCTATTCCATCTACTCAACTCAATGGTTGCACTAGCGATCCAAACTCTCAATACCCAGGTTGCGTTAACATTTCTTTTGCATACATTGAAGGTGAATCATTATTAATGGCTTTAAAAGATATTGCATTGTCCTCTGGTTCTGCTTGTACATCTGCTTCCTTGGAACCATCTTACGTCTTACATGCCTTAGGTGCTGATGATGCATTAGCTCATTCTTCTATCAGATTTGGTATCGGTAGATTCACTACAGAAGAAGAAATAGATTATGTTATTAAAGCTATTAATGAGAGAGTTACTTTCTTAAGACAAATGTCTCCATTGTGGGAAATGGTTCAAGAAGGAATTGACTTGGACTCGATCGAATGGAGTGGTCATTAAATAATTTTATATCATTCCACATCCTTTTATTTTATTATTTATTGTATTTAGTCGTAATGTTATATGAATATGATAATTCTTCATTGATTCTCAATTGCCTGAAATAGCGGCCCGATTGCGGAATGGCTGAAATTTTTGAATAGTCATTATTTAAATAACTGAAAAGAGTTAAAACTGCCATACTTTTTGAATTTAATAATTAGAAAATAAATCATGTCTGTCACTACAAAGAAAATCACTATTGTACCAGGTGACCACGTTGGTACTGAAATTTGTGCTGAAGCTGTTAAAGTTTTGAAAACTATTGAAGAAAATACCCCATATCAAAAAATCAAATTCGAATTAAAGGAACATTTAATTGGTGGTGCTGCAATTGATGCTACCGGAACTTCCTTACCAGATGAAACCTTAAACGCTGCTAAGGAATCTGATGCTGTCTTATTAGGTGCAGTTGGTGGGCCTAAATGGGGTACTGGTACTGTTAGACCTGAACAAGGTTTATTGAAGATCAGAAAAGAATTGAACTTATATGCCAACTTAAGACCTTGTAATTTCGTCTCTGAATCTTTATTAGATTTATCTCCATTAAAGGCAGAAATTGTCAAAGGAACAGATTTCACCGTTGTACGTGAATTAGTTGGTGGTATCTACTTCGGTGAGAGACAAGAACAAGCTGAATCTGAAGATAAAGAAACTGCTTGGGATACTGAAAAATACACTGTTGCTGAAGTCACCAGAATTACAAGAATGGCTGCTTTCATGGCCTTGCAACATAACCCACCTTTACCAATCTGGTCATTGGATAAGGCAAACGTTTTGGCATCATCAAGATTGTGGAGAACTACTGTTGAAAAGGTTATTAAGGAAGAATTCCCAGAATTGACTTTACAACATCATTTGATTGACTCTGCTGCTATGATTTTAGTTCAATCTCCAACTAAACTTAACGGTATAGTTATCACTTCTAACATGTTCGGTGATATTATTTCTGACGAAGCTTCAGTTATTCCTGGTTCATTAGGTCTTTTACCTTCAGCATCTTTAGCCTCTTTACCAGATTCCAATAAGGCTTTTGGTTTATACGAACCTTGTCATGGATCTGCACCAGATTTACCAAAGAATAAGGTTAACCCAATCGCCACTATTTTATCTGTTGCCATGATGTTAAGATTATCTTTAGACTCTCTCAAGGAAGCTGACGCTTTGGAGAAGGCAGTTGGTGAAGTCTTAGATGCTGGTGTAAGAACTGCTGATTTAGGTGGTTCAAGCAGCACTACTGAGGTTGGTGATGCAGTTTGTGAAGCATTAGCCAAGATCTTAAAAGCTTCTGCTTAATTCTACTAAAATCAGTCATGTAGTGTATATATCAAAGTTGTCAATTATTATATAGTTTGATATATTTACAAGTCTGTATTTAAACTATTAGTACCGTTAATAACATCAGAGAGATAAGCAATGTCTCTAGTTAAAGAACTCCTATTAGAATGTATGTTCTTTTGGTTCTGGTCAGGATCAGTCTTAGAAATAGGAATATTATCTGTCAACATTTCGTTGATAATAGTTGCCTCGCTCGAAAAAGAGTTGGTTGTAGAAGGAAGTCTTTGAACGAACCTAGATCTTTGATCAAATTCGTCTGGAGAATAAAATTCGTCTTCGGAACTATTAGTATTAACAGTAATATAAGATGATGATTTCACGTTAACATAATTCGATACGCTAGCATCACTAGAGTATGAAGAAAATCTATAGTTCAATTCATCATCCATAGAAGTGTCAAAATTAATAGCATTACTAAATTCATTTATAATCTGAGATGATGACAATGATTGTATAGAGATATCAGTCTTTAACTGATTTGGAGCACCATACGGAGAAAGGGGGGAATTATTATTCATGAATCGTTCTGTAGGTTCAGCATATGGTGTGTAAAATTTCTCCAGAGAAGTACTTCCTAATTCAAGATTATAGAATAAACTTTTCATGTGTACACTATCATTCTCATTAACAACAATTACGTCTTCTGTATCCATATTGGCATCTTCTTTTAAAGCTTGCACCTCTTCGTGTAATAAGAAAGAATTATCCCTAGCTAGTGATACCCAATTTGCCGCACCATCTTTATAGAATAGTTCATATGATAAACCAGAGATATTATAAGAATGAACAGAAATAGTATCACACTCACCTTGGACTTCTTTAATTTTATTAAGGTCTTTTACAGGTAACTCTCTTGGTAATAATGTTATATTCCCATGAATTAGTTCGCCATCTGCATTTGTTTTCAAGTTCTCATTAAATTGTGCAGAAACTTCTCGAACTATACTTCCTTCGGTCCTCTCTGGAAATATAAACTGAGAATTAATATCCAATGAATGAGTAGTTTGATTTGAGAAGAGTAAAGATGTATCCATTACCTTCAGATTACCCAAAGCCTCTGTTATATTATGGTCTGAAATCTTTATATTTTCAACTTTTTCTGATCTATATTGATTAGCAGTATCACTAAGCTCCAGATTATCTTGTACGTCTGACTGATTTTTATTGGTTACATCGACGGATTCCCCATTCTCTGTCGTTTTATTATCATTTTCATGTACTTTATTTTCAGACTCTTTAAGCAACTTAGGAACGGGACTATAGAGGTGAACAAATTCTCTTTCTTCACCCTTATTGGAGTAATTAACTGTTTTAATGCTTTCGATATCTTCAAATGAGACATGATTTTTCGATGATTTTCTAAAAGGTCTAAAAACCCTTCTAATAAAGGATAATCTTTTCTTCTTTGGAATAATATTATTTTTATTGCTGGCAACTTTTTCTGTACTCTCCGGTAACTTAGCTGGTTTCATAATAACCTTGTTAAAATTTTTGACATTATTATTACTATGAATGTCTTTTTTTGATAGAGGCGTCGTATTAGAAATCAAAGACAAGCTAGTATCCATATCAGGCATTATGCTCTTCAAATAGTATGCAATATTACTTTGGTATGTTTCTCTTAACTTATCAGAAATAAAATTAGTTGTACTGGATATACCGGAATATGTAGTGGAGATTATCTCCTCTAAGAATGTGATTAAGTTGTTATAGAGTACAACTTCTCTAACCTTACTTTCCTTCAATTTATCATAAACTTCAAGTTCAAATTGGTGATCGTTTAAAACGGTGATAATAATAATAGTTAATAAGTTCGGATAGACATTAAAGTAACTCTCGGGATTTTCAAGTGAAATATTTAAGAAAAGTCCTATGGGTGATTTTGAAATTTCCTTTTCATAATGAGGCATGGTTTGTGCTGTAGAATAAATATGTAAACACTCATCAACAGATTTAAATAAATGAAATGGCTGGTTTTTTCGTAAGATTCTAGATTTATCGACTAATTCAACAACTCTACTAGATTCAGAATAACTATTCTTATTATTAATAACTTCATAATTCCTAACTGATACTCTTGTGGTAGTTGAAGTATTTTTAAAACCAGAAGGCAGAGTGCAAATAAATCTTAGAAGTTCTTTCTCCGTAGATAATTTATCAGGTGCTTTATAACAAGAAACAACTACTTCATTTATATCAGACCAAGAGTTTACTTCCATATAAGGTAACAGAGACAACTTTGGTAGTGGCTTCTCATTGACCAATGAATGCATTAAAATATCTGAAATTGATAACTCCGTATTGGGTTCATCTCCCTTAATATTCTCTTCATCAGATGAGGAACTTGAGTTATAAACACTTAAGAACATTAGGTGATCCGAAAAAATGATAAGAACTTCAGATTTCACATCTAAATTATCAGGAAAGATATTATTTAATTCAAATATACCTACAACCTTTCGAGATAGCCACCCATATTGTAACTCTGGAGGCCATTTAGAAGCAATCTCAGTCAAAATTTTCCCCGTTGGGGTAAATATTCTTTGGCTGATATCTACATTTCGATATTCTTTATCGCCATCACCTCCAAAAGCTTCAATAATATCTATTGCAGTTCTAAAGTTCACGTCTATTACAGATTCTTCTTGATCTTCTGTTTCTTCAAAGTTTCTTAGTTTAACCTTTTCTGTTTCAATAGCATTGTATAACCTTTCTAAAATTAGTTTTATTCTTGGTAATTCGAATAATGAACCTGACACTATTGAATCTACCTCTTTTGCGGTATATGATGTCTTGTTTACTACCTTACTTGAAAGAACTTTCTTCTTATTTCTATTAAAAAACTTCGTTAATTTCGGGGTAAATCCCTTGAGGTTTGCTTCATGTCTAATGAATGCTTTGTAAAAATAAGGCATCATCATACCCATTACTTTAAATACTTCAATATAACCGAAAGGGATTGCCTTCTCTAAGAAGTCATGTAAAATGCAATTGATCCTAGTTATCTCATCAATTGTAGGGGGGAATACTTGATTGATCTTAGATATACCAGAGGTTGATCCAAGTTCCAATACATGAATTCTTATTGGAATGATGAAGTCTTGTAACAAGCCAACTAAACCCAATGTAAAATTTTTTTGTACCGCGAGAAGCTCTTCTAATATATTGTCAATAGATGGGTTGTCAAATAGTAATGGTCTAGAATAATTAATTAAATCTGGAGGAGTGTAAAAAGTTTCCATTTCTTGTGGACAGTATTCCAATAGTGGGTCAAATAAATGATCACTTTGTTCTCCCAATTGATATACAATTTTATCATTATCTGACATCATATTGCTCTGTATTTTATTGGCTGTATTTTGGTATATAACATCGACTAGAACAGACCTAGTGTAATGGGGTTGAAGCAACCCCATTCTTAATAGTTTTTCGCTAATTTCGTTGGGTGGAACGTCCGCAATTAAATCCATTTTACTTGCCAACTCTCCAGCATTTGTTTCATCCCAATGCTTTGTAAAGTTTAGGTTTCCTGGATTATTAGCCAATGCATTATAATTCTTAAGGTTGGTGATTGCCAATGCTCTTCGCACATTGGAATTCTTAAATTCAAACAACAAGTTTTCACAGCTGGGCCAAAATCTCGATTTCTCGTCTAGTATTAGATTCGTATAGCATGTATAGCCAAACCGAGTCAAGGACTTGGTACTAATTTTCTTAGAATGTATATCTTCATGCACTAAAATTAAGATGTATCCAAATAAAACCTCATCGTACCCGAAAAATACAGCCCCATTTTCAAATATAGTGCTCCATTCCTCCATAGTTAAGAAGCTTTCCTCCTTGGGAGAGAAATTGCCAAATTGGCCGGCCAATGGAGGCACACGAAATAAGTCCAATTTTTCGTCTCTGATCTTATTTTCCTTTGACCTCTTCTGTTTAAAAAACTCCTTATCATGCTCCCCCGAAGCATATCTTTGATAAAAGTTCATTACAAGATCAAGCCCACTCGTTTTTGTGCTTATATTTCTTTATATATAAGATTCAATGATACATAAAACTTATAAAGCTTAGCTTTGAATATGTCAAAGTTAGGAAAGTAAACAAAAACAATAGATAAATTTCGATCACGTGATCCATGGGCCCTTGAAATTAACTGAAAGTTACGAGTTTAGGGTCTCTAGGAACACCATTTTCAGCTATATTGTTGTCATTTAACCTGCTACGAGTGTATTTTAATCTTGCTTCATCAAAGCTTATGTTTTCCTGTTCCATTATGTCCCGTATAGCATTTTTTGCATCTTCCAGCAACCCATACCTCTGATCATTATCTGATATATTACTTTGGATGTCAAAGGTAGAACTGCTGAGGCCGCCCTCTAGATCGTCTTCAAAGCTCCCTATGGCGTATCTCAATCTGCGTCTCATTCTGTATCTATCATGAACTTCTGCAAGTTTGTGTCTAAAGTGAAAAATTAGGACTAGACCTAAAATCACTAATACTAAAAGGACATGATGCTTTTTAACTTTCCCTAGTGTTTGTGAGTATAAATTCGAATTGTCACTAATTGCTTCAACTACCTCTGACATCGAGTTGTATTGTATCTCCGCTTGAAAATAAGAATCTGAGATAAATAGTGTTTTAAGGATATTAGAGATAATTGTCCTCCTGTATATAATATCTTATAAGTTTATGACACTGAATACAATAATACTAAAACTTAAGAATTCATTTATACAATTACATATACATATAAGAAACCCCCTATAATGCGGATTGTAAATTTTATTACTATACAAGAAGTTTAAATTTTGTACAACACTCTACTCTTGCATTTCTTCTTGCACTTCTTGTGCCTCCGCTTGTGCTTCTGGTGCTACTGGAGCTTCAGACACTTCAGGAGCTATTGCTTGTGGTTGCTCATCAATTTGTTGAGGTTCTTCGATAGTGTCTTGCATCTGAACTTCTTGTTCAGGGATGTTAACTTCAGCTGTCTCAGAGGCATTTCTAGCGTACGAAATATTTAAGTCTCTTCCACCATAATTGTAGTTGTTTAAATTTTCAATAGCCAGGTCAGCCAGTTCTTCCAATTCAAATTCGACAACTGCATTACCAGATGGCTTTCCTTGGTCGGTGTATTGGATTTCGGCTTTGGTAACTCTACCTATAGTTTCAAAAAGCTCATATAAATCGTCAACCACGGTAACGAATGGAAGGTTACAAGCGTAAATGGTATTAGATCTTTCACCATCACCAACAACATTTTCAGTAAATTCGGAATTCTTTGGTAAATCGTTCTGAGAGTTATCAGAATCTTTCTCCTTTGGCTTCTCTTGGTTATAAACACGACCAGGACGAGTATCAAGCTTCCTTCCTTCAATTTCATAGCCTTGAAACATACTTATTGCTTCTTCTGCTTCTTCTGCAGTATTAAAGACAACGGTACCAAAACCTCTTGATTTTCCCCAGTTATCTAATCTAACATCAGCTCTGACTACTTCACCTGCCTTACGCATTAAATCCTTTAAGGCTTGCCAGTTGATCGAAAATGGTAAATTTCCTACAAATATTTCAGTACCAGGCTGAGGTGCTGCTGCTGGTTGTCTCTCTCTTGGTGTTCTCTTCTCGTATCTGTCTTCTCCACGTTCATATCTTTCACTAGTCTTAGGATAAAAGTCTCTCTTCTTTTCACCTGGAGGTGGATAGTCTTGTCTTACAAATATTTCTCTAGATCTGTATTCATAATGGTCAAAGTCATTGATAGCTTTCTTCACTTCGTCTTTCTTAGAGAATTCAACAGTAGCCATTCCTCTGGATTGACCTCTGTTGGTGACTATATCTGCTCTAACAATATCGTATCCTTCGAAAATATTTTCAACGTCCTTTGCAGTACAGTCAAATGGAATGTTCCCGATAAATATAGAGTTATCGTAGTTTCTCTCAGTTTTCAATCTATATTCGTCAGAGCCACCACTGGAAAATCTGTCGCTAGAATATCCACCTCTTCTTGAACCGTAATCTCTGCTTCCGTAACCACCTCTTCTCGAACCAAAGTCTCTTCTTCCACTAAATCCTCCTCTACCTCTACCTCCTCTACCACCTCTACCACCTCTGTCTCCTCTGTCTCCTCTGTCTCCTCTGTCTCCTCTGTCTCCTCTGTCTCCTCTGTCTCCTCTTTCACTTCTTCCACGAGAATAACCGTAATCTCTTCTGGAATAGTCTTTTGATGAATAATCTCTAGATGACTCCTTCCTCTGACCAGGGGAACGAGATCTTTCTCTTACTGGAGAACGAGAGCGATCCTAGTTTCAATGATTAGCATCATGAGCCAAAAAAAATAAAAACCAATAAGGCCCTTATGAAATTAAAAAAAGTAGCTCTTAATCCAACTACGACAGTACTCAGTACACTACTATCCCTATGCTGTCCATACCAAGTACCATCTCATCGATTAAGTCCCTGATTGAAAGGGGCCTGTCACGAAAGATTTTTACGAATTTTTCATCGAACATCCTTAAATTAACCACCACAACTTTTAAATTCACAAAATCACCTATTTATAGCATTAAAAACTTAAACATACTCTTGAATAATCATCAATATCCATATCTTCCATCATAAAACCTATCTTTAACTTATTTACGATGAATCCTAATATTGAACGAATGATTTCATGTCGATTTGAAGGTTCAATCTCGAAGATTTCTCCGCGCACGACTATATTATTTCATAACTACTATACAATGATAACTAAGGATTATTCTTATCAGGAAATGGCAAAACTAGCCTTCTTTCTACCTCTGTTTCCTTATTTACCTCTTCCTCCCCATCAAACTTTAATTTGACATTGCCATCTTTCTTGTTCCCCGAAACAATGGCTGGATAAAACGTTGTTGTCTCGGGGTATCTCGCTAACACTTTGGTTCCATATGTATATATAGATAAAGTGTCCCCCAACTTGGGTATAAGCAAGATCTCCTTGTAGTTTGCCTTGAATGTCTGTCCTGGGTTATTGTTTTCGTCTGGCTCGGGGTCTCTGATCTCAAATTTTGTACCGTCTCCAAGTATCTTCGTCACCTCACATTGAATCCATTCCTCAAAATGTCTATTCTTAAGCTTAAATGCAACTTCTGACCCCACAACTATAGGATCCAGCGGATTGAACTTCGATGTGAAAAACAGTCTGCCGACTTTCTTGGTGTTCTTGGAACTGCCTGACTTGCTCAGCTTGCTGCCCTGGTTGAATGAGGCTGACCTTGCAGGAGAACTGGTCGTTGTTTGGGCACTCTTTTGCAAGTGCGTAATAAGTTCTTGCAACTTTTGCTCCGACGTGTCTATCAAACGCTTGGCCGTGCCAATATTCAACTGGTGGTCCTTAACTTCTTCACGTATTTTCTTTAACTCTTCATCTGAAATTTCATCGAGCTTCTCAGTTAGATATTTCTTGTATACATCATCAAACGATATCGATTCATTGGCATTGCATATATCTTGTAGCGACGTGATCACAATGTCCCAATATCCTTCTACTTCTAGACCCAGCATGGTTGGTTCGATATATTACTATAACTATGGTACTAGCGTTTATCATAGTGAATATCAAAAAGACGGTTTCTGATATTGGTATGGGGACGACTGCATTTTATTAGCGCTCTATCAAATATTCATATTTACTAACTACGTAAACCTACTCAATGATGATTAATATTGACTATAAATGAAATAGAAGACTGATATAGACATGGGTATTAGCAATTTATTAATGTTTCTTTCTTCGGGATATACTTTAGCAAATTATATCCTACAAATACGGTATACAAAGCGCAAAAAATCGGTGTATGGTCTATCAAGCGATTTTATTACGTTAGCTTGGGTTTCATATGTTACGTCTTTGATATCAAGTAGCTACTATTTGCTTAATCTGCGGGTGATAGAAGAGCACTTGGAAAGGTTTCCATTTCATCCTGACATATTTGTTTCCAATTTGCTCTTTGTGCTGGACACAATGGGTGCCGTAATTGTCAGCGGGATTCTCATTCAACTGTTTGCTGTATATAAAAGGACCATGCACAGATACCAAGGTTTAAGCGCTGTGTGTATTAGCTTCATTTCCTTGCAATTGGTGGTATTTCTCTGGATTCTTCATAATGTAAGGAAAGGACGGATGAAGTTGTTTTTGTTAGACGCCATTGATTTCATATGGTTCGTGAGCAAATTGTCGTCTGCAGTAAAGCTTATTCCTCAACTCATTATCAACTGGTCCGATGAATCCGTGTCGGGGATCAATGATTCATTCTTAAGATATGAATGGATTTCTGCAGCACTTTTGGCGATTGCAAAATTGACAATGGATAACGATAAATGGTTCAGAATCCCAGTAAATTACGATTCTTGGGTTAACTTAGTTGTGCGTATATTATTGCTTAGTATCTTGAAATTTCAAAAAGATTATTTATATTGTAAACCACAACCATCGCTAATATTGGGCTATTTGAAAACATGAAATATTTAGGATAAATACATAGACTTATAATTTTCCACCCAAGAGCTTCACTGCTAAATGAACACCATAACTAATTTTTCTATTTTCATCAATAGCGTAAACAGGGTCTGGTTGAACTAATTCTCCTTCTGGTCCGGTGATGGCAGCTTGGGTAATTTGCTTTGGTTGGAAATCATTTAATTCGAGCTTCTCTACGTTTTGCATAAGATTGTCAATTTCACCTTTCATTTGGTGTTGTAAGTCAGTATCTTTTGTAATAATGATAGCATTACTTTCCAAGTCCAACAGGTATGCTCTCTTAGTATAATTCGAGGAGCCAATGATAGTAATAGAAGGCTCCTCTTGCTCTGGTACAGTTATCCAAATTCCTTTGGCATGGTAAGACCATCCACCGGGAGTATTTACAACTCCTTTTCTCCATTCGTACAAACTAATCATCGATTCTTTACCTCTGTGGACAACATCTTCTAAAAATTTCTTTGCAAATAATAAATAGGCTTCTGGTAAGTAATATGAAACACCAGCTGACTTGTAGAAAGAGTTAGCTTGTGGAGATGCAGTAATCACAATTCCTTTGGCTTTACCATTGATTAAACGTTCTTTAATCTCTGGAAGCATGTTAAAATAACCAGCAGTGAACCACCATTTGATATTTGGAGAGTCGAGGTATGATAAAAGTCTTAAAAGTGCTGGTTTTTCGGTTGAAATGTCATTCTTTGGTTGTAATAATGGAGTGAATTGTGATACAGGATACACAATAGTATCGAATTCATTCACTTCTTCATATTCCTCAAAGGAAGCTAACTTATGCTGTTTTAAAAGAGGCTCGATCAAGTAGGAAGAGTCACTAATAAATCTATGCAAATTAATGTGTGGTTCACAAGATTTGTTAGATGTTGGCCAGCTTAATCTAAAGCCTTGCTTTTGCTTTGTTGAATTAAGGACTTGATAAGATAAGGATGATACGGCAGTATGAATATCAAAGTAATAATCAGTCAAAGCTTTACTCTTAAAGAGATAATATCTGTCTTGCCTATCAGTGAAGTAATCTTGGGATAAATTGGCTCCACTCAAAATAATTTCATTATCAAAACCGTATAACTTCATATGCTGTAAACCCCAACCTTCATTGATTCTCTTCGGCGCAACACTTCTGGTTATACCACTTAGATGAGGAGTGTGATACATTCTTATATCAACTCTATGTTTTCCGTGTTTGTTCACCAATGGGACCAAGATGGTGGCAGAACATACATTTTCTGGGGCTTCTCTAGTTCCTCGTAAGGCATCTGTCAATATATAAACTTTCAATTCCTCATTCAAATCCAATGCAGCATCAATGCAGTCAATAAGTTCTTGCTGTTTCTTTCCAATATATAAGGAACTTAAAAATATTCTTGATTTTGAAGTGCTGATTCTAGCTTTAAGCATCTCATAGAACTCATTGGGCTGGTTCAAAATCTGTATTTCACCCTTCTTCATTACAAAACGAGGAACCACCGAGTCCAACTGCTGGAAAATGGCCCTTAATCTAGGATGGAACTTCTCGACCGACTCTGGGGCCATTGCTGTGTTGTTGGTGGAAAATGTTCTAATCGACGTCTCTGACTTCACAAAGAAATACCTGTAAATGCTCAGCAACATTGCTCTTTTGGATGTTATTGGTTCAAGTCTGCTAATCGTCCGTAACATGAAACAGGGGAAGGGTATTCAGCTTTAATCGTTTAACTGAATACGGATTGGTAATATCTTGATAAGGTTTAAATGGAAATTTTCAAACTAGGAATACTGTTAAGTGTGAGTGCAAACAAGCCGATGACGTTTTCTACCAATAAAATTCTCCAAACTCTACGTTTTAGTAAATTAATAACTAAGAGTATTTGTCAATCTTTGTTATCGACAGACGAGAAAAATTACATTCAACCGACAAAATAGTCGTGTATGTTGGATAATAATGGGTCCTTATCTACAATGGATTCTATGGTATATTCTAGTCTATGTACAAGCATGTGTTGTGTTAACGGGCCTTACCGTCAGCAGCCTTGATGAGTAATACATCTCCGTCTTCTACAACGTATGATTTTCCACCTCTGATCTGTTTTCCAGAGCTTCTCAAAGTGGCTTCGTTTAAAGGAGGTGCTAGATTTTGGAGATCGGAATACTTGTAGACCTGAGCATTGATGAAAGTATCCTTTAGGGTTGTGTGGATACAGCTCGCAGCCTCTGGGGCAGTGGATCCCTCTCTAATAGTCCATTGTCTAGCTTCTTTCGGTCCGCAGGTAAAGAAAGAGATCAAATGGAGCGCTGCTCTCATGTGATCAACGGCAGTGGCCATGGCACTTTCCTTATTGTTGTATTGCAGTATGTATTCCTTGAGATCAGCTGGACTGTTGCTCAAGACATTTAGCTCAGTCTCGTATTTAGCTGAGAAAAGCATGAACTGGTCTTCGGGACAGGTTTCCTGAATCCAGGCTCTGACTTCGGCTTCATACTTATTAGTTTGATTGGCGTAGTCTTGTGGGCTCACATTAAGCATAAACACAGTTGGTTTGGCAGTCAAGAAGTTGTAGGTGTTCAATATCTCGACCTCTTCGCTGGACCACTCGCCAGTGACAATCTTTCTTCCCTCGTACAATAATTCCTGGACCTTCAATAACGTGTTTAATTCCAATTGAACTTGGACCTTGTTGGCATTAGGCTTTTTGAGGTTTTTCTCTACCTTTTCAATCCCACTGTCGACAAAGTCCATATCCTTCAAGATCAACTCATCACTCACGATAACCAAGTCTCTCACCGGATCCACTTTTTGCTCAATATGGATGATCTCTTCGTCATCAAAGCCCCTAACAACTTGAAAAATACCGTCAACTTGTCTGATATCAGCCAAAAACTTATTTCCAAGACCCTCCCCGCTGGCAGCATTCCTTGTGAGTCCAGCGATATCGTATATGGAAAGCGTCGATGGTATTTTTTTCTGTGACTCGTACAAATTTGCCAAATTGTCCAACTTAGGCGATTCGGCAATAACCTGTGACTTTTCTGGTTCAATAGTAGCAAACGGGTAATTAGCTGGGTTCCCCAATGTAGATTTCGTTATAGCTTGAAAAAATGTACTCTTCCCGACATTAGCAAGACCAACGACACCCAGCGAGATGTTGTTAGTAACTCTTCCCAAATATTTTGGTTTGCTGGCTATACTAGCATTCTTCTTGGCTAGACATCTTGCAGACTCACTAAGGTATCTTCTTAGAGTCAAGTTCATACTATGAATACAGAAGTAATTTGAAAAAAAAATCTTTGCGCTCGCCAAAATATCGATTGCAAATATATGAAACATAAATGTATACTATTAAATGTAGTTTTTATTCAGTATCATTATTATAAGGGTATATATTAGTTATTAACTATGAATAAGGATAATGTACGTTGTACATAAGGATTATGCAAAATTCTCTAAAAAGAAGACATGTTGTATAGTTTATGTTAACAAATAATAAAATAATTATTTGATCTATAGGTACTGACTAGTTTATAAAACAAAAGCATACTTGGACTTGTCTCTAATCTTGAGACCAAACTTGTAGAATAAAAATGGCACTGGAATTAGGACAACAGCAATACATCCCAACAAGGTACCAGCCCACTTGATTTCCATATTAACAAACATTTGCCTGGCAAATAATGGGAAAGCAGCACCAAATGAAGATCTAAGAAGAGTGTTAGCTGCCAATGCAGAAGCAGCAAAGAATAAGTAACAGTCAATGATATAATTGAAACATGGCAAGAACACCATAATCAAACCAATACCAATACAGCCAGCACCTAAAGTTGGAACGATCCAGTGAACTCTACTTGCAAAGTTACCAGCCCAACATAACCAGAATAAGCCACCAGCAAAAAAGAAACAACCGATCATCATTGGTGGCAATCTCTCTTCAGGAACTGGCTTACCTCCATTTGCATCCATAATACGAATGTATCTCCTATCCATGAAGATAATAAGGAAACCACCAATGAAAACACCAATCAACATACCTAAATATGGTAATTCGGCAACACCTTCTCTAAAACCATATTCTCCCATGAAGATTAAAGGAATTGCAGTTAAACACAAGTACAATATACCATAAATGAAGGCATTGTATAAGGAAATTAAGAAAATAATTGGTTCTGTGAACAACATCACAATTGGTCTTGTGATATTCTTTTCGACAATTTCCTTCAAGTCCAAAGAGACTTCTTCATGAGCAGCGTGAATAGCCCAGTTTCCAGTTCTACGTCTTAACTTTTCAGCCTTACGAACTAAAACTATTGGATGATGACTTTCTTCATAAAGGAATGTAGTGAGAACCACTGATGTTCCAGCAAGTATACCTGTTATGTACGAAGTCCATCTCCAGCCCATATTCGGGTTCTTAACAATAAAACCACCAATAATAGGAGACAACATTGGACCACCAAACAACATCATAGCAAAAATTGCAATAGCAGCACCTCTCGATCTGTTATCAAAAAGATCAGCCATGGCAGCTGGAGCTGCAACAAGAGGAGCTGCACCCAAGAAACCAGAAAAAAATCTGCAAATCATGATACTTTGAATGTCCTGAGAGGTGGCAACTGCAAAGCAGAAACAGGTGTAAATGAATGAAGATGGAATTAAAACAACCTTTCTACCAAACAATTCGGATAATGGACCCCAAATGATAGGACCAGAGGCAAAACCAAAAACGAACAATGAAGTACCAAGAGTAGCGACTGTTTGGCCAACATGGTAGATTCGTTCAATGTCTGGACCACTTTCAGCAAATATCGCAGAACCCATGGAAATGGACAAAGCAGAGAAACCAACGGCAATACAAGCCAAAAGCTTCTTTCTGAGTGGCCAGTTGTGAGGGTGAAGTGGATCATCAGGTCCATCAAAAGCCACAGAATATATAGCACTATCACCAACAGGTGGAGGGTAGTCACGTCCACCACCCATGGCTGGCAACGGCTCGTCGGTATCGTTTGCTTTGGCTATCAACTCATCAGCACCAGTCAAACGTCTACTGAGGGTTTTTGATGCTGAAGCATCGGTGTCGTATCTGGAAAGCTCCTTTCCCAATGGTTGTGTATTTTTTTCAACGTCAGATCCATCGAATTGTTGTGGAGAATCTTCTATGTAATCCTTTGGCGATGGATTAGAACTATTGGAAGTATGCATTGATGCCGAGTCGGCCTTGCTATGAGCATTACCAATTGTGTCTGACATCTTTCTATCTAAATGTAACGAATTTTCAAACGTAACGTTACCCAATATTAACAACCGAAATCTAGAGTGTCCAGAAATGAACGTTTATAAATAATCCTGAAAGCACATAAATTCCTTTTTTTTTTTCAATCGGCTTATTTCATGGCCGTTCTCAACAAAGGGCTTTAGCATTTCATAAAAATAACAAACATCATCGAACGTAATACCGACCTTGATATTCCGAGATGCCATTATTCTTATTGTTGCATGTTGATAATTACCTGCTTACATGCCGGATTAGGAAATGAGAGTATGATTAAACTCGCTGAATAACACCCCTTGATAATTTGCAACTATAACAAGGAAATGAACAAGTGTCTTATGTGTGGAACAAGTTATTGTTCAGTGACCAGTGCTGTTGAGTACTATTTAGTATGAAAAATATGGCTGTCACATCGTACTTCATAATTATGTAGTAGGGAATTGAGCATGTTCAAAGACCTGAGATATTGTGCCCCCATCGTTCAATTGTTCTGGATACCGCTATCTTGATATTAACAATCCTTAAGAGGTAATTCAATACTAATGCGAATGGATATGTCAACGATAACCGGGAATGTACATATTCCGGGGGTCCAACTGAACTCGAGGGTGATCGGTCGTTTATGGAATGTATGGAAATGTGATGGAAGTGTAATTTTGTTATGTGCAGTATTTTTCTGAATCACCGTGATGTTGTCCCCCAATGTCGGCTGAAGGATCGGCAAAACTGCTGGACGGTAGGAAGAATAACTCCGAAGCCATCAATAGCAAAGCGGAGCTACCAATGCGTTGGGCATTAGTAATTGCCTTTGTGTAGAATCAGTTAGGAGACTATCAGAATTGTAGGCGATAGGAGTTAGTAGAATTAAATCCGTGTGTTTGGCGCATATTGGTGATAGATTCTAGAATAGTAGCAAAAGAATATTCAACTCCAGAAGGCATAGTTCATGACTAATTAGCCCCTAAGACTCTCATAGGAGTAAGAATTGCAGATGTGGTCTAGATAGGCTTATAACCTGGTGAACTTAGGGCATAGGGGCAAAGGTGGGCGTAGGTAGGAAAAGTTTCGTATTTTTTTGTTATTCGTTCAATGCGAAGTGGCTAAAAATCGGCACCATTAAACATCATTCGGGAAAATTGTAGTTCTCACATCGCCAGACTAGAATATTGGAAAATTGGATGGAAAATAGTTTATGTTATTCTTTTCGTAATCGCATATGCTGTGTATTAGTTTAGTAGACTTCAATCTCTCTTTCCCTTTTTGTTGCGCTACGTTGCAGTAGTTATACTGCAACAAAACCAGATGCGGCAAGGTAGTAGTACTTCTTATTTAAATATAACATTTCTATGAAGCCTGTATCGTAATTGCGTCCCTCTCTTAACCTTCTTCTGCTCTTGTCGTGATATTTTGCAATTTGGTCTACTCTATTCATTGGCAATTTTGTGTAACAATACTCCACACATAGAATCCCATATGAAAGTTTCTTGTCAAAATAACTTAATGAAGCAAATTATGATTTATCTTATAATATACGCTTAATCAAATGCATGATAACGATCACAATACATTAATAGCGGTTTTTGAACCGTCAGAAGCCTATTTGTTAAAAGAGAACTCCAATAATAGACTTCTCACGGAGTCTCCCATTCTTGCGTCAGCTTTATCGAACATATTTCCCTACCTACTCCTAATTGATAATTTCTTAGAGATAATTACATGGACGAATGATGACCATTACCAAAATTTTCTTATTATTGTGGTATACTCTATTATTGTGATATATTGGCAAATATTGAGCTGTGTAATATTACCATTACTTTTCTCGATCACCTTTTCATGCTTGGTGTGGTCAATTAGTTCAGTTATTTACGACTCCAAATTTAACGAAACTCCCACGATTGATGAAGTCTTATACACCTTGCATAATATTACAATCAGATTCGAAATGCTATTAAGGCCAGTGAAGCATTTCGATTTACAAACACGTCATTTTATAAAAATGTTTGTTATGTCAACTATCACAATACCTTTGCATGCCATTTTGGTTAAGACCTTCCTTAGTCCTCAAAGATATATTTGGTTATCAGGAGTGTTGTTTCTATCATATCATTCTCCGTGGTCTTTTGCCATGAGAAGGTTACTATGGAGATCTGTATACATAAAAATTATTGCATTTTACTTCATGGGATCGGCAATACAATTGGATAAGGAGCCTTCGCAAGATGACAAAACTATAACGGAATTTGATTTTGAAGAAAAAGACGTTACGATGCTTTCTGACTTCAAAGTACTAAAGAAGTACATCATTTCGCCGACGCAGATTAAGCAAGAGCTTCAACTTGAGATTTATGAGAATGAAAGGAGATGGATCGGGGTGGGTTGGTCTAAGTTTTTACTACCCTCAGAAAGAAGTAACTACTGCTACGAAAGTTCGTTGGCTCCATCACCTTCTATCGATAACTTTATCTTCCCATTAATCAAAGACGAAAACTACTCATATCTGTGGAAATGGACAGAAACATCCTGGAATCTTGACAAGGAATTTAATAAAGGCAGAGATCCTGACGGTTGGGTATACTATGATAATTCTTGGACAAATCAGAGTTTCGAAGATGGATTTTCAAAGTATACAAGATCAAGAAAATGGATGAGAAAGGGATTATTAATTATTGATAAAAAGGTGACATAATATTATACCAACAAGGTTCATTGTCTTATTATATATTATATATTATATATAGATACAACTACCTATATGGACTTTTTAGCAATGGAGATGCGCAGATATGAGATTAAATTATCAATACTGCATATATTCACACATATTATATGATAAATTTTTTTTTTCTTTCTGATTTTTATCATATACTTTAACTAGGAACATTGATACTATGAGTGCTACATCCCAGTTGGAATATAAGGATATACCTAAGAGGTACATAGACCCTTTAGCCGCTAAGGATAAAGGCGAAGGTGCTCGCGTTAATGGTAAGGACTGGAAAATGAAGAAAGATGCATTCAGAGTGAAATCTTTAGGAGTGAAGAAATTAAGCTCCTGGAAGCAAAGAGAACAAAAAAAGTTAGAAGAAGAACAGTTTAAGGCTAGAATCAACGACTTGAAGCAAGAAAAACAGGACGTCAAGCAACAAAGAATAGCTGACTTGAAGAGAAGAAGAGAAATCAAGGAAGAAAAGGAGAGATATGAAAGAATGGCCACTAAGATGCATGCTAAGAAGGTTGAACGTATGAGAAAGAGAGAAAAGAGAAACAAGTTGTTGAAGGAACGTTAAGTGGTGTTTTTTGTGTTGTTATTCTATCATTTCATCTCATCGCAACTACAGATCTATGCACTTACAATAACTAATCATTCATACAATCTAATATCATAATCCTTTGTTGATGTACTATTTAAATCATTTTAGTTCAATTTAATTTAAGAAAGATCAAAGCATCAACAGAAGAATCAACAAAAAAAACTAGTTCGTATATGTGGATAAGTAGATTACATATATTTGTAGTAATATCAATACAGATTATACGTTAGTTCACAAAGTAGATAAAATTTGGATTTATGTAATGGTTTATTAGATAATAAGTAAAAAGAATAGGCTCAATTAATAGGTAACTATAGTGTAGAATGAGAAGCTACAGATTATTTTTGAGATGCAAAATAGTTCTATCGAGAAAGAATGAAAATGCCTTAGACTTTCTGAGATAATTCACTCCGTTTTATTTAAGGTCTGACTACTTGTTATCATCCCATTATATGAAATACATATCAGTAAAAGTCGAGCTACTCGTGCATGGTCGCATAGCTCTGTCTTAACCTAATTATTAATTTTCTATTAACCGATGGCTCTTCCTAAGAACCCAATCGCTGAGCATTCTTTTATTGACCATTCTGTTTCAATAGTGCTATTACTTAAACTTTGAGAATTTTCTCGTATTGTACTCTTTATTCTTATTTATCTAAGATTTGTTTTAATTTCATACAGATACCATTATATATTAAGATTTCAACAACTAAAAATTCACTGAACATTTAATATAGTAGATAAGTGACCCTTTGATCTTTAGCCCTATTCAACATTACAATTCGCCGGACGCAATTAATTCATGTTCCACTTCACGAACACTTTCAATAAGAGTCTTAGCTATGAAATCAACGTCTTCGTCACTCAAAATGAAAGAAGGTGCTAAGTAATGTGGTCACCCCTTGTACCATCAATAGTTCCACCTAATCCCATAGCAGTCATCCCATTAGCAAAACACTTTTCGGCAATCTTGGCACCGATCTTCATTTCAGGAGCAAATGGTTCCTTAGTTTTAGTATTCTTGACCACTTCAATGGACCAGAAACCTCCCAAACCTCTAACATCTTATTCTTGCTAGAATTCATTCCTTGTTCGGTGAGCTTCTTACCAAGTAATTGTCCCTTTTCGTAGGAATTCTTTCTTAATTGAAGTCTTTGTATCTTCTTCTGAACAGCTAAGGCAACACGGCAATTGAAGGAGTGTTGATGGTAAGTTTGAGCTCCTAAAATATACCCAGTACCTTCAACAAAGGCCCTTCTAATCTTTGGAGAGTCCAAAATACCACCAATAGTGACTTAACCAGAAAGTTTTATCGATGGTTTGAATATCTGGGCCCTTGAAGTCATCAAAGGATTCCCAACAGTTTAATCCACCAGTAACAGAAGATCTACCATTTCCACACATGACTTCATCTAACCACATAATGATTCCGTATCTGTCACAGAGCTTTCGGATACCAGCCAAGTAACCTGGAACAGCTGGAGATGTACCAAAAGTAGATCCAGAAAGAGTTTCGCAAACAAAAGCAGCAACCATATTTGGCCCAACTCTAATAAAGGTTTCTTCTATTTCTTCTAATAACCTGTTCTTGTATTGTTCGAGAGTTTCACCTTCCTGTAATCCACGGTATGGGTAACATTGTGAAACCTTTGGGGCCTGCTCAGTAGGTAAAATGATCTCCTTGAATGGAGATTGTCTGTTTGAGTCTGATAAAGATAAAGCACCAATGGTGTAGCCGTGGTAAGATTGCTTACGGCTAACGAACAAAGTTCTTTCAAATTCGCCCTTTTCTTGGTAGTATTGTCTGACAATTTTTCATAGTATTTTCATTGGCTTCAGAGCCTGAACCTGTGAACAGAGCAGCAGCAAAAGTTCCCTCTGGGGAATTATCAATTAGGAATTTGGCCAACTCTTCCGCATAGTAGTTGGTAATAGAAGCTGGGAAAGTGTATGTACATTGACGAGCAGCGATGGCCATTTCTTTAATGATTTCCTCGTCTCCATGACCCACTGCACTAACAGCCGCTCCTCCAACAGCATCGAAGATTTCACGTCTTTCCTTAGTGTCAGGATTTTCAACAGTTAAGTAGTTACCTTTTCCTCCCACAACCATAGGAAGGCATTTTTCAACTTTGGAGCTGAACAAGTATGAGGAACTTTGCAATGTCATTTTAAATTAATTAGCTAATTGGTGATAATGCTTCAGATTTCCAGTATATAGTTATTGGTATTGGCTCTTTATATATGATATTGAATCAATTATTGTTGAAAGTAGCACTTTAATCGATATCCTTTCAGTCGCAACTTTCCTAATTGGGTAGCCCTTGACGGTAGATGGGCCCGCATCTTTACTGGCAAAAATAGCACTTATTGCTGATACGTAAATCGGGTTAGGAGCCCTTGATCATATCAAATTAAGAGAACTCTCTAATAATCGAAGATTAGAATCCTATCTAATGACGCTTTCTACTTAATGTATTTTCGATGTGGGATTTCGCGGAGCATTTCTCAAATAGGATGGGGCAAATTAAAACAATTTCAGAGATCAGCCTCGCATACATTTTTGCAGTCTGTCATACACTTCATTTTGTGGAGTACTTTTCATTAGGGCAAGTCATTATGAGCTAGCAATCGATCTAAGTTAGAAGTAGCATAAATTGCTGAACTAATGCTACCACTAAGACAATTTATCTCTTTGAAAGCGAGTGTCCCCATTTTAGTTTTGTCATTAGATTTTAATTTTAATTTTATTTAATGAGTTAAATAGTACTTTTTCGGTAGCTCTTAACTATCCTTAGAAAGACCTGTATTTTAACTTGAAGATTACTCAAATATATTTTTATTTGCGTTTATTGAGTTTTTATTATAATATTTATCATGTATACCTAATCACTATTTCTCAGTTTATTAGATTCATATATGCTTTTACTTTTTAGTCCTTGAAAGGTGGTGCACTAAGTGGCTGGTATACTCCATCGTATAACCTATCGTTCACTGAAGAGTTGCGGAACGTCAAGTTTGGAGTCTCGATTAAATTTTCATTCAAGTCTTCTATTCTGCTTACACGTAACAACTTCGTGTTATTCTTAATTTCGCTTTCCAAGATTTGGATTGCCTTGACCACACCCTCTTCTCCATAACCTGCCATGGCATAAAGAAATGGACTTCCTAGGCCAACTCCCTTGGCACCCAAACAAAGTGCTTTAAGTACATCCGACCCTCTGCGAATTCCACCATCAATGTAAATTTCTATCTTGTTCTCGAGTCCTTTTGCTTTCAACATTGCTCTAGATTTCAGCTAATATTTCGAGTAGTGATCTAGAAAAGTCCAATTGCCTCCCCCCCGTGATTGGAAAGAATAACCCCACTCAAACCTGCTTCCGCTGCCTTAACAACATCCTCGCCCCATTGAACACCTTTCAAAGCGATTGGCAAATTTGTTGCTTTTTTAAATTCTTCGATGTGTGCCCAAGTAAAACCACCTGGATTTTCTTCAGTACCATTTTTGGCACAAGAGTTTAATGTTGCCATTCCAGTCTCATTTTGTGCTCTTAATTTTGAATCCTTTTCTCTGTTTCCGAGTGCTGAAAAATCAACATTGATAAATAACCCTTTGATTGTTGGGTGGTTTTCTATATCTTTTATCATGTTGGTAGCATTTGCCAACTCATCGTCTGTTTGAAAATGAAGCTGAAACCTTTGGTTTTGGTGAGAAGGGACTTGAGCAAAGAACTCATCGTGTGAAAATGAAAGAAGCCTAGGTACCATTTGCATTATACCCTCTCTATACGCTGCATTCTTTAGGTTTAATTCACCTAGAGGGTGTGCCAAAGCCGAACCAGCAAATGCTGTAATATAAATAGGCAATTTAGCTATTTCCTAACATGGTGCATGAAGTGTCAACGTTAGATGTGTCAACAAGACATTGAGGACGAAAATAAACTCTCGTAAACGAATAAGGATTTTCTCTTAAGGAAAATTCATCTGAGGAACCTGTAGCATAATACGTGTATCGATTTTGGAAGAACTTCTTTAGCAATATATTCAAAATCTGTCAAATTAAACACCTGCGACAATGAGGGCTTCTTGGCTATTTGTTCTAGCCTGTATAGTTCTTCTTCGTCAACCTCAAGCTCCTCGAACTCCCCATTACCAAGAATACCAACGAAATCAATGTGATCCATCATTTTTTCAATAACTTGAGGCTGGTGCATCTGCTGAATTTTTCAGATGCATCTTTACCTGCCAACTTCAAGATTCTGGATGCCCCACCAGGGTGCAGTTGTAAAAACCTAGTCACATCATATACTTTCTCGTGGATAACGATCCAACAATCTGAAATGTATTTATGCTTCACTATCTCATCGACCGGAATTCTAGGATGGTTGTCGGAAGAGATAATTCTATCAGGTGCAGTAGAATACCATAAAGTTAATCACAAAGAAGCTTGTACAAAGACAATAAATGGAAATGATCTATATCTTGTGTACTCCGATCTTTTCCAGTTGAGAGACCCGAACTCTGGACTAGTCTGAAAAAAAGACCTGCGGGAGGGGCCACCAACATTTGTGGGAAATCTTCTTAAGAACATCTACCTTTACTTAATCGATGCATACACCTTATACTCCACGGTTTGTCCTTTGTATTTATATTTGAAATTAAAGTAAGTCATTTTGACAAAGGTGAATCTGCTTTACTTTTTTAACCAATGGAATCTAATCGTGACTTTCCTAAAAAGGAAAGATCATTTTGGCGATGAGAAATAGTAGATACTAGACAAGAAACTAGTCACCCAATAAAAGCCCTTGAGGAAGTTAATAAGGGTATATTAAGTGCAGCATCAAACTACTTGAGTTCAAGTTAATCAGTCGACTAATAAAATCGTGTCTTCGGGGCCACAAATCTGGCTGCGTCACCTTCACTTCGGATATTTCAGAACTGACACTAAAGGAGTCTTTGCTGCTGTTTTAGATCAACAACCTGAATTGGCAATTTTGAACTTAAACAGCATTGGATACTTCAGGATCTTCTATTCCTAAGGTTTTGATGGTTTTATTGTTTATCAGTAATCCTGTAGATGTTGGTGTTATCAACTTGGTGGATGCTCTATATTCTGACAGAATGATCTTGTGTTGGTAGGCTTTCCTAACAGTTAAAAATAGAAGTAGAATATGTAGTTAGAGCACTTTAAATATACCATTTAGTTGCAAAATAGTAATACATGCTAGCAAAACTCTTTTAATATAATCCGGGTAAGAAGAGACACCTGTACCCCTTCAAGTGAAAATACTGTTGATTTTGCACCCAAAAATATCACACCTTATTCGTACTTGTTCCGTGTCGATTTATTCACTAGGTTTTGATAGAATGATTTGAATCCTACAAATGTTGCCGTGTCATAGATCCAATACACGTACTGTCGCTAACGTAGGTGTATCTAATTTTAATATTATAGCAAAGAAAAGTCCTCTTGATTTAGTTCTATAAATAAAATCCCTCAAGGTTTTGTCCGTATGTTTATTCATGTACTTAAAAGCTTTTTTTACAAAATAGAGAACGAAAATAAATCAAGTAATTGAGCAAAAGAAACAATTATTTGTAATAAAATAATTCTTCACTTCTTCACTGATTTGGATTTTTTTTACGGGTCCCTTTATACGAGCATGTCTACTAAACCGATATCCATGAAAGTAATTCATTTTCTCTCTTACATCGTAGCTTTCTTTTGACAGCTATCCCCCTATTTGGAACTAAATCAACTATATATTGGGTGAATTAGAATAGTAAAGTAAGTATGAAAAATAATTCGTCATAATGCAATACTTTCATAGAATCTGCATTAGCCCAGCTTTGCTTTACATTACCTACATTCTGAAAGTTTGGATAAACATGACCATTATGACACTACAAAAAAAACTCCAAAATCTTATCTAATCGAAAATTTGTTATCGTTTAGAATAATTAAGTTATCGACATTAGATTCATTAATATCTCTCAGTATTATAACCAACAAAAGCCGCAATCATTGCGACTTCAGGTCGCATTTTCCTGATCAGGAAAACGATTGTTCTTTCGCACTGTTTGATTCTCAAATACAAACTTCCTACTCTTATCTCTCTTGTACTTACATGGTATAGAATAAATAAATGCCTGTGCGGATCTTTCACAAGTAAAATTAATTTTCATAGTCTATATAATTAAAAGGAATAGCAATGGTAGCTCAAAAGTCAAAAGTTTTGGTCGTTGGCCCTGGTGGTACCATAGGTGCTCTCGGACTTGAATATGGTGGTAAGGCTGAAGTAACTGCAGTTGTTAGAAAGGATTACAATAGGGTAATTGAGAAAGGTTATGACATATACTCTTTAGACTATGGTGAAATTAAAGGATTCAACCTTCACATATTGTTAAATCTATTCATGAAGCACTCGAGTTTGGTCCTTTTGAATTCGTAGTTATTACCACAAAAAGCACATCTGATGTGTTCAGAACTGAAGACATTATTTCTGAAGCTGTCATTCCTGGAAAAACTATATTGCTTTGATTCAAAACGGAATTGGAATTGAGAGAAACCTCATCAAACGGTTTCCAGACAACATTGTAATAAGTGGTGTTAGTATGATCACATCAACAAATTTTGATGGTGTTATTCATCATGTAGATGTTGACAGGGTTTTGATAGGATATTTTGATAATGATGCTTTGGGTAAAGAAGTCCAGGAAGCCGCCGCAAGGAAATTTGTAGAGGTTTATAAAACAGAACACAATGATGTTACTTATGACCAAAATGTCAAATTCTCAAGATGGTGGAAATTGGTATACAATGCTGCCTTAAATCCTATTTGTGCACTTACAGGGGTAGATGTTGGTCGTCTCGAGATTTTTGGTGGTACTGATGCCTTAGCTGCAATGGATGAAATCATAAAAGTACCTAAGGCAGATGGAGTTGATTTGCCATCAGACATAGCAGAGTATATGATTCGTTCTGAAGTTCCTATTTATGTATCTCCTTCAATGCTTGGTGATATACAAAGAGGAAATTATACAGAAATAGAAGTTTTATGCAATAACGTAGTTGCAATTGCCAGAGAGCCCCGATATTATTCGTCATCTCTGAGTTACTCAAAGTGATTCAAAAGAGTAGAATGGAGAAGAATGGTTTAATTAATGTACCAAAAGAAAGATCAAGTCCCAACGACAATATCTTCTTATATATCTTCTTATATATTTTTTTATCGATGAAAAATACTGATTTTTATAGATTTTTTTGATTTTTGAAGGTATATTGCAAAAAGTTTCCTTACATTTGAAGTAATCTAGCGGTCAGACAACTTTTCTTAGATCATAAAAATTTCTAACCTAAAATTAATATTTTATAGAATTCGTCTAACAAGAAAAGAAAAGGAAGAATAAGAAAATGTATAATCGATAAGCCTGAAATATGGAGAACTGATGTTCAAGCAAATAGTCAGTTAGAAATTTGCCAATACACGAAAAAAGGTATGACCTAACTACACCTTAACTTTTACTCTGAAATGAAGAAACCATTAGGAAGAAAATATGTGCTACTATAATTAAGTACTCTGCTTTGGTTATTTCAAATTTGATTAAAATGTGTAGCTTACATGATAGAAATAATTCATATGATATAAAAAAGACAAAGTCAAATACTTCAAATGATTTCAAGCCACAAAAAACTTTAGATTTGTACTAGGCCCTTCAACCCGCTCCACTAGGGGCTGTATATGCTGCCGTAAAAGGAGGTAAGTATTTACTTTAATCTTATTGTCAAACTCATTCTAACGAACTTAAAAGGAAGAAATGTGATGAATTTTATCCAGTATGTGGACTATGTTCCAAAAGAAACGTTTCTTGTGAATGGGGAGACAGGAGGAATTCTTCTAGAGGTGATTTAATTAAAACAACTGACGGCAAAAAGCATAATGCCGTGACAGTTAATGTGGAGAATTTCATACAATTAGCAAATCATCAAATAAGGATGGACTTAGAATCTAATGACGAGTCCGAGGACATAGGCACAGAGCTTATGATGAATATCTCCTCATCTGAAAGTTTTATTTCCAATATTGAAGATAATACGTACTCCCACATCTAATATCATTCTCGATTTGGATGAGGATGGAATTTTATACTTCGATCACTATGTTCACAGAGTAGCAACTTGCGTCTGCATTGGGACTCTGACTTCAAACTATTTCTTACGTACATTTGTACTGTTAGCGTACAAACTCCACTATATAATGGGCAATATGTTCTTGGGGTTGTATCTTAATGGACATGGTTCAAAATCTCTCATTGTTATCAAGAAGGCTGTTCAGCACATGAACAAATATGCACCTTCATTTGTACAATGTCTGGTAGAAGAAATATATGTTCTAAATTTTTTTCTAATAATGATCGGGATGGAAATTTGGTCAGGGGATACAAAAAGATGGAGTTACATATTCATGCAGTGTAAAAAATTAGTAGATGAGGTAGGAGGATTAGAGGTGATATATGACATGTTCTCTGGTTCTAACGATATTAAATTCATATTGTCAAATATCTTCTTTCATGATGTAATGTCAGCTAATGCGTTTGCAAAGGGCCTTTTATTTAATTTTGAAAATTATAAGTTGCTTTTCAGTGAGAAAAATATATTGGAAGATACAAGCTATGGTTTAGACCCACTTCAGGGGTGAATTCAGTCAATCTACTTAGTTTTAGCTGAAATTCAGATTCACTGTCGTGAACTTCTGACACTTGAAAAGAAATGGAAAAATCTTGAGGCTCAATCTGATTTTATTAATTTTGAAGAATATAAATTGAGTCCAGGAAAGTCTGACTACCTTAATTGTGCCTAGAAGAGTTACGAAATCTTAAGTAGAAAAATTCTGGACTGCTTGCCAGGAACCAAATGCAAGGTATCCTGGAAAGACAAGAATTGGACCTTCACATGATGTTATTTGAGGTTTATGTAAATATTTGCAAGATTTATATTAACTTGCATATTCAAAAAATGACCCCCCCTCCTCATCTCCACAAAATCAGGAACTTTTACTGCAAGTATTGTATTTAATTGATGGATTGATAAATACAAAGATGGTTGCATCTTTGTCTTTTTCTGTTATTAATTTGTTGGATCATGTGCTCTTCATTATATGAAAGGGCTGAAATGAGAAGAAGGTTTGAAATAGCGTTCCAGCGTTATGGCGCTCCCAACTTGAAAAAAATTTGGATTCTCGTTCAAGAATATTGGAGGCTAAATCCAACTGGTGATATTCCTCTTGATTGGCAAGATATCAATAAGGAAAAGGACTGGCCCCTTCCTTTGCTTTAACTTGCAAAATTGGTACATGTCATGTTCTTTAACTTATGAATTTTGCTTTTTTAATTGTACTCGTCAAACATGCATAATCAGATTTAGAAGAGAAATAAAATCCAGGGATTACAATCAACTGGAGTAGTTAAGTTAGGACGTCATTACTAGCGAAGAAACTTGATATGGAAATTGCTTGAATACAGGATGAAATAAAATACTTGGTTTTCTGGTTGCTGTAAATACACCAAAAATTTGTGGCACCTCATTTAATGCGAGCTATGTAATACAAAGAAAGAGAGGTAGCATACTAGGCTGCTTTTTTATTGAAATTCTTGTATAATGTGATTTATCGTTACTTTGTCCTTTAAACACCAAATAGTCCAAGCTAGATCTGGCCTACTTTTTTATTAACACTTCAAGAACTTGCGTCTGAAAATCGTGAAGAATTTCAAACGGAATTCAAAAATGATCCTACATTTTAGGACCAATCATAGAACAAGTCGAAGAAGGTATGAAGATTTGAGACTAGACACGAGCAGAAATGGATCAAGTAATAAAGAATATTTGAATATCAGGATTAATATAGACCGAAAAACACCGACGTAGAAGAGTAATGCTTGATTGTCTACAACTTCCTATCATTATAAAACAGTAGCATTTGCTCTTCTGCTGGCTTAAATGCCAACTATTCGCATGTGGTAGCGATGCTAGATTTGTCACAAGTTCGGAGGATCCGCTTCAGCCACCAACATAGCATAAGCAAGTTCAAGAAATACACAAGATTTCTTCATCTGGGAGGTTATACTGAAACACATAATAACACCACAAAAACTAGAAAGTACCATGTTCCTTTGTCAAAGCGTCGTGGTCTTGTATCCTTTCTTAAGTTAATACCTGAGTACGAAGATGTTATAAACTACCCTTCCTCCATTAAATTGATGACCGTTGCTATTGTTGCACATGCGGCGAATACGGGCCCATGGGTACATCTATAATGTTGCCCACAATTGATGCTTCTTCTCTAAATACTAGCGTATCCACAGTCAACATTTCAGATAGAATGTATCTGTTGGCCTTGGGTATTTTTCCAATGTGGTAGTCTAATTTTTTTTTGAAAAATGCACGGTCGGAGAAGTATATATGTTATATCTTTACTTGGTTTTTTGGTTTTCTTCCATTGCCTGTGTCTTTTCTCGGTCTATTGCTTCACTTATTGTCATGCGTTTACTTTCTGGAGCGGGAGCATCTGCTGTTCAAGCGTGTGGAGCAGTACCTGTATCTGATTTATACGTCCAAGAAAAGCGTGGTACTGTATTAGGTCTTTTCTACTTTGGCCCACCATTGGGTCCTTTCTCGTCGCCAATTATCGGCGGGGCCGTGGCCGAAGCATGGGATTGGAGGGCTGGAAGGTGGGTCATGGCGATCATTTGTGGTTTCAATCTTTTGCTGATCATGTTTTTACTTCCTGAAACACTGCGGAAAGAGGATTCTTTGGCGAAGTGAAGCAGAGACTAAACGAAATAACGGATGAAGAATTTTCAGAAGCTTCTAGAGGACCCTCTGTTCTAGATCAAGTACATGATAAGAAAATATCTTGTGAAAAACGCTCTTTTACACTTCAGGAGCTCGACATCAGTCAAGCGGAATCACAACCGTTGCAGGAAATGAATTGGAACCATAACTTATTTGATTACTTGGTGCGACCAGCACATGCAGGGGTTTTGTTACCCCCCAGCTGCACTCGCTGTATGCTATTCTAGTATCCCGTTCATGTCAACCTATTTTATGAACATTGCTCTAACTTACGAGTACTATAGACCTCCCTACAATTTCAGTGTTCTCATCGTTGGGTTGATGTACGCACCTACCATCACGCACGTTGCTGCTTCTGATTTGGGAGTGAGATAGAACGACAGGTTTTAGTCGTTATGCGAGACTTCACAATAGTGAAATGAATCCAGAGTCTCGAATATCGTGGAATGTTGTAACGACTGCTTGCCTTTATCCACCAGCTTGTCTAATTTTTGGATGGTGCATTACATATGGTGAACATTGCGTTGTTCCGGTGATTGGTAGCACTCTTTTCGGTTTTGCTTACATGCTTGTGATGGGTATCACGTTACTTACCTACTTGATTTATTGGCAGGCAAAGGTGGAACCGCTGTTGCAGTCAAAAACTTATTTCGCCAGATTTTGGCTGCTCTTGTTACTTTCATAACAGAGCCTTTACTCAGGGCAATAGGTGTGGGAGATATGTATGCTGGAGTTATCACCCTAACTGCTTCAACTATGTGGTATCTCAAACGAAGCATTGATGGATTAGAAAGAACTACAATCCCACTCAATTTTACGCTAAACTTTGAAAGGTATCATATCATATCTTTTTTCCTATTATAGACTTTATAAAAATAAATTTAATCGGACGCCTATGTAACTTAAGTTGATAGGAAAAATAGAGGATGCCTCAGAGTATAAATTTCGAAGAGTTGATCATAGAGATCTTCAAATTGCTTTGTATTATCCCAGAATATACTTGTACACTTTTAAACATTGCTTGCTTTATTACACTAGATATGAAGTTTAAACGAATTCCTTTATAAGATTCACCTATGTGATAAATGAATCTTATTCTAAGGATATACATGATACAAGAATAATATCGTTAAATCTATTCATTTGGTTCTCTAAATTCGCATCATATGAACTTTTACATGCATCTCATAAAAAGTTAGTTCTCGACGAAACACAATATTACAATATGACTAAAATATTATTAAGACCTTAGGATTGGGCAGCGCCAGCGTAGCATACGAGCTATCGTGCAATATTCGTCTTCGATTCCTATTGTGAAAAGACTGACTAAAAGTACTGGACTGAAGCACGTCTTCACAATCTGGATTCAAATTCCGGCTACCATTAATCCAGGAGATATCTACACATATGGATTCCCAGGTTTAATTTAATATCTACGATTAATATCAAAGTATGTCGGATATCATGATAGAGAGACACGTAATTCGGATTGGATCATTGAGCATATGATGGATATGATGGAAGACTCTATTAAAACGGCCAAGAGTGTGGATAGAAAGATCAATTAAGGAAAATGAAACTATTCCTGTGAAGTTTTAAAGTGAACCCAAAGACTACTTTATAAGGGGGTTTGATAGGAGCATGATGCTCCTGCTTCTGATGCCAAGTGTAACCAAAATACCACAAACTTCTATCTTAACACCTTCTCATCTCAAGTTGGTGAAAGTCTCTCTCAACAGAAATTACTGGGCTTATTTTGAAGACTTTACTAGAAGTTTGACACAATAATACTGGGAGTTAGTGTGATGACAAGTCCTTTATATCTTTCGAAGAAATGTGACTACAACAAGTTCAACGTTACATACGAGGTCTTCGGATCACTTCCTAGCATTGTGGTCCTAACCCCAAATGACTACTACCAAAGTCCTGGTAGGGGCCGTGGAAAGAAGGCTGGCTTAGAGCTTCTTTACAACGTTCACGCTAAACTCAAAAAGAAATGTACAACGATGACCTTTGCCAAATCATCGTTAGAGAATTAAAAAAAAGGTCAACACATCCTAAGTAGAATGTATTTGAACTCTTTGAATATACTGTTAGAATATACTGTTAGCTAAGGTCATCTCAGTGATCATGAATTGAGTTACCCGGATTTATTGTGCTAGTATAAATAGCGGAGCAATTTCCTTGATTTTCTACGTCGCACTTGTCGATAAGGGTCTCCTTTTTGTGTCATATTCTATTGTATATAATATCAATACTACCTTCTAACAAGAAATATTGACTATTATATATAAATAACTTTTATTCATTAATATACGGGGATACATTTGTTTGTTTATCTCTTCCAGTTACTACTAATAACATTTTGGCATGGATTCATTAAAATTGCCTACCACCGCAGCTCAAGCAAAGGCGTTCACAGCCCCTAATTCATTGTTGTTTCCCCTGGGAATTGATGGAGCAAACAAAAATGAAGAGCCAATGCCAAAAAAAGAGGTGACTGATATAATTGAACCAAATCAAGATGAAGATGATGGTGCAACATCTGGAATTGTGCCAACATTACAGAATATAGTGGCGACAGTGAACTTGGATTGTAGATTAGACTTGAAGACCATTGCATTGCATGCTCGTAATGCGGAATATAACCCAAAGCGTTTTGCGGCCGTCATTATGAGAATTAGAGAGCCTAAAACAACAGCATTAATTTTTGCCTCTGGTAAGATGGTTGTCACTGGTGCTAAATCTGAAGATGATTCTAAATTAGCTTCTCGTAAATACGCTAGAATTATTCAAAAGTTGGGTTTCAACGCTAAGTTCACTGATTTTAAGATCCAAAATATCGTGGGATCTTGTGATGTTAAATTTCCAATTAGATTAGAAGGTTTAGCGTTTTCCCATGGTACTTTCTCGTCATATGAACCTGAGTTATTCCCTGGTTTAATTTATAGAATGGTGAAACCAAAAATTGTCTTGTTGATTTTCGTTTCCGGAAAGATTGTCTTGACTGGTGCAAAGCAAAGAGAAGAAATATATGCGGCTTTTGAAGCTATTTATCCCGTCTTGAGTGAATTCCGTAAATCTTAAACAAGCTTATAAGCTTCTATAAGGGTTGAAGAAGGTTTTGTAACATACATATTCATAGGTTTTGCATCGAGAGTTCCAGTTTCTCCTTCTTGCTGGATTTCTCGTTCACTATTAAAGAAAATTATAATAGCTTTAATTATTTCTATAGAAAAATATATGGGTTTGGGTAATTATGTTATTATTTGATTGTAGTTTCCAAAATGAATCCAAATTGGAATGATTTTGAAATACTTTGTTTTATATATACTTTTTAAATTCTTGCAAAAATATCAAAATTACGTATAAAATTCAAAAAAAAATTAGATTATTTTACAAGTATTAACTTTTAAAGCATTTACTATATATATGAAAATAGTCTAAAAATATCTTACAATGGTATTCAATTATTCAATTAAGACTTATTATTAGTTTTGGCCCATTCGAAAAAAGAGCACTGATATTTAGAAGAATCTTCGTTATTCGTTAAAGATTCCACAGGAGCTCTATTCTTAGAACAGCACCAATATTTCTTCCCTCTTGTTTTACTATTGTTTAAGCTAGTCTTCATCTGGCAAGACATACCATGGTGACAAACTGGAGTTTTACCATACATAATTTCAGAAATATTGGCAATGGATAGAGGATTCTGTTTATTTTTTACAACATTAACTTGCAGTTTCCTAGATTCCAGTTCATCTAAACTACTAGATGAGCTCCTTTCTTTTACAAAGAATTGTGCAATGTTACTTTGGCTTTGAGTCTTCTGTTCATTTTTCCTATTGGTGTAAAGTAATTTTCTCTTCGGTATATCTGTAGACAGTTCCACCTTTTCTATATTCCTTTTGAATCCATTTTCCAGTTGTCTTTTGAACATCTCAGATATATCATGGTGTCTCACCAAATTGTAAAAGTTTTTAGCTTCAAAAGCAAGTGATTTAGGAATATCATTAGAGTAAGCACCAGATTGTTCCTTAATATCAAAATCAGTAAACACTGGACAGTGGTCAGAACCTAGGATAAAGGGCCATATACCAGCGTTAGAAATATTCTCTACAAGGTTGCTTGAAGATGTTAATATTAGATCAATTCTAGAACCATAGTTCGTTTGTCTTGCACCGGTAAGAGTATTCCAAACTGTATATATTCCCGTAGTTCTTTCTTTGTTATACCTTGTAGTGTCATATAGGAATTGTCCATTCGTTTTAATTAATGTCTTTATTGTGGGGAAGACATATTCATTGAGCATTTTCCTAGAAGGTTTACTAGATTTAAAATTAAGACACTGTTGAAAATTTATTGATTCAAAGGTGGCGCCATCCTTAGAAGGTTGAATTAATCCCTGCTTTAATCTATCATTTATACCATCAGCATTATCAATCAAATCTAGACTAACGTTAATATCCCCAAGAATGATTACTTCTTTTTGTAATTCATATTTTAATCGATAACATCTTTCAAACAATACAGAGAGAAACTTCAACCTGAAATTTTCCCCATCTTCAGTTCCCATGCTATTAGCAGGACAATATACAGAAAATACTACTGTGTTACAAGTTAACTCTATTACGACGCATCTTCCTTCACTGTCAAGCTTTAATCCTTCGAGATAATCCAAATCCCCGTCATAACCTCCAATCAGTTTTGACGTGTCTAGATCTCTATAAGCGACTTTGGAATCTTCACTAGACTGAAGGCATCCAGTAATACCTTCTTCAGCTTTTACGACTAGTAAATGATTTTTGATATGATCAGTCTCTTCGGGTCCAGGAATACGCACGAATAAGCCCACACCACTATAACCCTTTTTCTCCTTCAGAAGAGAAATGAAAGACTTGTATTTCTTCATACTACTTATATTCAACAGCGATATATTCAGCGGCGATACTTTAAGTTCTTGGAGTGAAATTATGTCTCCATCGAACAGACTGAAAAATGTATCAAAATTCTGCTGAAACTTATTCCAAGGATAATAATTGAAAAGGGTCTTGGCTCCATTGACATTAAATGTAACATACCTAATCTGGTCGCCTTTCTTTTTCCGCTCTACCCTGTTCAAAGGTTCCTCTGTAAGATACTTTGTAAGATTCATCACCTCACATAAGACCCTTCAAAACCTATGTCCACTAATGCAAATTAAAAATATGTATCTTTATAGCCGTGTTGTTAAACTTCTGCAGACACAACCTTCAATCTTCTGGAACATGTATTGTGGGCTTCAGTATTGTTCGTAGATTTACCTTGTTCGTACTTAAGAGTTTCAATAAGGAAAGTTCCACAAAAAACGCGTCTTGAAATATTTGATATTTTCAAAAATATAAGGCTCAAAGAAAATACTTTATATTATCTTATATCAAATATAGTTTGCGTTGAAGAACATTCATGGATATAATGTTAGATCCCAGTGGTTTTATGAAAAACTCACCATTTAAACAAATACATGGGGAAACCAAGTTTGATTTGTCTAATACTACGCCTGAATTATTAAAGTTCCAATTGCAAGAACAATATAGAACCATAGAGAACCCTAATTATGATAAGTTTGAAAAAGATTCCTTCATGGATGTGGATTTTCAGAACGATACGTTCAATGGATATTTACAGAACCGTTTGGATATGGGACAGACAGCAATTGTGGATTCTGTCCCTAGTTTAAGTTCTTCACCCTCAATACTAAACGATACAGACATCGATGAAACTATACTCAAGTCATCACTGAAACCTAATTACCTTAACTTGAAAGTTTTGATTGAGAACCTGATCTTTGATGTCAGCAAGATAAAGAAAGACTCTGTACTATCCTTGTCTACAGTGTATCAATTAAAGGATGCAATTGCCGAGAAAGTAGAATTAAAGACATACTTGGATTCTAAGATGGCCATTTCGCAAGAGTTTATTGATAATTTATTGAGCAGAAAAGAAGAATCCGAAACTATAGATAGTCAATTACTAGTAAGAATACTCAAGTTGAATACAAACATGCAAAGGGAGCATTTCCAAGTTAGCACTGAATTGGAAAATTTGAAATCATGCTTAAATAACCATAATCTTTCATGTTTAGTGATGGGATATGTCGAGGATATTAAATTAGCTTCGAATAATTCATACTTAATGACTCCTGATTCCTCTCCAAAAGGCAATCCAAGCACTATTTTAAATAACCAGAAACGCTCAATTGATTCGGTTGAAAAGTCTTTGGATAATCTATTCTCCCATATAGCTTCTATTGCTGCTCAGAGAAATGTGACATTGCCATCGCCCCCAACGTCTCTGTTAGCACCAACAATTGATGAAAAGACTAAGTGGGCGCAGCACTGTATTGATGCGGTTCTTCAAAATAACAATACAAGAGACATCAGGGAAGATGAATCTTTCACAGGTAATATAACAACGTCGACTGTTCAAAATAATGAAGGTGACCTATCCAAGATAAGCTTGGGACCAAACGATTCATTTCTTAATTCATTATACACATTACCAACTTCACCAACTAGACTTAAAGATTTAGATTCAAAAGATAAGACTATCTTGGAATATAAGACCGCCTTAAATGATTTGAGATTCTCATATCAATATTTGACCAAGGAATTTGAACATTCTAGAGAAAGTTCTACCAAAATGATAAAGTCAATTCGAAAGAAGAATGCATTACTTGAAAAGGAAATTCAAATGACGAGAGATACAGGCTCTGGCCATGATAGTATTGCTTCCAAGGAAAAAGAAATCAGTAAGCTTCGTAAGGAATTGGATATAATGAAAGTCTATAGAATAGGTACAAAGAGCAGTTTGAGTTTATCTTCTCCTGTCTCAACTACCTTTTTATCCCCAGGACAGGAGACATCAGAAGAAAATCGTGATACCAAACTCACACAAAATACCCCAAATCTACAAGATTCTGAAGAGTTTAATGAACCATATGTTATGTCTAGTCCCTTATCTACCAGTAGGCCAATTTCATATAATAGTAATGGTAGAACGAGTAATGGAATACTTAGAGAGGAGTTTAAAAAGATTGTTAATGAAATCCACGATCTGTATGAAATTCAATTAAGTGAAGAAAGAATAAGAAGACAAAAGTTACAGGAAGAACTTGAACAATTAAAGACTCAAATTTGAATAACTTATAAACGTATTATATCTTGTGTACAGTATATATGATTTAAAAAATTGTGTTATTATATCATAATTTTCACTCATCTGATATCGAGAAACATATTTTTATGATGATTTTGCAGTAGATTACTAAACCTTTAACGAAAACTGTTGTTCTTCTTTCTTAAGACAAAAACAATAATATACGCAAACAATAATAGGTTTTGAGATTTTTCCTCTATTGGAATAACAGAAGCATACCTTTTAACACGCGTCCATGAGTAACGATAGCAAGAATCATAATTATTTTGACAGTATAAAAAAAGGGTATAGTGGCATTAATGGAAAGGAAGCAGACAGACTGAGAGAGGAAGATGGTGGTACTAATGTAGCATCAAAATTTCAGCAGATTGAGTCAGATGTCCAACTAGATCAGAATGTGATATGTAAAAATGCTAGTTCAATTGAAAGTGAAGTAACAACGGGAAGTGATATATATGAAAACGGTGATACGAATGCTAATCCCCAAGATGATATTCAGAAGGAACTGGATACTTCATTACATGCTGGAGCCCGTATTGTACAAGATAATTTAGATTATTTGCATTTACCTTCGATGTCCGTTGATTTCAGAGAATATCTTCATATTTCTGATTATACAAGAAATTCATTAGTAGTTAATCACTTATTTGTGACCTCAGAAGTTTTCTTAAAAAAAGCCCATAAATCTGTATTGGTGGCCAATTCTACTGAAGGGTCAAAACACTATTATAAAATGATAAAGCTATCAATTAAGGCTCTATTAATTTTGGTTAAGAGATATCCACAATGTCTTAACCCACAGCTAGAACTGATAGCATACTTTAAACTAGCGAAAATATACTTTACAGAAACTGAAAATTTGAACAAGGCAGATGACTACGTAAACAAGGCGATGGCTGTTTCAAGTAGAAACAATCTTATAAACTTAAAATTTATTAGTGAATTTTTGGCCGCTCAAATATTGGAAAAAACCAATGCTAATTTATTACTCCATTACTTGAATGAAAAAATCAATAATTATAGACTGATTGGTTTAAATAATTTTGCCAATTTATTTCAATTCATAAAAATTAATAATTTGCTTGTTTTGGATTATTCTACAGGATTGGTTGTTTTGCAGTCGATTATACAAGATCCAGATGTTGATAGAATTACTAAAGTATTATGTATGTTACACCAAAGTAATATGCATCTTTACAGAGGATCACCAAGTGAATCTTCTGGTTTATTAAGAGAGGTAGAATCATTGTTACTTACTTCTAAAATAGAATTTCCTGTGCAATTGAAAGCAATGCATTATTTACTGAAATTGTTAATGAACATACAAGTCAATGATGTCGAAGGAACTGAAAAATGCATGAAAGATATTAATTTGTTCATAACTTCAGAGCGTAATAATAAGTGGAGAAGTTGGAGAGAAGATGGAAATTTTAGAATTAATGTTCCTATTAATGTGAATAATTCTACCAGCAAATTTTCTTACCAAGTTTCTTGGTTAAGCTCTGATGATTTTGTTATTATGTTTTATTTTTTTCTTGGTATGAGTTTACTAGCAGAGGCCCATAATGGAAAAAGAAAGGCAAAGAAAGTATTTGATAAATGTTTACAGATCATAGAAAAACAAAGTCAAGAGTTAACCATGAAGGTTAAAAGTTCTAGAAATTTTCCATTAAACCAACTAAACAGTAAGTTACTTAAACTAAATTTCATCAAGTTTAATATAAATTATTATCAAGTATGGATGAATTTCCTCATGAATAACTTTAATGATATCTCACCATTAAATGAATTTATGAGCAGATATAACAATAATGATTTTAGCAGCGAGGAGCTTTGTTACTATAGATTGTTACTACCAAAGTTATTTTACATATTTGGAATTTATTACCACAGCACTGGTGATTTGGCAGCTGCAAAGTATTATTTCATGAAGGTACGTAATTTTTCTTCTGCTTTCAAGAAGCCCGAAGATAAAACTATTTCGATTTTACAGCTTGCTCTTGGTTTAGGAAGTGAAAGCTTCAGCGCAGAGAACGAATTTAGTGAGCTTTATGTTTTTGCATCATTACATTTAATAATAATAAATGAATATGAGCTCAAAAAGGTATCAAATTTAAATCAAAATCAAAATAAAGATTTGATCAATGAATTGCATAAGTTCGGAACAATTCTTTATGAAGATCTCTCTAAAGTTTTCGGAGTTCATAATAAAACGAGGTCTAATACTTTTACGACAAATTTTACTAGTTCCAACAAATTGATTCAAATAACTTATCATGTTTTACTTTTGATTTTTAACGATTTGCACCTAAAAGATAATGGAAGTGGGGTTTCCGATCAGTTACAATCAAAAATAAAAGAATTGATAAATACTATTGAAGATAATAAAGTGACAAAGAATCATCCGTTTATTAATAACTTAATATTAATAATTATATATCAATACGTGAGGGACTTGAATAAAAGAAATGAATATTTTCAGAAGTGCTTTTCTTTACTATCTGAAACTAATGGATCTGATAGTGGGAAAGTATTACAAATGTTTGTACTACAATTATTTGAAAAAAACATAAAAGCTACGGGTAATGAAGATAAAGCTCAAATGATCGAGCTTCAATTAAAGGTATTGCAAAACGCAATCCACAAAAAATTCGAATTGACTCAAATTTACATTAACACAATCACAAATTGAGCAGTCTTTTAAAAATTAGATATATTCGTAGTTTAGGATTCATTCAAAATAAAAACTTAAATGTACAGATTGAAATGTATATATTAAATGATAATAAAAATGATAAAAAGGATATTGAAAATTAATGCATTCATTTCTTAGATTTCTTCTTCTTTTCGGACTTTGCTTCACTGTCTTCAGCCTTTCTCTTTTTGTCCTTCTTTTCCTTCTTTTCTTTCTTTTCCTTCTTTTCCTTCTTTTCCTTCTTTTCTTTCTTTTCCTCCTTTTCTTCAACAGATTCTTCCTTTTCTTCAACAGATTTCTTTGGAAGTTGGATTTCTGGAGCAGCTAATTTAGATTCAGGAACGGCTGGAGCAGGTTCTTCATCATGATCCTTGTATTCCTTCTTCCAGGTTTCTGGTGTATTTTCATTGGTTCTACCAAATTTGTCTAACTTACCGTCAGCCTTTAATTGCTTCTTCTTTTGAGCAACTGGACCTAATCCCCATCTTCTTGGGTAAGTATCACGTTCCATAATACATCTCTTGACCTTGGCAACAACACCATGATCACATGATTGTAAATCAACAGTGGTCATTTGAGCAATACCAATGGCAATAGCTTCACCCTTGGTAGTGATTAAAACAACCTCATCGTATAATTCAATTCCATCTTCATAACGTAATAAACCCGGAATCATTAACTTAGCACCATAACAGACAGAGTTTACAGCTGAATCCTTTACAACAATTCTCTTGTAGCCAACTAATAAAGTTTCTAATGGTTGAATAATTTTTCTCAAGTAGGATTCGTCTCTGGTATTATCGTAAACATATTGAGCATCTAAAACATCATGTAAAGTAACTAAGTTGTCGTTTTCACCTAAGGCACCAGAACGAACACGACGTAATTCTTGCATGTGTCCACCAACACCTAAAAGCATACCTAAATGAACACATAAGGTTCTCATATAAGTACCAGCTTCACAGGAAGCCCAGAAAACACCTAAACCTCTCTTGTTATCGAATTCAATTAATTTAGAATCGTAAATGGTACGAACTCTTAATTGTCTCTTAACAGCAGAAATTAAAGGTGGTCTTTGGAATAATGCACCAGTTAAGTTCTCTAATGCCCTACCCATTTCTTTTGGTTCTTCTAATTCATCATGTAATCTGGCAATACAAACATACTCCTTACCAGCACCTTGTTGAGACTTGACTAATCTGGTAGCACGGTCGATACAAACAATCAAACAACCAGTGACCTTTGGATCTAAAGTACCGGAATGACCAGTTTTTTCAGATCTTAAAATTCTCTTAATCCAAGCAACGACTTCATGAGAAGATGGATTAGAAGGCTTGTCTAAGTTAATAACACCAGAAGAAACATAAGACTTCAAGTCTCTCTTGAGTGGTGAACAACCAGCTGGAATTGGGGTATAATGTCCACTTCTAACTAACAACTTATCATAGTTCTTTAACAATAATGGCCAATCAGAAGTATCATTTGATGGTGACACTGATTCAGGCTTGATAGTATATTCTTCTGACATTGCTACAATGATGGTTAACAAGCTTATGATGTTTGAAAAATTGATTAATTTTTTAAAGAAAAATTCTCCTTGGAAAAATTCACATCGTGCGGCTCATGCTAAATCAATATATGCAGTACATGGATTGCAAAAATACCTATATACCAATAAAACCTAATTTGATAAACCTGTGATTGACGATACTAATTCACTCTTCATTAATTCATTCCAAAATATATCTCTACCAAGCCCTCTGATTGATTTGATACAAATATCTAGACGCTCATTATTAATTATTTCTGGTTCAGAGCGAAAGTTCCCTGCAATTAAATTTATTGAATCTTTCATAGCCTTAATTTCTGAGACAGTTTCGTATAATTGTTTAACTAGAGCCAGATCGGGGATTATAACGTCATTAATATCAATAGAATTATTTTCTGAGGTAGAAACATAATCTGTTTCACGCGAATTAATTTCATCAAGCTTCATCAACTCGCTATTTAATGTGGAAAGATTACTCAATTGCTGAGTGAGATATTGTATATGACTTTTTAAATTTTCACTATTTGCTTTTGCTTGCTTATTGTGATGGCTTAACTGGCTATATAACGCACCGATTTTCGAAGAATTCTCATTTATTATAGGAACCCCTTCATTCAAATTATCAACAGAACTATCCAGTTTTGATAAACAAGCATTAATATTTTGTGACAAAACTTCCAATATACTTTGTTTAATATTATCATTCGTTGGTCCCGCGGAAACAGTCTCATCGTTATCCATTAGATCCATGTTGTTTTTGGAGACTATTTCTTTGGTCTTTAGTGAAGAGGACCCAATAGATCTCTCGTTATTTGGTTCTGATGAAACTCTATATGAGCTCTCAAAATCAGCTAATGGTTTTGAAATACTATGGTGGTCTATGTCTTGACGAGCATACAGAATAACCGAAGGAAGCGGCAAGGGAGAATCATATTTCAGCGGTCTCGGCACTCCTATTGATGGTGGACTTTTCTTATTAAATGAACTCAAATTCTGACTGCTATTCATATTTGAGAGTACCTTTTGAGGCAATGGCGGTCCCGTCAGTTGTGGAGATATTGAATCGTGTGCCAGAATTGCAATCTTTGCAGGCTTTGGAGGATTATGAGAAATTTTTGAATTTGAATGAGTTGCTCCAATGCTTGAAATTTCTTTGTTAAGATAGACAGGTAATATCTGATCAAAGTTCTCTTGAAGTATCTTTGTGAGAACTAATAAATTATACTTTTTCAGAAGTCTATTTGTATCATCACTCGTTACAAATTCATGATACCAATCAGCTAAATAAGGATGATAGAATAGTCCCTGCCCATCAACATTATTTCCTGGTATCAAGTACATACCATTTGCGATATCCGGGTTTATGAAGACAAGTGGAACACCTTCAGTATTAGATAGGGATTGCCCATATGGGTAATTAAATGGAATCCAAATCTCAATTGGAACATCTATTTTTGACTTCGTTTGCAAATTTCCAAATAAATTGATCAATAAGCTGCTTTGCCCTGTATTACTGGATGTGTATACGCTAGTTCTTACTTTGAATTTAGAATTCTTACCAAAATGAACCAGTAAAAATTGGCAAATATGAGCATATGTTAATTGTTTATTAATGTATTGCGGCTGCAATACATTGTAAAGCCAATTAGTTATTTGAGGAGGAAGATCACTCATAAAGTCTTATAACTGTTTACTTAAATTATGATCAGTCGAATCAATACATATCACGAGTGGTTTTGTGTCGCATTTTCTGGTTTCTTGTCATATCCGAAATAATCTATCAGTCGATAATACTCTAATATCATTACTTAGATCTAGGAGACACAGCATATAAGAATATAAAATGAGTGGGTAAGTTATATATTATATACTTGGCTCAAAAATATCATGGAATACTTTTATATTTTTGACTAGAAACAAATGTTCTCGTACTAACGTGTAAGATATACTGTTATCATTGCCTTAATCGTTACTGCTGCCTTATCGACTTTAGCTTGGATATATGCTCCTAAAGAAAATCAAACTGTTTGGAGATCTTCAGTTATCTTGGGTTTATCAATGTGCTACTTAATGTGGGCAATTACTTATCTTAGTCAGTTGCATCCTTTAGAAGCACCAAGAAGGTCCGACTTAAGACCAGAAAATTAAAGAGGTTTATATTTAAGTTTCCTGTTGTAAATACTGGATGGAAAACTTCTCAGATGGGTGAAGTCATAGAATAATAAAAATATTTGCTATAAAATATCTACTTCAATTGCATTTGTCAGTACTTTCTCCTATTTTCAATATTTCTCAATGTCTTTGAGAGACAGTTGTTTAAATGAGTTCAGAATAATATATACTAGTTTAATTCTTGTTTATGAATATATTCTTTTATTCGTCAAAAAAGTAATAGCATGGATTGTACTACTACTTTTAGCCCTTCAAAACAGTCAATTCCGGGTAATACATGTGAACTATAAATTAACTTTTTTTTTTTAAAAAAAATAATTTCCTTTTCTTAAACAAAGGGTTGCTTTTGCAAGTGTTTATAGTAAAGATATAGTCTTAAATAAACGCTTACTACGATAATCGTGTAGGAAAAAAATATTTACACTCCTGTTTCTGCCTCATATTCTTTTTGCTCGATAGAAATATGGGTTCTACTTATGGAGAAGATAAAGCCTGATAACGGGACTGAGCAAATTGATACTTCGCTCATGTCTTTTTAGAAGGATCGTGTGGATTGGTTGGTTCCTGAAGGAATTCTTACATTTGTCTTGTATAATTTCCGAATCAATCACCTCTATATTCGTAAGTTGTAGTCCAACCGAATTATTGGCGTTCCTGCCGCATGCATTCGCCTAGGGTGGGATCTGTTAATGCTGAGCTTTTGATAAACCTGCAACTACTCTTATCATGGTCCATCCGCGATAAGTCCCTTTATTCTAAATGAAATTTCGGTAATTCTGACAGAGTGATCGTATTGTGGCTTATTGCGTAACATAATTGTATAGTTTCTATGAACGCCAAGGACTTAATGACTCTACTTTATCATACAGTGTTTTCATAATTAACTCATACTTCCGGTTCAAAAATCTTCGTACCATCGGTCAAAAATAGCTCATACTTCCGACCAGAAATAGATCAAACTAACCGGCAAAACTCTTCATACTAAACTGCAAAATATCTCATACCATCTTATGTGATTGGTATAATATATATAAAATAATATGACTATTGAATTTAACGATAGCTTTATATTTGAAGATGGGCTAGGCCACTTATTCAATGGAAAGGGTAGAAAACTAATGAAATTACATGCAGACAATGTAGGTGCGCCTTTGGAATCTTGTATGAGTTTCGGAGACTTCGAGTTAATGACCAAAGATTGTAAAGAAAAAATTAAAAAAGAAGTAAAAGGCCACAACCAACAATCTTTGATGGAAATTGATCAAATACAAACAGAATCAAAAAGAAAATGTCTTAGATATTCTATTGAGATTAAGCAAAAGTTTCACGAAATGACGATAGAGGAGGGGTTTTCCGCATATCTGGCTGCGAATACTCTTGGAATTCCCAAGCAAACAGCTTATACCTGGAAAAGGAAAGCAAACGAGCAGCAATATTGTGATTTACTCGGCATTCCAATTAGTTCTAAAAAGGTTGGTAGATACCCCATTTTGAATCAGCTTCACAAAGATCATTTGCTATCCATTGCGAGTGAAATCTCAACAGTCACCTTAGAGAAGATGGTAGATAGCCTTCAGGAAAACTTTATGGATTTGAAGGTGTCTTCCTCTACTGTTTATAAATTTTTAAGAAAAGTTTGTAAATTAAGCTTTAAAAGAATTCCATCTGCAAGAGTTCTGGAAAAGACAATAAATGAACGATTTGAATGGGCTAAAACTTGGAAACCGATCCTTGATTTTCTGAAAATTTGTGTCTTTATTGATGAAGCTGGTTTCAATATCGGTATGAGGAGAGAAGGTGGATGGTAAATTGAAGGGCAAAGAGCAATCAAAGTTGTTCCTGTTGCAAGGGGAATAAACATTTCCTTCTTAGGAGCAATATGTGCAAAAGGACATATCAGTTTAAAAGTAAAGAGTGCTGCAACTAATCCAAACAAGAAAAGAAAATCTCCTGGATCGATTAAGATTAAAACAGGTACGACAACAAACCACTTTTTTAACTTTATACACTCGGTTATCGAAGAGATTAAGAGTAATGAAGAGCTCAAGGAAATGAAATAACTTATTGTCGATAATGCAAGAATTCACGAACATGAAGATCTATCTACCTTGGCTTCAAATAATGGAGTTCAATTAGTTTACTTCCCCCCATATTCACCAGCTTTGAACGCCATTGAAGAGCTTTGGTCTGTCTGTAAGTCTAAGGTTAAGACCATGGAGTTAACAGTTCGAAGTAAGTTAACACCTCAAGTTAAAGAAGGATGTAGTCAAATATCTATTGAAAGCTTTAGAGGATTTTGTAGGCATGCTACTGAGGATTTCCAATTATGTTTAGAAAGAAAAGCAATCTAGATATTGAAATAGAGAGAATGAAGGAAGGATATATTTTTAAATAACTATAAAACGTCAACTTTAGAGTAAAATTAGTTTAAAGTTAGTAGTAAGTATTCACCATATGGCTGAAAATATTTTTGATATTAGTTTGAGGTATTGTTACTGATGGTATGAATAGTTAAGCATTTTGGTATAAACGATTTCTGACTAAAGGTTTGAGAAATTAAGAACCGATGGTATGAACAATTCCGAACCGGTAGTATGAGTACAAAATACAAATGCTGTATGAAATACAGTAATGGTTTTTTCTCAGCATTTCTTCGATTATGCATGAAAGAAGATGGATTTAGCTCCACAGTCACGTCAGCCTATAGATATATCAGGTGCAATTACATAAGCCTAAAATATTTTTTTCCCTGCATCTATATATTATGTAATTTTATAAAGAGAAGCGTTGCTTGCAGAATGTAAGTAATTGTAGTTCTCCAAGACTAAAGTTAACTATGAGTAGCGAAATCAAAGAAGCACTATCTGATGATATTGTTATTATTGACTCTGTGAAGGCTGGGGAACTGTCTGAGTTGAAAACAGACCTAAAAGATAGACATATCTCTTTGATGGCTCTAGCAGGTATCATAGGGCCAGGTATTTTGATAGGTGCGTCTTTAGCATTAAAGAATGGTCCTGCTAGTTTGATTATAGGTTTTGGTATAGTTGGGTTAATTGCTTTTTCTGTGATGCAATCTTTAGGTGAATTGTCAACTCTATATCCTACTGGTGGTGCTTTTTCAACCTTAGGTAACAAATTAGTTGATCCAGCTTATGGAGGTACTGTTGGTTGGTATTATGTCATTATTTGGGTAGGAGTATTGGCAAATGAATATAATACCCTTGCTGCGATAATGCAATATTGGGGCCCTCAAGTCCCATTATATGGTTATATCTTGATATTTTGGGTAACATTTCTTGCGTTCCAATTTTTGAATGTCGGAGCCTTTGGAGAGTCAGAATATTGGCTAGCTTTGTTTAAACTCCTCGGTCTAGTGGCATTCTATATCTTTTCGATCGTTTACATTGCTGGTGGAGTAAAAGGAATACTGGCATTTGGTTTCCAATACTGGAATAATCCAGGTGCATTTAATGATGGGTTTAAAGGTGTAGCAAAGACTTTTGTATTTGCATCTACATTTTATTCTGGAACCGAATCAATTGCAGTGACTGCTGCAGAAAGTAGAAATCCTTCTAGAGCTGTGCCTAAGGCAATTAGACAAACATTTTGGAGAATTATAATCGTATACATGGGAATAGCTATTAGCTATGGTGTAACAGTTCCATATAACGATCCTTCATTATCAGCTTCAACAAGTACTTTAAAATCACCTATGACCATTGCCTTAGCTCGTGCTGGATGGACGCAAGGTGCAAATTTAATCAATGCATTCATCTTACTTACTTGCCTATCTGCAATTAATTGTTCAATTTACATTGGTTCAAGAACCATTGTGAATTTAGCAAGAGAAGGCTCTGCTCCATCATTTTTAGGTAAAATCAATAAGAGAGGAATACCGTATTTTGCAGTTATACTTATGAATTTGTTTGGTTTATTATCCCTCATGAACATAAGTACTGGAGCAGCATCCGCCTATACCTACATTGTCAATATTTCTGGAGTAGCTGTATTCATTGTATGGGGTAATATTTGCTTCTACCAAGTAAGATTCAGAAAAGCATGGAAGTTACAAGGGCATAGCTTAGATGAATTACCATACAAAGGATTATGGTATCCTGTACTCCCAATATTTGGTATTGTTATTAACATATTCTTGGCTCTAATTCAAGGGTGGTCATACTTCAAACCATTTGACTATGCCAATTTCATAGATTCATACATTCTTTTACCTTTTTTTGGTCTCTTGTACTTATTCCTAAAACTTATCAGAAAAACAAAATGGGTGAGCTTAGATACCGCAGACTTAGAATCAGGTAGAAGACAAGATGGAGATTTTATATCATCCGATGAAGAGAGCAAACTTTGATATCTAATACAATATAATATATACTAATACGAACATTTTATCAATAGCATAATCAGATATATATAAGCAATTTATTAATTACAATAAAGGAAAATAAATTACAACCACTATATAATAGAAAATTATGGAAACATCATTAGAATACCAAAAAAAAAGATGTCAATTAAATATGTAAGATTATTTATAATATCTTGAATAACCATAATTTTATAATTTTACATAAACTTTCCATATAAAACAATAATAAATAATTGAATAATAAAAAGCAAGTAAAACATTCCAATGAACAAATCTAAAAAACCAATTACTTAATAACTACATATAAAAGAAAAAGGAACATATGTTGCAAAATCGCCCTAAAAGTTCAAAACATAATCTTATATAATAAATAGTAATTAATAATATAAAAGAACAACGAAAATAAATAATGAAAAAAAAATAATAAAATATAGATTTGAATTGAAGACCATACAAGAATACTAATAGAAAAAAAATTAACGAATATTCCATTAGTTCGAAACCGAGTAACAATTTAAGCAAAAAAATGCACATAAAAGATTCAGTATGAATATATAAAAAGATAAAAGAACAATAAAATGAAGATGTAAAGCTAATTAAGAGGCATAAATACAACAAACAAGAATATCACATATAAATTATAAATATTAGGAACGATGTAAAATCATACCACAAAATGCAATAAACTAATGATAATAGATAAAAAAATACAAATAACGAAAAGAGGACTTCTTACAGATAACAAAAATATATAAAAATATTCCTATTCGAAAATATTGATAATATGAAACTTATACTTTAAAAAACCCACAACTCCTTGAAAATTGATTTATAAATCCAGATTTATAACTAGTATCAACTCAGATTATCATGGAATATTTCATATTAAAGACTATATAAATAATTTATAAAAAGAACATAGCTGCAAACCAGATTCGTCTGTCTTACAAACGACTTTAAAGAATATAAGTAGAACATCTTTAGATAAAATCAATAAACCAGCTGAGAATATACATAAGAATTATGGAGCAGTATTATGTTTAACTGTAATATATTTAATATTAATATTAACATTTCCTTTCGAACTTAATAGAGAATCCTAATATGTAATGATAATAAACTCAACTATTTGTTCGCTAATATAAAAATATATAATTAAAAAGGAAACCCGTAGAATAATATTACTAATAAATAGAAGCTAAATGAAGACGTATGCGAAATTTTATGTGCTAGCTCTCATAATTCATAAGTACTATTACATACCAAAATGCTCAAGGATTAGACACAACCAAATATTGAGAACATCGAATAAGTTAATTAGCATAGAATATACCACAAACAACTACTTATGATTATTAGGATTAAAGTATAAATCACTCATAAAATTCTGATTAATTATTAAATCATAAATTATGACAGTCGATATTAAAACCTAACCTGCAGAAGATAATTTAATTTTAGTCAATTTGAAACAACATATCTAGTTATCAAGAAAATAGTCGATTCTCAAATTAAATCCAATCAATAAGTAGAAAAGAATTACTTTCTTCCATATAAAGTCGACATTTATGAATATACCAACGAATATTAAATTTGGCCAAATCAATAGATTTCCAATATGTAAACTGAATATTTCTATATATGATTTGATTGTTTATATAATAAAATCCAGATGTGTAAAAGAGACCAAATTAACAAATCGATTTACTTCACAAGAAATTACCGTATACCTTTGATTTAATTTAATATTTATAAGAGCTACTAAATAATAATACTTTTACAGATCAGGAAGAACTAGTATTATATATTATTTTCTTAATTACAATATATTCAAAAATTTTGTATGTATGCTATAAGATATGAGTTAACAATTCAAAGTATCTATAATTTAAGATGAAGCAACCAGATTAGTGTACAATGTTTCTATTGTGAGCTATGAGCTATATATGTAGTAGATATGAAATAAATATATAGTAATTAAGAATCAGAATTATCTATAATGTATTTGATTAGCCAACCAGATTAATGTACAATGTTTGTATTGTGAGATATGAGTTGTAAATGTAGTAAGTATGAACTAACTATACGGTAAATATTAAAATAAAATATCGGAATGTAATCTCACTAAAATAATTGAACATTCATTTCGGTAGATACTATTTGTTAGGAAACTTATGGACCTTTAAGTTAGATTTAGTGCTTAATTCTTATTTAGATGAACTCTCAGAGATTATATAACCAGAAAACATAATATATTTATATATAATGGTATATATATTAGATATAACAGGAGAAACTGATCTCTAAATGTAGACTTGTAGAGTTTGCAACAAATGCAAATTATATAATGTATAGCTTGCACGTGAAGGTACTGTTAGGAACATATCCTAACACTATACGTCCTATATTCATTTTAGTATAAATTGCCATGAATATAGTAGATATTTTTGACTATTAAATATTATTTTGTTGTAAATATCGAAATATTACAATATAGAAGTTTAATTTATGAAAATATCTGTTATGTATTTCATCTGGGTTATGTTTGTAACTTGCTGATGATTCAATGACGTATATATGTATATTTTATTTTCGACATACTTTCAGAGTTCTAATAGTATACTTATTAATTAATATTAATTAATGAGTAGGGAAGCTATTAGAATTCAGTGTTTTATATAGTTCCGGTTTATTTTATTGGATTGTTGAATTATTATTTATTGACTACATGTTTTGAAGTATTTTGTTACTGCGTTTGATTAATAAATAAATGTTTATCATGGAAAGCAAGATCTATTGATGCGTTAGATAACATAACTCCTGTTACAAAAAGTAACCGTTTCCTAGTTCAATATTTTTCTCTCTGTAGCAACCCTTCCCCTTAAGGTATCTTTATATACAAAGAAATAGTAACAAGAGCTTCTTGCGGATAATGTGCTTTTATCGATGAATTGTATTAGATTCGATTTATTAATTTAGTTAATTAATCTAGGTTTATTTATCTAGTTCTGATGGTATACCTGTAGTCTGAATATCGATTCTTTCTATTTGGAAGATCTTCATGTCAAATTTGTTTTTATCATAGTTCATTAATACTTCAACCTTCTGGTTATAAATAGATAGAGAATCCTTTATACATCTATAAAGAAAGCAAATGTGATACATATAAGGTTCAAGTGAATTCTGTATATGCATCTATACAGAAGACAAATGTGACATATCTTCTAAGGTTATCTAGTCTACCCAAAATATCTATTTTTTGATGTTTATAATAGAGATACATAATTTTTCACCAAATTAATGTAGATATTTGAAACTTAACTAGTATTTATTTTATCGACATAAAGCTATGTATATTTACTAAATTTCATCATCACTTGGTGCATCTCTGTAGCCATATTGTCTAATCTCCCCAAGCCTTTTCCTTGCTGCACTTAACATGTTTTCTAATTTTAAAATTTCTACTTGTTTTTCCATCTCGATGGTTTTTCCTTCATATGGTGTTAGCTTGCTTAAGTCTATATCATTGTCAGGTGCGTCATTCTTCTTTAATAACTCCAGAACTTTGTTGACTAATAGCTTACATGCACTAGTAACTTTTGAAGAAGAACTCTCTAGATTACTTTGAGCCTTAGAGGTGAAATTAGCTTTGACTTTCGATGCAGCTACTAATTGCGCTGTCGAAGCAGCCACTTCATTAGAAGCAACAATTAATTGTTCATGTGAATTTGTGTTCTTTAGAACACCATCTGCTGTTTGAATAAGAACGTTTGTAGCACCAGCTACAGCCTTGGAAGCACTAATCAACCCTTCAGTCCATCTGTTATTCTTTTTATAAAACTCCGTAGGTGATTGAGAACCCTTTCCTTTACTTACAATTTCTTTTTGAGATTCGACTGAGGCATTTATTAAGATCACAACTGCATCTGTAAGTGCTTTAGCAGCTTCAAAAATTGCTTCATCTACTTTCAATTCTCCACTAAAATTTATTGGGTTTCCGATAATACTTGCTAAGAATTTAGAAGCAGAATTAACAGCATCCACAGTTTGCTTCATTTCTTTTTCCACTAGATTTTCTAAATCTCCCAGTTTAAAGTCTATTCCGTGTGTTGATCTTAATGTCTCAATGAAATTGCCTAATTCTTGTAAATTATTTTGAAGAGCCAAATTTCCATCAATAACTTTATCAATTTTTTCTTCTTCATCTGCAAGTTTATCCAATTCCTTAGATTTGAGATCCTGGAAGAATATTTCCGTGCTATATAACACATTAGCCAATAGATCCAAAACCAAGTCTTCATCCTTTTGAGGAAGATTTCTTCCAATACCCTTAGTATTAAGCATTAAATCATTAAGTGATCCGGTTAACTCAGAACTGGTCAAAATAATACTAGAGTATCCTGAATCTTCTTCGTTATATATACTCTTATCATCAACTATAAATCCGTTGAAAGTCGTTGCAAAATCTGTGGCAGTATCAGAACAAAGTTCTACGATAGATAGTAAATATTCAGGTGAAGAATTTAAATTTCCCGCTTGCATTGGAGACTTGATTTCATGCTTAATATCTTGCACTCTCTTGATGTTATTTTCCAAGAAAACGTCAATTAATTTTCTAAGCTTTTCGATATTATTTAATAAAATAATATCAATTTGTTCGTTAACATCATTTTCCTGGTCCGACTTTGCAATCGCTAATTCCTTCAAGGCACTTTCTAATGATTCCTGCGCAATTTCTAAATCTATTTCCTTTTCAACTAACTTATCTTGAAGATCACTTCCTCCTAATTGAGACAACTTTAAATCTCTTTCTTGTAATTGATTTTTCAAAGTTTCCATTTCAGCCCTATGGTTAGCAATTATAGAATTTAAATTCATGGATTGTAGCTTTCCTGATTCATTAACTTGAGAATTCAATTCCCTTACTTCAGCTTGAAGCTTTTCAATTTCTTGTTCTTTAGTTGCCTTTACTCTATCAATGTCGAGTCTAGCTCTATCACGCTCACGAATTAAATCAGCCAACTCGATATTTTTAGCTTTTAAATCCTTTTCAAATTTTTCCTTTTTAGCAATCGATTCTTGAGCACTATTAATCTTTTGTTGGATCTTTTTAAATTTGGACAACAAGTTTAAATGTTCCTGACGAAGTTGAGAATATAACTTTGCTAACGATTCGTATTTTTTAGTCCAATTACTAATTTGTTCCTCAAGATTTCTTATCTGCTCATCCTTTGAGGCAACTTGCCGTGTTGCAGTGTCATTCAAATTCGATAACTCCGTCTCTAAAACCTTAACTCTTGAGTCATATTGTTGCAATAACAGTTGATCATTATCGTACTGATTTTTGAACATTAATAGATCATGTTCCAATTCGGTAACTCTAGATTGATTTTGTTGGGTCTGTTGTTGCTGTAGTGACTTTTGTTCCTCTAAAAATCTCATATCTTGTTGACGTTGCTGCTCTTCAAATAGTTTCTGTTGATTTAACTGCTCTTGAAATTGTGCTTGGCGTTGCAACTCTAACTGTTGTTGAATTCTTTGCTGTTCTTCCTGTTTTTGGTTAAACATAACCGTTGGTTGTGGTGATATATGTTCCACATCTGGTGGGGGTTGAGATGGAGTTTCATAAGTTGAGGTCGGCTGGGATGAAACTTGGCTTGAATCACCTTGTGTTGTTCTGGGAAGCGGGACGTCCACCGAACCATCTCCTTCTATTTGCAAATTTGGAGGATTGATTGCTAACCTTGGTATAGTAACTAAACTTGTTAAGAACTTAATTGAATGACAATCAGTATAAAAGTCTCTTAATGAATAGTGTTGCGAGTTGAATCTATCAAATAACACTGTTAAAGCTTCATCATTTCCCAATTGTTGATACATTGCTCTCAACATAGAGGTACAAAACTTGTAAATACCATAGGATTCTGCAATTAGTGGCACCAAAGCACTAATTTTACACAAATTATTAGGAGCATGGTTAACAGTTGAAAAAATTAGACTCTGCAAATCACTAATCAGGTCTTGTAAATCCATCAATTGCAAAAGAGACTCATAACCTTCGTTTGGGTCATTGACTGCTCTCAAAGAGATATATTCTTCGTATTCAAATGTTCCATTGAAACTAGGATTATTTCTGTGGAAATCAAGTTTTTGTAATATGAATTTATCATATTGATTTATCAATTTACCATAAGCCGATCCCTGGCTAGGAAATACAGTCGATAAAGAAGACAAGAAGTCCATGTTTCGATAGCCATCTTTCAATGTATTTGGATGTCCTTCTTGCAAAACTTTGTGTATCATCATCAATGCTTTAAACAATTGAACTTGATCGCTTTGTAAAGGTTGAATCTTTACAGCATTCCAGAAAGCTCTAGAGTTCTTATGATCCCAAGTATAGACAATACAAGCTCTAACATGCTTTCTTTTTGGTGGAACCTCTTCTTGATTACAAGCCTTTTTTACACTAATTTGCAAATCAATTTCAGCTCGACTCATCTTTCTAATTAAAATTGACCTCTAATACTTCAACTTTATTAGTTTTTTAAACCATGGTATAGATATGAGAACACTTGACCATTAAATATTTAGGGGTTGACGGAGATATTTATTTGTCACGTGATTCGGTATATTGGAACATAGAGCGTCTCTCTCTTCCAATGCATTACTTAAAATAATCTTTCAAATTGGCTTTCGAAAATTAATGAACTAATCTGGTTTTTTTCATGGCAGTTCAAATGCAGATCAGAAATTTACCTTTAAAAGTAGACTAATAATTTTCACCAGAAAAGGGACCATCTTATATATTATAAGTTTCGTTCTGTATAACAGATGAATCCTTTTCATTAATAAGGATATAATCATTTCATATTAGAAAACTCATCTAATATTAATAATTGATGTCTTCTCTTCGATTTAGTGACACAGAATTAATTTTTTTTTTAAACAAGATTTTTTAAAGATTTATATTGAATACTATTCAACTTTTTACATATTTAAAAATTATAATGTAACTTAATTATCACATATTATTAGTACTTCAAATTGATTCATACTAATTTATAATTAAAATTTATTCTTAATTATTCAAGAAGAAATATCATATTTTGTATTAGAATTTCATGCTTTTTCACAGCCAACTTCTTAATAAATTGCGAAAGACTGAAAACTTTCCACACTGTAGCATTATATATTACTTGGAGAAAATTAAATGAATAGCTTATCTTATATATTTGTAGTCAAATCATTAATTCATAACTGCTATATAGTATTAAGAAAAATTAAATTTTTGTGAATAACAAAATATAGTAGTAAATATTATACATTTATAAATATACTATCTAATATAACAATGAATTATTAGCGAAGTAATTCAATCACTTGTATCTTGTTTTACCCAAATCGAAAGGTAAGTACTTATATTTTATCATGTGCTGAATTTGTCTTCTCATAGTTAAAGTGAACAAGATGATAAAATACATCAACAAAATTGGCCAAAATACTGGAATATCACAAAAAGAAAAGAAAGACAATACCAAGGAAAGAACAGTAGCTCTAGTACCATTGTACCAAAATTTAAATTCGGGTAATCTTCTAATAAAAGGTCTGAACTCATCTTCTTCTGGCTCCTTGTCAAAACCTTCTTCAATACTCTCATTTTTCATTTCTTGTTCAAGCGATGGGTCAAATTTTGGAGTTAAAAATGCTAATAACAAATTCAATAAGTATATACCTAATGCATAACATATAATGTACCATCCTTGGGCAAAAATAATACGAATCAAGAAAAGTGTAAATAAAACACCAAATGCAATCCACCTGTGCAAAGTGTGTGGGACAGATTTATCCAAGTATTCTCTGTAAGTAACTTGAAGTTTTAAAAAGGTACTGACGATTGGATTATTTTGAAATTCACTAGAGGAGAAATCAATTGCCATTTTGTTTTCTTAAGAATAGGTATTAAACTAAACACGTAATTAAATTTCAAAGAAAAAGTTATATGTCGCGTTGACCATCGATTTTGTGTCATTCAATCTTTTTTAGTATGTTTCTAATATATATATACAAGTCAAATAAGCTATAGAACTCGGTAGTTATAGATAGTAATTATACAGAAGCAGCTTCCTTTCTTCTACCAACTATCTTGACCCTTCTAGATTCTTCATCGAAAATTCTGGTTACGACTACATCCTTAGGAGGATTTTTTGGATCAATGTCTTCCACGATTGAATCAGGAACTGTTAATGGTAAAACTCTTGGTAAATACTTATTCTCTAATTGAGACTGTTCTTCTTTCAAGAAAATACCTGGTGTTTGAATTAAGACTGAAATGGCATTTCTATCTTCCTCAGTAAGAAGTTTAAAGTAATACTTTGAGTCTAAAGTTTCTAAAATTTCTTTTTTCTTTATTTGACGATCTTCAGGTGTAACATAATCAATAACTTGACCACTCACATCTACGCTAATTTTAGCATCAAATTCTAAGAATATGTTACGGTAGTGTGCATCGAGTTCAGTAAACTTAGCTTGCAGGATTTCATCTCTCTTGTTTTGTAATTTTAAATCGTACAAAATATTATAGGTTGCTTGAATTCTGGATTCTTCAACTGAATTTCCAAGGTTAATGAATTGCCAAATGTTATATAACCTGTTTGTAACTAAAACCAAGTCATCTTCTTTCAAGGAAACTTTAAAATCTTCTGCTAAGGAGTTTTTAAAACGAATAAACATATTCTCATAAATTTCTCTTTTAGATTTATTAATTTTTTCTAATTCTGGTTGTTGCAAGTATTCTTTCCTCGACATATGACTTTCTTCCTTTTCGGCTTCTTCTGCATCGATAATTTCTTCATAACCAAATCTTCTAACCCTAGGAGAAAAATGAGGAGTCGGTAAGGTCAAATCTTTCTTTAATGCAACACCTACGTATTTTCTTAATGGGTGGAATGGATCATAATAGAAACGAACAAAACCAGGCTCCACTGCATAAATGGTATGATCCTTACCAATATCCACATTTTCACCCGGGTGTATTTTAGTACCTCTTTGTCTCATTATAATTTGACCTGGCTTAACAAAATGGCCTTCATAAGCTTTTGGTCCTAATCTTCTACCTGCTGAATCATTCTTATTTGTCTTTGAACCTGAAACTTTTTTAGTGGCAGTACGGATTTGGGTGATATTACTAACATAGTTAAGTTGTGAGATTGCTACTCTCTTACCCCCGAGAAGGATTGAATCATTAAGAGTCTTTAAAAGAGACATAACTTCCAGAGTAATTAGATTCATATCTCATTAAAGGTTCGATAGAAAATTAATCTAGTGAAAATTTGAAGGTCATTCTGAAAATTCCCATATATTTATAATGCGCGTAAATTTCAGACTACAAATAAATATTAATACATAAAAAAGGTTATAATTCTATAGAACTGAGTATGTGAATACTCAATACAAGTAGTTAAACTAATATATTATAATATCAAATAAGTTGAATAATTTTTTTAATTAATAAAATAAAGGAAACAAATTAGCAAAAAAGAATGCGCAAACCCGGAATCGAACCGGGGGCCCAACGATGGCAACGTTGGATTTTACCACTAAACCATTTGCGCTGAAATAAGCTCCGCGACGGGGAATTGAACCCCGGTCTACCATGCGACAAACGGTAATTCTAGCCACTAAACTATCACGGATATTTTTGATAATTTTTAAGAGATGATTTAAGTGATCCTAATGATTTTATCTAGCTCCTAACTAACACTTAGTCTTTTTCCTTATATAGTTCCTTAAGTTTAGTAGTATGATGTGTTATACTCTCAGAGAGTTCTCACATAACATATTCTCTTATAAGCTCTTGATCTCTAACAATACCTTCACGTGCAACCTACACACTATTTAATTAGCATTTGTTGCAAACAATATCTAAATTTACACCTTTATATATAAATATTACTGTTTTCTGGAAAATAAACATGCGAGAGTTCATCTAAATAGGAATTAAGGACCAAATTTAATTAAAGTTCCGTAAGTTTCCTAACAAGAATTGTGGAAGATAGTCTAATAGCTTCACGATCTCGGTATATACAACCAGCAGGCTATATGAATGTAGTTTATTTAGTAATTAATGGTTAGACTGTAATTTCTGAATAGATCTGTTGATTTATCAACTGTTCAAATTAGAATAACTTCTGTTGTGAAAGAGGATCTGTAAAGGTTATACCTTAGATGCTAATAGCCACCATTATTTAGTATTAATAGAGTACTAATTTTGAGAGTACTCTAGCGTATTGTAATTTATTACAGTAGTCTTTAGCACCCCATCCCTTACTGCGTTTGTTAAGATCGGATGCATATACACAACATCACACTAAGTCTATTTTAATGAAATAACATTAGATTATCTCTAGTATAGGTCTAGGTCTAGTTCTTTATATGATATAGACATTCTTAATATTTAGTATTAGGTGATATTTGAATAATAAAATCGCCATATGTGAGGTATGTATAGTTGGCAGCTAGCAAAAGTATATTCTTTAAATATTTGAAATAACCATAATCCAAACCGTTACGGCCAGGGAAGGACGTCTAACGGTGAAGTTCGAGCCTAATAAACGACAAGAGGAGTACGGGGAGCCATTGGACGTTCTCCACTTTCACTTTGTTCCTGAAGGTAAAACTCCTGGAAAATCATGAGTTATTGAATGATAACAATTGTTAATACAATAAACTTATAGAAGGATTATCAAATATCTGATCGATTTAATGCCTGCAATTGATACTACTTTGAAAAAGAGATTATGGGAAGCATCGTTATCAAGATAGTGGGTTTAATTGAATGGATGGAAGAGAGTCGATCTTCTGCCTACTGCGAAATTTTATAAGGGTTCCGTATTGTAAAAGCTTTGGAGGAGTATGTGTGTTTATTTGATTCTACGGTCTTTACCATGGTAATGATGACGACACTGGTAACTGAACGAAGGTCTTTTGGAGATGAGCCCAGAGAGATTTCATGTGGGAACTAGTTATGATATGCCATATAAAACGGCTCAGATCTCAAGCAGTAGGTGCAAAAATTTCTTGGAGTGGAATAAATTACACCATAAGACTTTAGAATGAAGTTAGTATTGCAAATAGTTTCGAGATGTGAAAAATATTAGCTAAGTAGTTAGATCGGTACTATACTCAGTAAATCAAAGCTGTTATATGACATCAATATATAAGTAGTTAAGTATTTGCCGATTTTGGCGGGGAAAATAATGACTCTGGTGAATGAAAGATAAGTAACTTGTAGAGGATAGTGTACGTAATGTTTCTTTAAATTTCAAATACAGCTTTAAATAACGATGGATTAGCATATTTGTATTTTACTATAATATATATATTTTGAGAAAGGTAGGGAACAAAGAAATAAAAGCCACGAAGTGTTAATTAAATGCAATAATTTAAACGCAAGCGGCTTGTTCCATTGAACAACTAAATGGTACTTAAATTAGTTGGCCTAATTGATCTTCTATTCTTAGACCTTTCCATCATTTCTCTTCTCTTACTAATAAATAATAACTCACCGTTAACAGGTTGAATATTATGCGATTTCAGGCTCTTTCCTGTGTCTTCTTCTAATACAGAATTCATGGTCATGTTAGAACCAGAATAGTATAAATCATTCTCAATGAGTTTGTTACTTCCTAAATAGAAAATTTTGATAATATTTCCAAAACTCACTATTATAGATTTGAATCCAAATCTCTCTATAGTATGTATTTTATTAATAGGCAAAGTTTCATCAAGTTGCTCTGCACAAGGGATCTTGTAGTTAATAAGCTGACCGTCAATGGCTGTTACTATAAATCCTTCCCAGTCATTTGCAAGATTCTTTGAGTTCGTAGGTCCAGTTTTTCTGTGTCTGCGAGATCTTAAATTAGTTGGCTCATCATTATTTGCACGGAAACCTGACTGATAAAGATTTGAAGATTTGATATCTATATCCTTTTCAACTTTACTAACATTAGTAGATTTGTTCGTTCGCTTTTTGATTCCCATTATGACATTAACTTGAGTTAACTCCCAAGCCTCAATATCAGCATAGGAAAATCTATGTTCTATCACTGCATTGAAACCAATACATCTGATTTCTCTTGGATCTCTTTCAACTCTTAGGCAAATATTATTTTTTGATCTTTGTGCATCAGTCCTAAAAGTATGTACTAACAAAGTATTATCATCATAATCTTCATAAATAATTGAGAATGACTGAATGGAAGCACAACCACAAAACTTACAATGCGTAGGCTCAGAATGAGAAACCCTAAACGAGGAGGGTTTAAAATGACCAACATGAAATTTTTTCAAAAGAATTCCTGTTTGTATATCTATCAATTCTGCATTCGAATCTATTACTCTTACAATCATACCAACGAAATCAACTGTAACAATTGTAGGCTTATTTAATTGAACTGATGGTTTTTCTGTTGTGTTCTTATTGCTATTGAATTTAGGAATTCTGAAACCTTCAAATTCGGCTTCCTCGCTGTATAATGACAGAAAATCATGGTCAGCATCATAAGAACCAGAAGGAGTCATTTGTGTCACCAGATAATTCGGCTTATTGTAATAGCCTTCAACAATATTAAGCTTTCTGAATTTCCATTTATTATTAACAGCTGTTGCTATAATAATATCAAAGTTACTTACATAGAATATAATTCTATCGTAATTTCTTGGTGTAATTAACTTATGGGCAGTTATAATAAACAAGCCTTTCAATTCAGATTCTGGATACATATCTTTCAATACATTAACATAAACAATAAACCCCGTAGCACAACAAACTGTTAGAAGTTCCCCAGATTCAAGTATAAAAATAAAGTCATTCCTAGCATGGCCAAAGTCAGAAGAATCTTCATCTATAGTATTTTCGTCAGGATACACTAAAGGTGTAAAATTACCATTTATACTGGAGCTTACTGATATTATTGAAGATCTACTGCCTCTTCTTTCATTGTGGAGATTTTTATCTCTTTTCTTCTGTAAAATCTTTCTAGCCAAAAATCCAGCAACGGTTCTTTTTCTGAAGAAAGATTCGATTATTTTAACTTTTCTGTTCTGAGTAAGTTCGACAAAAAATTCAGGAAGCTCAGCATCCCAAATAAAGTTCAATTTTCTTCTTTCATAACAACGAATCAATCTATGCTTGTAGTTAATAAGAATAATATAATTCCCCTCGTTACTAATATTGATATGGTTGATGGGCCAAAATCTTGTCTCTAAGCCCTTCTTACTTATAAGTTTACTAGAAATATCTATAGGTTCATGAACTCCTTTTTTATTCAAAGGAGACCATACTAAAATTCTATGATCGAGTCCAATAGAAACAACGAATGATGTATTTGGATTTGTAAGAAGTTTTAAAACATCTAAGTTATGTCCAAGCTTATTATTAGATAATTCAATGGTGTTAAGGGATTTTATTTCACTTCCTTCAAAATCTGTCACTCCCATACTTGTGACTTGCTTATAACTATTAGCACTATGGGATTGAGGGGTAACTTTAAGCACCAAAAAAGAAGATGCTTCAATGAAAGTTACAATGCACAATAATTCCAAATAAAAGAAAATGTCATTGGAATTGTTTAAAACGTTGTATGAGAAAAAGTGCAAAAGGAAATCATTTTCAGGCATGACATTTACATCGGATATTAATATTGACAACCAAACGAACATTTCAATTATCAAAAACATAATACAGTTATTATTACAGATGAAAGGATATTTCATCTGCAGTAAATACTGTGCAATTTTATATCTCATACTATCTTTTTTAATTCGTGATTGTGAATTCAAAAGGAAGGATGTTATTGAATTGCAGCACTTCACTTCCTTTTCACCATTCGTCAAGAACAGATTAGAATTGGTTCTATTCAACATGTCAGTAAATTCAACTTTATTTAAATCGATAACGATAATACTAACAAGGTATGTTAACTGCAACAAGTGATCAACCACAAGCGCTACCATTAATGCACTGAATATTAAAGATAACTTGTATCCAAAATAGATCAGATATACACTCTCATCATAGTTCAATATTATATCGTTTAGTCTCTTCAATACAGATAGGCTAAATAATCTGAATAACACATCAAACGTAGTTCTAGGTATAGAAATTAATTTAAACTGACCCTGGTAGAATTTATAAAGCCTTTTTGGAAGATCACTACTGGTATTTTTGAATTCTTCATCGTGTCCGAGATCATTAATTGTGATAAGTAAGTGTTTAGAACTTAAAAGCAATAATGCAAAAATCACATAACCAAAAGATTGTAATTCAAATAGAAGTTTCCATGACTTTGACTCATATTTATATGATAAATAGCTCATAGCAAAGGTGGATGATAAGAACACTTCTACGACCCATCCAATTACTAAACCAACGTTAGATCTTATTTTTCCTTCATTCGAAATCGTAAGCCAAATGAATATAGTGAATAGTATTGCAAATATAAAGACATGTGTTTGGATAAAAAAATTCAAATAGCCAGAAGATCTTTTAGACACAATATTATCCAAATAACTCACAAAACTATGTATACTCTTGGCAGAATCATATGAATGAATATCACAAAGAGTTACAATCTGGCTCTGTGAAATCAATTCTTTTGCAATACTTTCAAAGTCCACTTCAACATGATGGAATACTAACAATTTCAAGGTTTTGGCATATTTAACAAGATGATTTCTTTTTATTATATTGTCAATAAAGACGTAGTTTAATTTCCAGGTTTCCCTCAGATTTAAATACTCCACAACATGGCCAATCGATCTCAGTTTTTCTATTGTGGGGATATTTCCTCCGTTTTGTAAGTCTACGGGCCAGATATACAGTGGTGATAGTATTATGCCATGGGTGGTGTTCTCTAATGTTAACAGTATCTTTTGTATTTCATTTAAATAATCGTATGATAAGACATTATTTTCATCCCCAAACTCTACTATACTCAATATATTATTGTCTAGGTCAATGGATGATATTCTATGCAACAATTGGGTCTTTTTCTCCATAGCGTCATTGGTTATAAAATTGCCAAAGTAGTATGCCAAATAGGAGTTGGTTTGCTTGATCGTGAGGTCGTAGGTAATATTGTATGACAATAGAAATAGGATTAGGGTGGGCAAGAGTATTGTTATTTGTGGATAATACATAACAATAACTATCAACTTGATAACCATATTGCTATACAAATATTTTATACTCGGAAGCATCCTGAATTCCTTGCATCAAGTTTGTCAATAAATTAAGAAAATTTTCGTTGACTATCTAACGAAATTCTGGGACACTAACTCAATTAATGTGATAATGCTATAGTTAATACAAATGCAAATTATTGCTTAACAGGTTTGATAATGTTGAAAGATTTTTAATTTTCACCTGATCGTACGATTGCTTAATTTCTTAATTCTTCAAAATAAAAATTTCCGTCAGCACTACCGGAATCTGAACTGACTCTGAATTTTAAGATATTTAATGAAACAATGGTGGCATATACACAAACTATTTAGCTCCTAAAGAAGTTATACTCAAAGAATTCATTTGTGCAAGTAAATCGTCGATTTTATTATCTAGTAAACCGTTAGCATATTCATCTCTGGACGCCTGATCAAGATATTGCTGTACCTGGGCCAATCTCGAATAGCCCTCCGTACAGAACTTCAATTGGATCTTTACCAAACTCTCGAAGGATGGGTCGTAAAATGGGACTCTCAAGGAGATCAATTGGGGCATTTCAGCCTTCAATTGTTCGTTAAGCTCCTCGAAAATATCCTTCGACACCGTCAACTCCTTCTCAGCACGGGGCAATTTTCCAGCATCTTTAGCTGGCTTGTCAATCAATCTTCTAACTTTGGCTTTGCATTGGTCATAATCAATCTTCTTGTGTGCTCTTTTCTTGATGGCTTCATCGACTTCGTTGAAATAACCGGCGAACTTGGTGATTGGATCAAGAATGGTTTCTCTGAACGGACCATCCACCTGTTTCACTGTTTCAGAATCAAATTCTCTGACACATTGCAAATAGACGTTACCCACATTCGAGTACAATGATGCACCTTGCTTAGATTCCTCATACAAGTTAGACACAATCTCAGCAATTGTCACTTGGCAGGCTGTGACTGCTCTCAATGAATCTAAATACCCCTTAGACGACTTCTGTAATTCCTGACCTGCCGTTTTCAAAACCTTATATCTTCTTTCCTCGGTGTCAAAGTCCTTATCAATGGTCTTGTCCACATTCTTTACAGTGACCGATGCCCCAGCTCTTGAAACTGCCTTTTTAAACCCGTCCCAAGACATTCTAAACTAGAAAATACCTTAATGTATATTTGTCACAGATTGACTTAATTGAAAAGTATTTTTATATTATAGTGTTTATAGTCTAGTTCAGTAGAACGCTTAATAAGGATTTGATTATGGATTTAAAATTAAGTCGTGTACTTTTCCAGTCATGAATTATAATTACTACGGTCAACTATTAGATATAACATATACAATATTAAGAAGTATAGCACGGTAGAGATACTTATAGACGATGTCAGACGGTATTGAGGTTCAGGAGAAAGGTTTGGAGAAGCAGGATGGAGTTTTGGACCACGAAAACGAAGCTTTAGCCCAGGAAATTAGCGAAATCAATGATGATAAGCCAGCTGAAATACAGGAAAAAAAGGATGAAAAGGACACTAGTAAGGCTGTAATTGATGGTGAGACAAAAAAATCAAGTAATGGGACCGAAGCGGTAACTAGGGAAGAGAAAATTAGTGAAATATTGGCTTTGAAGAGCAAGATGGATGCTCTCATAGGCAATATCAGAGACACCAGACAATTGTGCCATAAATACGAAAATGAAAACCAATACTTGCAAGATTATGTTGGTTCATTGATGAAGAGTGGAGAAATGAAGTGAAGGTATTAAAATAATGTTGTGTAATGAGAAATGTTAGTTTTTCCTTAGTTGTTTATTAAGGCAACGAAACAGGGGTTAGCGCAAATAAGCATCCCAGTGAATGTTACATTAATGTTCTTCTTGTATCTGGGTAGAGATCTGTGGTCGAATTGTATGGTCAAAAGAACCACCTGTTCTAGTTTACTTTTTGATCTGATAAATGATCTAAAAATAGAAATATAAAATATAAGACTTATAGGTTCAGATTATTGTATTTTAGAAGTATTATTTTAATCAGTTAGACCTATATTAATAATGAAATTACGAAATTATGAAAATTGTCGTTCTAGTCATATTTAATCTATACTGCTAATTTTTCCTAGAATGAAATTTACTTCTATAATACAAATTCACATTATCGGGTAATGCTGAAAGCTTAATTGCGTCAGAATGCTCTGATCGTAAATTATTAAATGCCTGTCTATCGATCTCCTGTTTCTTCCATTCCTTGGGAAACTTTTTGAGCGATGCAGATATATACAATGAGCATCCAGTCCAAGAACCCAATGAAACCTTCCCTACAACCTTATTCTTTCCTATATTCTTTTCCAACTCTTGGAGTAAGCGTGCTTTAAAACCTGGGATATTTGAAATCCCGCCAGCAAAGATGATATTCTTCAATAGTATTGTTCGAAGATCAATTTCTGTATATTTGATAGTCAGAAAAATTAGTTCACTTAATTCATCACTTGAAAAGAAGCATTCCTCAATAATTTCATACCTTAATCTGTTGGAAATAATGATATTCTCCACTATTTCAAAATCTTTATCGTAATCATTTTTATCATCTATTGCTCTTACAAAGATAGCACTCGTCACGAACTTTTCAATTATTTCAAAAAGATCCTCTTTTTCAAGTAACTTGTTAGAGTCAGGAGTGTTCAGTTTAATTAGTTTCTCTATTATTCTGTAATGTAAAGTTATTCCATTAAACTTCTGGAAATTTTCTATAGTGCTTCGGTCTATGATTCTTAAATCAGCAACTGCATGCAAAGTAAACAGTTCCCAGTTAAAATTTAAAACTAATCCATTGGACTCATTGCTTCCTAGTACTGTCAAGATGGGCTCTGGAATCAAAAAGACTGATCTAGCTTGTACTTTGTTAAGCAAAATGTTAATAAGTTTAAACTTATTAACCATTGACAAGTTTGTATCTAAAAGAATTATCTTCAGTTTATTGGGGGATATTATTAGTTTATTACAGAGCATCGAATTAATCTTTCCAGCCAATTTCAACTCATCATTTTTACTTATTGTCTGCGTATTAATTGGGATCCATGAACTCGAGTCCCTTGTATATGTTTGACATAGTCTTTTGTTTTCTTTGCTCTCCAATACCTTTTCTACCAACAAATCTTGTTGTTCCTTTGACAATAGAGGATTATTAGTATCAAAATAAGATGGTACTCGAAGTTTTCTAGAATGTTCAAATTGGTGAATTTTTGTTAATTCTATTGCACTCGGAGACGGGTCTCCACCAATACCGGCTTTTAAAGCCATTGACCCTATATCTAATATCACTGGATAATATTCATGCTCTAAACTCTCTAATTCGGACATTTACCATCCAAATTATTCATGTCTCTTTCTTGAATGTGATAAGAACAAGTTTTCGATACTCGCGAAATAATTAGATTAAAATTAAGCTATAATACACTAAACTATATAGAAATTCAACTACTTAAAGTAAATCCAAGTCATCATCATCAATATCCATGAAGTCGTCATTTCCCTCGACCTTTTGCTCTTCTTTATCAGTCTCAAATTTGTTCTGGTGTGATTTTTGATACTGTTCTAATTGTTCAAGATTCCATACCGAAACACCTTCTTGGTCCTTTGGATTTGTGGGTTGAGCAAGACTACGTAAAAACTTCTTAGAATTAGCCAACGCCATGTCTGTTGATAAATTGGTATCGGCATCGTACAATGCTTGGGCAATCCATTTTGGCAATTGGTTTTTTTTTTTCGAGAAACGTCTGTCAGCTAAAACCATAATACCGTAATCATCTTTTCCTCTTAAAACTCTTCCTAGACATTGGGCAGCATGCCTCATAGCATCGAAAGATAGGAAATCGTTTTCTCTGATCTGGAAATGATCTCTGAGGAATTCCAAACGTGCTTTCAATATTCTTGATTCTGTATATTGGAATGGAATACCAATCATCAATACTGTTCTTCCATAGTGGTGGTCAAAATCAATTCCTTCGGATACTTTACCACGAGCAACAGAAAGTAGCACAGCTCCTCTTCCATTAGAACATGCCTTCCTGTATGTTTCCAAAGCTAATGCAGTTTCTTGGGCATCGGGTGTTTCGACCAAAATAAGCTTATATTTCCAAACTTCATCAAGGACGCCCATATTTTGCCACATAGAAATAATAGATTCCATATATAAATACGATGGGAAAAAAACAACCATTCCATCAGGGGTAATCTTTGAAAATTCAATTAACAAGGAACCATAATTTCTAACAACTGAAGGATCGTTTCTTATTTCAAATCTAGATGAGATTGAAACTTGATCTGAACCTTTTGTTACAATCATTGGCAAGAACGATCTTCTTGACAAGGTCATGCTATAAGATTCCTGAATAACAGTTTGGAAATTCAACATCTTTGGGTACATATCCAAAGGAGAGATGGTACCTGAAGTTATAATAACCGAGGAGAACCTGTCAAAGACTGGCTTCATTGCAATTGAGGCGTCTAAACAGGTGAAATGCAAAATAGGATTGGGCACAGTTGATCCTTCTGTTTCAAATGGTTCTAAAATTAATTGAAAACCGGTATCATATGTGGATACTAAAGTTGCAAATGTAGCCACGTCTTTTAATGAATTAAAGTCTTCGATTTCGGTCAAATCTAATGTTCTAACTAACAATGACAACCTTTCAGAACAGAATCTTAATGGCTTCTTATCAATGAATGTTAATTCTTTTAAATGTTGTAAAAAACTTGTGGGCGTTTCACTAATGACATGTAGAACTTTCATTCTGGTTTTTAAATATTCAATAAACCGTTTTAAAAACGAAATGAAATGCTCTGCTTTACGGATATTTCCAGGAATGGCTTCGTCCAATAGGTCCTGAGGTAATGTTGGGTTACTCATAAATAACTCTTCGTCTCTTGCAATCTCCGCTTCTCTTAACCCTTCGACAAGCTTTTCGTACTCATTTTTCAATTTCTCGCTATCTTCTGCTTTCATGTCATCAACGGAATCTCCTAACTTATTTGCTCCTCTGGTTGCTCGCTTTAAGACATCGTCTGTTAAGTCCAACGACAACGATTCGATACAAACATTATCAATATTGTGAGCCTCGTCAAAAATAATGATACTGTCCTTTGATAATTCCTTCGAAACCCTATCTGCAATTTTAGGATCCAATAAATAATGATATGAGTAAATTATTATATTACAAAATGGGATCATTCTTCTTACTGTGAAATATGGACAAGTACCTATGTCCTTACAGTAGTCTATTAATCCTTCAAACGAATACACCCCGTTTGGTATAAGATTATGTTGCTCCATATCTTCAAGGTTTTCGTGGAATGAACATAAGCTGTTTTCGGAGTTGTTCTTGTCTTCCTCCGTTATGCCATTTCTTTCAATCCTTTGTTTAAGTTGACCATTACTGACCCTTCTACATTTTTCATCAACAATATAACCCTTTTTTTCCTTGGAAATCGTTGGATGCAAACACAAATTCTTTCTACTCGACAATCCCAACCCTCTAAACTCCTCCACATAACCTAATTCATTTGCTCTGAACTCCATAAGCTTGTGCAACTCGATCAACGCCTTTTCAATCTCTGACATGGTACGAGAACAATACACAATCTTTCTATGCTCAGGATAGTGCATTTGATATGCCACTGCTAATGATAATAACGACACCGTTTTACCGGTACCAGAGGGCATTTCCAATATAGAATTGCCTCCCACATCCAATGTCTTCTTTATATCGCACATATAAGCATATTGCTCAGGATATATTTTAGGATATGGGAAATAAACTGGTAAATCATCTATAAAGAACTTCATGATATCCGTTCTGCCTTCTAGCTTCAGGAATCCCCTTAATTATAGACAAGTTTATGAACTAAATCTATGAAGAAATTGATAAATCGAAATCAAAATTTTGGATTTTTATCGCGAGATGTAGCACTTCATATATAACTTTTGAAGAATGCTTAATTATATAAAAATCTACACTAATGGGTATTTCTATATAGCTGTAAGATCATTCGGAGGCTCTCTCTAGTTGCTAAACTTGCTTAATATTAAATCAGCCAATTTTGGGTATATGAGGTCAGAAGTATTTCCAGATACTTTATGAAGAATATTTTGTTGAGCATAGAACTCCTTAAGCGGTTCTATTTCGACGTTGTAGCGGTCTAATCTTTTCTGGAAGGTCTCTGCCCTGTCGTCGTCCCTCTTAGATAAAGGCTCTCCAGTCACATCGTCCTTGAAGGGAACCTTTGGAGGATTGTAGTCCAAATTGTAGATTCTTCCACTTGGAAGATGGACCCATCTGGCCTCGATTCTTTCGAGTATTACGCTCTGGTCCACGTCTAATTCCACCACCATGTTCAAGTCGGCGCTATGTTGGTCTAACACTTGGTGCAATGCTTGGGCCTGAGATGATGTTCTTGGGAACCCGTCCAACAACCAGGTAGAATTTTGACTGAGCCAGCCAAGGTCCTTCAATTGCTCGGTAATAAGGCCTAACATGTCGTTATCTGGCACAAGTTTACCTTCAGATATGTACTTAGAGGCCACTTGGCCCAACTTGGTTCCTTTGGCTATTTGAGATCTCAAAGTATCTCCCGAGGAAAGCGAATTGATGTTAGGAAATTGCTTCAACAACTTAGAAGTCTGTGTTCCCTTTCCAGATCCTGGAGCTCCTATAAGTAATAGTCTTAACGGCTTGGAGAGTTGCATGAACTTGAACAAATCAGTGGTCTTTAAAGGTTGCTGGAGAGAATAGTTCCAATATTTCACACTAGCATGAGAATCTCGATACTCGAAAAATCGGCCAGTCCAACTATGACTCTTACCAACACCGTTTACTGTGTAAACTCACATAGATAATAAGAAATGGCAAGTATTTATAGAGATTGAAGAGGCCAGCTGCTTCTAGTTGTTGAAATGGTTTCATCAAAAAAAAAAATTTTGGGTATTCAAGTAATTGTTCTTCTTCTTGTTCCAAGCGGCAGAATGGTTTTTTGATATGTATGTAGTTCAGACGTGAAATTTCCAAAGAAGTAATGAATCATGGGCAGAGAAAGGTTTTTATTAGAACTGTGATATATATTATCTTGTACGTCATTAACTAATTACTGGGCGTATATTAAGCTACTCACATATATATCACATAGCATAGATTCTCTGCATCAAGCAGAGAACAAAAAAAGACTTATTCTTTTATTCGATAGCCAGATCAAAAGAAAAATCATTTGAAATAAATATCCTTTCTTCACAAAGCAAGTAAATCTGAGTCTGAAAACGATATAAACAACATCGTAGAAAGGATGCAAAAAATATAATTTAGTATAAAATCCTGGTTGAGGTGGTATACATATTAATGAGAATAATACTAATATTAAACAAAAATCTAATGTTAAATTAGGTAATTTTAATTGATATAGGAAGTACCAGGGTTACCAGTTAACCTATTGTCACAAATTAACCGCAACGGGAATTGAAATTTAGCAATGGCCTATACGATAACACACAAATTGGGAGCTCTACAATTCAGAGAAGTGTAAACCTTTTCGTCCTTGATATCTGTTTTCTTGTGTTCTGTATTGTCTTGAGCAGCCATAGTGAATTATAATTTTTGGATTATTCTTTTGAATCTAATGAAATTTGTATTTCTCAGTACTAAATGATTGCAAAAGCTCCTTATATATTAATTTTTTGAATATCTGTAATGACCATACACATTATCCATAATTATTAACTAGGATTATAGGATCTTGATTCTTACACATTTGAAATTGTCTTGATACAAAAGGTTAATATGGTTGTTAGTGAGAATTTCCAGAGGACATACCAAATTCTCGATTTGGTTGCGGCAATGAAATGTGTGGATTATGGAAATATTGATGTCAAGATAGTTGCCACGACACCTTTGAGGAGATAAGTTCTAGCTAATGACTGATGTATTGCATTATAAATATATAATAAGTATACACAATGGTAAATTAAAGTTGCCTGATAGTACAAATAGCTTGGTTGTAGCACAGCCATGGGTGCTAAAAAATTGCCAATATAAGGGTTCACTTAGATGCTAAAATACAAATTTTATAGAGCTAAAGTGTCTATTCATCATCCTCATCATCAGAATCAATGATTCTTCTCCTCTTTCTAGGCTTATTGGAGTCATCATCTGCGTTTTCTGGGGTTTCATATTTGGAAGCACCTTCATCTTTCAATTGTCTCAATCTATCAGCACCTTTCTCGAATTCCTCTTCTTCCTCTTCGCTATCAGCATTTTCTTCTTCCTCTTCTTCCTCATCGTAAAGATCCACTTCACCGTCCTTTGCTACAAAATCATCTTCCTCATCATATTCTTCATTATCGTAAGTTCTTGCGAATCTTTCATAAGCTGGTTCGTAAGATCCTCCTCTTCCAGTCAATGGACTGTTTGCTCTTTCCAAACGTTCTTCCTGTAATCTTCTCTTGGCCTCGATTTGTCTCTTCATCTTGGCTGATTTTCTTTCGTTTTCATCTGCTAATCTCTGCTTTAATAATGGATCGTCATTGGTAATAGTGTTCAAAATCTTATCCTTTCTTTGAATGTTCTTCACAGCCTCTGTCAATTTCCTGTGTGTTGATGTTAACGTAGATGCTGGTAACAAATTTACCGATTTGCTTATTACGGAGTCACTTTGTAAAATTTCATGATCATCATGGGTTCTGGCCAAAATATAATCGTACAAGGGCAATTGCTTGTAATCAAATAACTCACTACCTATCTTCAAAGAGATGGATCCGTCATCCCATTGGACAAAGTGTGCATTTGATTGTTTAATAATCTCATCATTTCCACTGTTGGAGTATCTCCATCTGATAGTATTCTCGTTTAACAATTTTTCAGCCACCAATTCGTTCTGTTTTTGTTTGGCAGTCAAAGAAGACTGCGATCTCTTGATGGCGTTCTCGCTGACCTTCTCCTTGAACTCGCTGGGGTCGAATGGGTGTGCTTCGACATTCAAGAAAACCGGCATCTTCAACGTATATACCTCATCTTCTGTCTTTTGTGATGCAGCATGACGTGGCAATGATATAACATGAGCCTTTAAGTTCTGTTCCTCCGCTTCTTCTTCGTCATTATCTTCGCTATCGTTGTCCTGTTCTTGAATATTGTTTACTTCAACATCATCTTCATCCTCTCCGAATAAATCGTCTACTTCTTCTTTTAAGTCTTGGTTTATTATTTCTTCATCAGACATACTAATCCACTATATTCTACTACTAATTTGTATTACTTTATAGGGGAAATATAATATATTACAACATATGTTTGATGAATATTTAATCTTTTATTGAATATTTCAACAAATTTTATCAACAAATTAGCAATCGCACGCACTAACAAAACAAGCACTTTAAAATGTATTATAATGAAACAAGCTAGAAGAAATTGGGAAATAAAACACAGAAGTAATATACAGAAACGAATAATTAGATACTAGTACAAGCCAATTCGGCCAAATGGTAAAAGGCCCACGGAGGGAAACGGTACAACACCAAAGAATGCGCAGGAATATCATATTGGTGAAAAGTGATATTGCGAGTTCCAACTAGACTGTATCGTTGTTAGTGGCTAACTCAGTCTTCTTGTGGTGTAGCTGAGGAGGCAGTAACAACTATTTCCACATTGGGGATGTTGTTTTTGGTGTTGTCAGCTATTACAGTCTGCTGCTGCACGGTATCTTGTTTATTATCTGGTGATGCAATAGAGCTTATGATCTTGTCGTCAGACATGTTGTTTGCCGACTCTAGCACCAAGTTAAGGTTTTGCATTTGCGGCAACTCCGATTCAGACAACTCATTATCATCAGAAAGACCAAAGTCGTGGTCAGAATCTATCACAGGCGCTTTGTTGAAATTGGGTTTATTCGGGAAACCAATCAAGTCGTCATGGTTAGATGAATGTGACAAGGATTTACTGTGTTGTCTTTTATAAGGATGTTGAGATTGCGGCTTAAGCAATGTAAAGGGTTCCTGATACTCTAATGCATCAGCAGCACTAGTCGTGGTAGAATTATCAGTCTCGACTGCACCGCCAATGCTCCTTGGGGGAGTATGCGACTGGTTAGGCAACAATTTGTAGGCATACAGAATCAAAAACTCCACCACATGCTGAGACAAGAGATACTCGGTAGGATCCATATCGTGGTTAGGATGTGACAATATAGATGGTTGGAATATTGCTGCTAAATTTCTCGATGGCATCAAGTTCTCTTTCGAATGATTTTGTACCATAGCCAACAAATCCAAAATATAAAAGAGCAATTGTTTGGAAAGATCAGGTAACATATCAACCAAATACTTATATTCGTTGATTGCTTCTCTGGTATGAATTCTTAATTTTTTGTAGTTTTTAGATTTCTTTGCCTTAATGGATTCATTGGGCCTCTCACCTGCTGCCGTATTCTCCTGATTATCAAGATCGGATTCTGCAACCAGTTCTTCCGGTTTCCGTATCGATTGTGAGTTTACAGAATTTAGTTTTTTTGTCGAATATCCAGTTTCAGATAAAGGCAGTGCTGAAGCGCCCAGATTTTCTCCTGGTGTAGAAGTTGAATTCAGCCCAGCCAAACGTGACGTAGAGATATTCAAATTATTGAGTGTCTGTATTGAGTTAGAAGACTTCCCCAAGTTTTCTGCCTTGTATTTCAAATAATTTATAATTCTTGGTCTTTGTCTCAATGGGTCTCTGAATTCTTCATACATATCCAATGGGATTAATGGTTCAGGTAACGCATTCAAATATCTTCTCAAGACAGAAGCAGCATCATGAACTGTGTAGCCATCCCAATTCAATTTCTTCCCAAATTCAGGAGGCGTATTAAACAACATTTGCAACTCTTTCACTCTTTTGGACGATCCTCCAACTCTAAATATCCCTTCCATTGTCAACCCATTTTGTTTCAAATAAACACCACATTTGGCAACAACTATTGGAATCTTTCCATATTGTAAGACATGCCCCGCAGTTTCATTGGTTAGAATAGAAATCTTTGCTGCTGCTTGGTTTGTGGCTTCCTCTAAGGAAACACCAAAATAGCTACTATTTTCATCAACTAAAGCATTATGTTGTAAAAAAGAATCTCGGTGAGCCTTGATACTAGGACTTTTCTCGGGAGCATTGAACGAATTAGACCTCACTCTATTAACATTATTTGTGGATCTGGCCTTGTAGTGTAGTAAGGGCCTCAAGAACTCTTGACTCGAAGTACCCAGGTGGTGGTGATGCGGTTGTTGGAGCATTTGTGGGATTGTCCCACTGGCTATCGACTTTGTCGGGGATCTTGACTCGATAGCAGAGATCTCATTATCGGATATAACCTCATTGACACTCTCGTTAGACGTCGAATTACCTCGTTTGAGGTTCTTGACCCACCCAAATATGGACGTCCTATTATTAGGCGACAGCGAATGACTCATAGAAGCAGCGTTGTTCTCTCAATACAGCGCAGCAATTATCCAGCGGCGGTCGTTGTCGGTGGATATACCTTGAGTTTGATGTAGTTTTCGTTTTCGTTGGCACGATTGTAGTTCCTGGTGTTAGTTGAGGCAATTTGTTTCTACCCCATACAACACCACTATCGCTTTCTTGGTGCTTGTTCGTGAAATAATTGGTAACCTCTACTAATTGATACCAAAGTCTGTATTTGGCGCTATCGTTTGCCTCTCTATCAGTCTATTCTTACAGCCTCTTTCTACGACAACGTCTCAAAATAAACAGCACTTTCAACTTAAAGCTCAGACTGTTTCAATAATAAAAGTCTCACTCTTCACTGCAATACAAATAGCAATCTAATGTCACTACTGAATCTGATAAACACGATACAACACTTAAGTTTTATTAGCGTAAAATGCTGTATCTATTACATGAATGACTTTTTAAATGTCAATAGCGCAACCTGCAAAAACCATTTTTACATGTTACGTCGCAAGTCTAGACCGCTAGCTAATTATAGCTGAAAAATTTTAAGGCTGAAGTAGCTATTGTAGTATTTCATTTAGAGTATTTATAGAACATATATGTAGGTTAGAATAGCGTACACGTACACGTAGATGTGCTGTCACATACAAGTATGGTGAATGGGATGGTGGGTGGTGGAAGGGATGGTTCAGTTTAATTGCACGTAATTCCCTGGGAAGGCACCTGTCTGACCGTTGTATCTACCGGTCCACCAGCCATTCGCATCGCTGGTTCTATCGATGATTTCTATCACGGCACCAGCAGTGAACGTCAAGTCACCTTGGGCTTGAGCAGCATAGTCGTAGAGCGCAGTACATGTCTGGGCAGATGCAGGGGCAGTGGTGGGCGTAGGAGGAGCCTGGACCGCCGCTCCGTAGGCTGGAATTTGGGAAACTGCTGGAGAATATGGCGGAGTAGCTGAATAGGCGGGAGATACTGGAGACTGCACTTGGGTCTGAGCATCGTAAGCATATGCTGGAGCTTGTGTGGCAGTGGCTGCCGGCTGCTGCTGATAACCACCATAGGCAGGAGCGGCGGCCGGCTGCGTTGGATTTTGGTATCCTGGACCCTGTGGGTCTTTCACATCACCGTATTGGCCATATTGGCCGTAGGCTGGTGCAACATACGACGGCAACTGTTCACCAGCAGCACCCGGAGCACCAGCGACACCGGCATCGGCTGCACCAGCATTCATCATGGCATGACGTCTCTTGGTGGCCTCCAATTTGGACTTGGCATGACCCACCTTGAAATGAGTGATTCCTATGGCATCGGCCTGTTCTTCGATGTTACCCTTCTTGAAGTGGTAGGCTTCGACAATGTCGGTGGTCAAGTCGAAATAAGGTATTTTCAATTCTTCCATTCTGGTGTAAAGGGTGTAGAAGATGTTTAATTGCATGAAGTAGAAACTGACAAATAAGGGCTTGATGAAGTCCGCTTGCATTTGAAACAAGATGGGCAATTCTGTCTTCAACATGTCATTATAGTAGTCGTATTCTTGCTGGGCAACTTGAACTTCGGCTTCGGCATTGTACATCTTTTCTTCGTCCTTGGCTGTTTTCTCCTTTTTCTCATCGTACTTCTTGTGAGTTCTCTTGTGACGGTCTAAATCAACCTGTTTGTGTTCTCTCTTGGTGGCCATTTTTCTGATCGATAGGATGACTTTCAACAAGTCCTGAGCTGGGCCGACGATTCTTTTGTCAATTAACTCCAAATCCGGCTTTAATGTCTCCTTTAGCTCCTTGACAACCTCTCTATATTGCTCACTCGCCTCGATACCCTCCGGGTTGTCTTCTGGCACCGCGGCACTTGGGTCTGACATTCTCCCGCTGATGGGCTTGTAGATCTCCTCGATGGCCTTGGAGAAGTCTATTTGGTAGTCCAACATGCCGTTGACGGCGTTGAAATATCTCTTGGATTCGTCACTGAGTTTCTTTGTTTCCAATTCCAATTCCTTGAATCTTCTTTCTGCGTCGGCGTACACGGGGTCCAAGGTAACATCTCCCATGTTGAACTTCTGACGGAAGTTCTGGGGGGCTCTTACAATTGTCTTTTTGAAACCTTTAAACGACATGATCTAGCGTAACAGACAATCTCTAACGTTTTTTCTTCTTCTAATCACAAACAGTACTCAGCTAAATTAATAAACCGGGAAATTACTTGTTTATCTACAATCATTATCTATCATTTCATTTAAAGAGGAATTGTCATAGAGATTCAACAGAGTCGTGCACAGACACAAAAACATTTTTTATTGACACGATGTCAAAATGGCAGACATGGTTCCCAGAGAGACACAAATGGAGGAAACTACATTTAAGTATTCGATTGCAAAAGCGGCTATTTTCCTACTCGTGTAATTCAAGTGGATAGTAATGGATATTAATACAAATATGGATGGCAGAAATAGTAAATATCGTGACAACAGACACTGTCCCGACACCGTCGTGGCGACACTTGTAGATATTGTAATGCGTCTGATGACGTTGGCGGCGAAAACAGGAATATTGATAGGGTTGATAGCGGGTCTAATACTCTCGTGGCAAGCAAGACTCAGTTTGCAAGTAATTTACACGGGACTGCGTGTGGCAAGAGGCTTGCTAGCGCCGGTAAGATTGTATAGATGGACAGAAAAGAAGCTAATGGATGCAAAAAAGCCAGTGGAGATAACAGACACCAATTGTGCCAGCAACGTTGGAGAAATAAACCAGGAGGCGCAAATGGATGTTGGAGAAGCTATAGAAGAGACTGAATTAAGACAGAGGTTGGACAGGTACAGCCAGAAACTCTGGCGAATGAAAAGCCATTTCTTGGAGGTCGCACTGGTGGGTTTGGGCAAGTTGAATATGGCACAGATGGAAGTGTATTTCTGCTTAGAAGAAGTGGGACAGCTTCCTGAGAAGTCAGAGTACATGTTTGACAGATATGTGCACAATTTCCGGCACCAGATGTCCAATATCATCAACCCCAATTGGAAGAAGACGCAGTTCACATATGGAGGGATCGCACTTGGGGCAAATGAAGGATTCAGCCATTACCTACAACGCAAGAGGATGTTATATGGAGTGTATCGAAGTGAACATCCCTACCGATTGAGCTACTCCAATGGAATCAAACAGCCATGGAATATGACAGAGGCCTATGGTGAACGGCCAGCGAAAAGAAGCCATATCAGAAGAGAAGCGCTGAATTTCCGGCCCATGAAAGATCCACTGGTGTATTCAATCAACGATCATTTTGGGCTTTTTAACACAAACTCCTCTCCGTTGAAAGAACAGGTAGACCGAGATTATCTCAGGCCACGGCCCCACAGAAACAGGGTGTCAAAGAACGAGGAGACTTCTCCAGCGGTCCCCCCGAATCTAGCGGACACTGGGGCCCAGATCCCGCAGACCAAGAGTATTTAGAAAGAGAGAGAAAAAAAAAAAGAGGAGATCACTAGAAATAAATTAGGAGAATGGAGATGATAATATGAGATAAAAATAACATTATAAAAAATAGAAATAAGAAATAGAAAATAAGAAATAGAACTCATCTAACGATAGAAGAGCTAACAAGAAATAACAAGAAAATTATTATATACAGAAAAATACATCATAATACTAGAGATACACTATCATAAGATCACAAGAGATCAATAGATTACTATATATGCGACCTAATAAATACCAAATGTAGACAACAATCGATTCTCTACGTAGAACACAACAACGCTCTGATGCAATTGTATACACCCCTTCTACACACCATACACACCATACACACATCACACACACACCACCATCTACACCTTCTACAAACTACTACACACCAGACTACACATCTTCTATACACACCTTCTATACACACAGCTCCATCCGGCGGAGCTTTTCGCAATCGGTATTCGGAGTTTAGCTCATAGTAGTCATTTCTGTCCCAATTGCTGAACAAATAACAGTGTTTCGGGATTAGCCCATGACCATATCAACCCCATAACCTTATAAACCCCATAACCTTATCCCTTCCTCCAGGAGCCCTCTTGTGCTCCTGTATTTCATGTAATAGACCCAAAGATCAACTGAGTCCTGGATTATCAATATCACCTGATGCGACTTTTTTTTTTTTCACAATCGTATTAGTAATTGATCTCTTATACTCCATTTATTCCTACTATTATAGACGCTAATAGACGATATACTTGATGACAAGTGTGATAAACTCAGAAGAGTACGACGTGTTCTCTAGCTCAGGGTTCTTGCCCGATAAATTACCGCTTGAAAAGCTCCCACACACATATTATCAGCCATGGGAAGATCTTGTGAATAACCTTCCGGCGCTTATAATGACGAGAAGAATAAGAAGCATGGTGGACAAAATGCAAGTGCTTTCGACGGAAATGTTGAAAAGCGTCGAGGAGTATCGCCGGGCGTACCAGGTGCTTGGGTTTTTGGCCCATGCTTATATCTGGGGCACCGACGAGCCCACAAACAAGCTTCCACAACAAATAGCCGGTCCCTTGTTGGATATTTCGGAGAAGCTAAGACTCCCACCACTTGCTACATACGCCGGATTGTGTTTATGGAACTTCAAGCAGATATTCCCTACGGAGAATGGAGAAGATATATGGGACTTGGACAACTTGACTACCATCAACACCTTTACGGGGGCGGTGGACGAAAGCTGGTTTTACTTGATTAGTGTATATTTTGAATACAAGGGGGGTAAGGCGATTAAGTTGGGTATGAGTGCCATGAATAACGCCCTCCAGGGTAACACCGAAGCATTGGTGAGAGACTTACAAGAATTGGCCCAGCACATCGATCATTTGGGATCTGTACTCATGAGAATGGAGGAGATGTGTGATCCTCATGTGTTCTACTTCAGAATAAGGCCCTATTTGGCCGGCTGGAAGAACATGGCCGACGTTGGGTTGGACAAAAATGGTGTTGTGTATGGGAATGAGACAAAACCCCGTTCCTATGCTGGTGGTTCTAACGCCCAAAGTTCACTCATCCAGTTCTTGGATGTATTATTAGCTGTCAGACACTATTCCACCGGTGAAAGACCATTGCCCCACGAAGATAGACAAAATGCCCCAAACCCCGAAAATGGATTCATGAATGAAATGCGCAGTTACATGCCAGGCCCCCACAGCGACTTCTTGAAGAAGGTCGAGGAGACATCCACCATCAGAGGCTACGTTTTGGCCAATGGGGACTCCAACCCAGAGCTAGTATTGAGTTACGATGCCTCTTTGGCCATGTTGAAGCTGTTCAGAGACAAACATGTGCAAATAGTCACTAGATACGTTGTATTACAGGCAAAAAGCAGCAAGAAGATGGGTTCCACGTCGACATTGAGGTCTGGTTTGGCTAGGTCTAAGAGAAAGGAAGCAGAGGAAAAGGGCACCGGTGGTACATCCTTGTTACCGTTCTTGAAGCAGTGCAGAGACGAAACCGGTGACCCTGCTGCCGGTGACTGGGGTAAAAGAATCTTAAGTGACGGTGTTATGAGGTTGAAGTATTCCAAATCCAATGGTATTAACGAAGATTAAATCGTCAATGCTGATTTGATTTACATGATGACGATATATAGGTTAGATGGATTTTTATTTTAATAAATCGAAATTACCACTAGATACAGTGTAGTAGGATTTAGACCACCACCACATCAATATGCCCATACAGCCATTGGGTTTAACGTAGTTTTCGTTGTAATCAGTTCAATCTCTGATGATTCACAAATCGAAAAAAAAATATTTTTCACAAAAAATTTCACCGATAACCTCTGATAAAATTAAGATATAATCTTGATTAGTGTATGTTTAAAAGGATTATACCTGCCACATCAAGATTTAATAGTCTCAGAAATATGTCAACTGAAGCCACGATAGCAGCAACTAAGGAAAAGGCCGGTAATAAGGCTCCACAAACCTCTAACAAGAGTAACAAGAAGTCTAAGAAACAAGACCAATTCTTGTTAAAGACACCTAAAGGTACCAAGGATTGGGCCGACAAGGACATGGTGATCAGAGAAGCAATTTTCAACACTTTGAGTACAATATTCAAGAAGCATGGTGGTGTCACCATCGATACCCCAGTGTTTGAATTGAGAGAGATCTTGACCGGGAAGTATGGTGAAGATTCCAAGTTAATCTACAACTTGGAGGACCAAGGTGGTGAATTGACCTCGTTAAGATACGACTTGACCGTTCCATTTGCCAGGTTTGTTGCCTGTAACAGTATCAGCAGTATCAAGAGATACCATATCGCTAAGGTTTACAGAAGAGACCAGCCAGCTATGACCAAGGGTAGAATGAGAGAGTTCTACCAATGTGATTTCGACGTTGCTGGTAACTACGACACCATGGTACCAGATTCTGAAGTTTTGAACCTCTTATGTGACGGTTTGACAGGATTAGGTATCAACGACTTCAAAATTAAGTTGAACCACAGAATGATCTTGGACGGTATTTTCCAAGCTTGTGGTGTTAAAGAAGAAGACGTGAGAAAGATTTCTTCCGCTGTTGATAAGTTGGACAAGTCACCATGGGAAGCTGTTAAGAAGGAAATGGTCATTGAAAAGGGCCAAACCGAAGAAGTCGCCGATAGAATTGGAACCTTTGTTAAATTGAATGGTTCTATTCGTGAAGTCTTGGAATTATTGAAGGCTAGTGATCTTTTAGCTCAAAACGAATCTGCTCAAAAGGGTATTGAAGAAATGAGTATCTTAGCTGACTATGTTGATGCTTATGATATTGCTCAATTCACAAGTTTCGACTTATCATTAGCCAGAGGTTTAGATTATTACACTGGTTTGATTTACGAAGCCGTTACTTCTGCTTCTGCTCCTCCAACTAATGCTGAAGAATTGAAAGAATTGGCCAAGAAGGGCAAGGAAAATGTCGAGGACGCTTCTGAATACGTCGGTGTTGGTTCTATTGCTGCCGGTGGTCGTTACGATAACTTAGTCGGTATGTTCTCTAACGGTAAGTCCATACCATGTGTCGGTATCTCATTTGGTGTTGAAAGACTTTTCTCTATTATCAAGGCCAGAGCCTCCAAAGAATTAGAAAAGATCAGTGCTTCGCAAACCCAAGCTTTCGTCATGGCTTTCGGTGGTGGAGAAGGCTGGAATGGTTTCTTAAAGGAAAGAATGACCATCACCAACAAGTTATGGAAGGCTGGTATCAATGCCGAATTCTTGTACAAGACTAAGGCTAATATTCGTAAGCAATTCGACGCCGCTGAAAAGTCTGGTGCCCAAGTTGCTGTTATCTTAGGTAAGGAAGAATTCCCAGAGGGAAAAATAAGAATCAAAGTCTTAGGTCAAGGTGATGATAGTAATGAAGGTGAACTTATTGAAGCAGCCAACCTTGTTGAAACCGTTAACAACAAGTTGTCCGAATTAAACACAGATGGTGTAAACGAAGTTACACGTTTAATTAAGAATTTATAAATATATATATATACCATATAAACTAATGTCATAAGAGTAGTGTAATATAAATGAATACAACAAGAGATATATAATTTTGTGAAAAAAAAAGATTTCTAATTGACGTCAAGGTTTTTGACATTAGTACCGTGTTTTTCCTTACCAGTTCTTTTAACTCTATTCCATAAATTATTAATATCGTTGAAACAAAAATGCCATATAACTCCACACCAGGAATCAACCTGAGGGAGGGGGTCATAAAAGTCAGCAGCCAATTTTCTTAATTCTGGCAACTTCGTCCATGCAATGTAAGGGAAATCATGATGTTCGTTATGATAACCAACATTCCAGGTTAACAAATTCAAGCTACCATAGTATGAATAAGTTTCAGGTGGGACTTTACCGATATCAAGGTTACCTTCCGATTTTTCAACTAATTCGTTTCTTGGCTTGTTATTGTCGTTTAAAACATAGTGCTCTGCAATGAAGTGGCCAGCACAAGGATGCAATGACCCAGCTAAAAAGGAGCTCATGATAAAATACCCAACTGACTTTCCGCCCCAGTATTTAACCATCAAATAATCGACTAACACTTGGTATACGATGTTGAGAAGATGAATGTAAGTGAATCTGATTTGGGTAATAAACATCGGCCTCAAGGCATAAAAGAAAATCTGACATGTAGCAAAGAAAACTTTACCAAGAACATTGGAGAGTACTATACTCTCGAATCTTGTAGGTAAATCGGTATCCAAATGCTCGTCACCTAAAAACTTGTGATGTAATTGATGATATGGTTGAAATGATGCAGAGTATGGGATTCCAATTGGCATATTGGTGAAGATTGCAAAGAGCTTGTTATGAAGTGGGTTTTTAAATAACAAGTTGTGTGCCAATTCGTGAATAGCTAAAAAGATAGCTTGGTTACATGTGGCCCCAATGGCATATGCTAAGGCAATGAATTTCCAACTGAGAAGAGGCGTGTTTCTCAAGTAGTATGCTACCGAGAACTGAAGAAATATAACTCCCAACACGTACCATTTAGTCTTAGGCTCGTATCCAACCAATTGCTTCACCTCTGGATGTCTAGCCATAATCATCTTTCTTCTTGACGTATGTGGCTCGTTATCCTTGGTCCAGTAATACTCATTCAACACCTCTATATTAGAATCTGCTGCCGGAGTGTCAAACTTGTAAGAAGTCTCTGATTTTCTGTGTTTAATCTCTCCTTGCATTGTTTAAGATCTATGATTTGCCGAGATATACCTTTGAAAAATGCAAAAAACGTGGTGTACTGTAACAATATTAACCTATATTGTGCTTTGCAAACCGACCAATACCAACAAAAGAACAAATAGTATCGCTCTTAACAAAGTTTCTATTATTATATAAGATAACTGGAGCCAAAAAGATTAATATATAACTTAGATTGAAAAATCAGGCCCGTGTCAGAATTGGGAAAAAAAAATTCAGAGATCTACAATATACAGGGAGATCTACTACGCCATTATTATAAATACTTGCTATAAGATACATATGTAGGAAACACTATACAGACTATGACTGATACCTAGGGAACTTTTTGTTCGTTGGATCAGGTTTAAATGTATTCTGGTTGTACTGGGCTGCGTGTGGAGCAGAAGGTGGAATTGGAACCTGCGCACCATTCATAGCAGTGTATTGTGGATAGTGAAATGTCCCGTTTTGACCTTGATCCATGACGACAGCAGAGTTGGGAGGATACTGTGGGATGGACTGGACGTTTGGAGCTCCATATGGGCCCATAGATGCAGCTACAGGCGGCACAACTGATGGAGGGTTGTTCATAAAACCATTGGCGTCGTGGGCTGATGGTGGTACGACCTGGTGATATTGAGGTGCCACGGATGCTGGATAGGAATATGATTGAAGTTGCGCATAAGCAGGTTGGAATTGAGTGTGAGAAGCCGTGGCTTGGTTCTGATAGAACAGAGGTGTGGGCAATACGTTGGTGAATTGCTGCTTATAAGGTTGGTCGTTCCAGATATTGTAGGAGCCGTTGAAATTCTGACGGTTGGAGTTAATGGGCATCATATTCTTGTTGTCTGAGGAAAGTGTCATGTTATTTACTGAGGTGGTGGTTGATGAGTTCCCAGGGGAGGACGAGTCGACCTCGTCTTCGTTTTCCATCGATTTCTTAAGGTTGTTCGAGTGTTGCTTGATGAAAGACTCTATCTCATTTAAAGAACCATTTTCCTTTGGCTTTTTTGGAATCACCTCTGGTTCAGGAGTTTCTTTATCCAAGCTCTTCATCATTTCATCTTGTAACTTTGTAGTATGATGCAATATGTAAGATTCGATTTCTTCCAATGAATCAGGAACCTGCGAAAGATCTTCCTTGCTGGCTGAATTATATATTACTACTTCTGGTTCGATTTCATCCTCCTTCTCTTCCTGAACTACCAATTTCTTCTCTTTCTTTTCTAACTTCGCTTCTCTATTAGTATTAGGGACCGGAGATTCTTCCTTCACTGTTGCATCTGCTACTTTAATCGTTCTATTCTGATCAACATTTCTGGTATTGAATTCAAACTTATTAGATTCAAAATTATACGAAACTCCTAAGTTTTTCCCTTCGAGACACTTCTTTCCCAATAAAAGCACAGCCTTCAACCTACTTTTATTTTCTGATGTGATTAGTTCAAAACTATTTTGTGGTTGACTTTTCGTTTTCTCAAGATTAAGCTTGGAAATGATGTCTTTCAATGCAATTTCATCTGTCGACAAGGAAGCTGTATCCAAATCAGGATTTTGATAAAAGTCAATAAAATCTCCCAATAATAAGTCGATATTATTTGAATTGAATAAGTGGTCATCTTTAAAATCCTTAAATTGAAATTTAATTAGAGAAAAGTCTCTAAAGTAAACATCTTCTGTAAAATAATAACTTCTTAATGGTCTTGAATTCGACTCCAAAATATGATTAATAACCTCGAGTTGCGTAGGGTTATCTACCTTAGATATTAAACCATTTAACAACTTGACGAAATTGTCGATGATATAGTCACTGGAATTAAACGTCTTGAGATAGCTCTTGTTTTCTTTTAACCAATTCAAAATTAATCTGAAGCAAATTAAAGCATTCTGTTCTCCAGCACCTGTTCCTTTGAATGAAGCTGAAAATTCAAAGAATTTCCCAATATAACGGAAAACAAACTTTTCAAATTTCCAAAATACTTCCAGACCTGTTTTTCTTTGTTCTATAAGCTTCAACGTAGAAAATAAGAACACGAGTTGTTTTACAAAGAAATTCAAATCAACTGATATCTCCATATCTAGGAGATCAAATGAATCAAATGCTAGTTTGAAGAAATCATTTTCAATATTAGTAAACTTTAAATTTTTAACAATATTAGATCCACGTCTATAGGTTTCAGGGCAATAAAAAAATCCTATTAAGCAAACCAACATAATATTCAATTTTTCCTCCTTAGAGAACATGTCCTTCTGCTTCTTCTTTGGTTCCGATTCTTGAAATTTAATATCTACCAAATTGGTAAGAAACCAGTTCTTCTTAACAACAGCATTAAAATTTGCTAAACCCAATCCGTAATTAGGAATTCTCGTAAATTGGGATCTTAAAAACCAATAACATGCATCAAACTTTTCGTCGATTAGATTATGAATCATACCAATATGATTATATGGCTCATTTAAAGCCGGTAATAACAAAATGCAAAATTTGTAATATCTCAAGGATTTGTCATAATATGGCTTCATGAAGGCGCATTTTTCCTTGCTGTTGAACGAACGATATTTGAAAAATTCTCTATTAGAAACGCAAGGTTTGACATAGGATAATTCGATAAGTGTAGAATGACGAGAGAGGTCACCTAATGATAGTAAACAGCGATGTATAAGAAAGACAATATTGGCCTGTAAATTTGGACTTGATGTCATTATTGCACTATTGGGTACCGTATAATTGAAATGACTTAAAAATGCATTAGGAAGTAACTGGTTTTGAAAGTGGGTAGAGAAATACTTCAATAAAGTGTTATAAAACAGGTTGACTTGTTTGATAAATTTAACAAAATTATCGTTGATCTTTCTCATCTCCACAGGCTTAACTCTGAAGTTTCCTGAATTTGATTTCTGGTGTTTGTTAAAATCCGATAAAGTTTGATTATATAAATTAGCATGGTGGAACTGGAAAAACTTGATGATAGGGTAGTGAAAATCCTGCCAAAGAGTATCGAAAAACTTTATAGTATTAAACTCGATATCTACGTTACCCTGTTGGGATTCAATTTCGTCGTAGTATCCACTCAAATCGGCCAAGATCCATGCTTGGTATTTCGACTGAAGAACATTGATAAACCCCAACAATATCGATTGATCAACGTACTTTCTTCCCAAAAAGTCCTTCAATTGGGCCCTGTGCTGTTGTATTTCATCTGCAATCAGAGGCATGGCGAACGAGGTGTTGTGGTAGTGCAATGCGATTGTCGGATTGAAACGGTGTTTCTGAAAAAAATCGCTGTAACTTCCCAATTGGCAAATAGCAATAAAAACTGCAGGCTACTTAGGTCAAGTGACTTTGTAGTAATCTAAATTAATAGTGATGATAGAAAAATTGCCTAACAGTATCGATTAGATCATGCTAACCTTTTTCCAAATAGCTTCTAGATTCTCCGGAAAAATAGAAAAAAACGATCTGCTTCAAAACTGTTTTCAAAGCTGTATTCCAAATTCAAACGACTCGCAAACCGGTGTGTGTTGTGCTAGCCGCTATCCAATCCTAACGCTGGGTGAAATTGCTGATCCAGATACCAACTATTTTTTCATAGCATACTGAGAAATTAAATTATTCCTCTTTCGACACACACACGACCTCCCATTCCGTTCACTCTGGGATGTTCCACAATTGATACTAGAAAGAAGATTTGATGGCAAAATGGCGCTGGTGGTGGCAAAAATAGCAGCAAAAATATAAAGAGTAGACGGCGCCCAATTCTCGCCAGAACGTACAATACTTGTAATTATCACAACAGCAGCAGCAAAGAATGTCCAACCATCAAGACCCCCCCGTAGCAGCCGAAGAGGAAGAGCCCACATATTCCGTCAAGGTGTATGTCTACGACTTGTCTCGTGGGCTAGCGCCAGTGCTTTCTCCCATGATGCTAGGCATGTCGATCGACGCCATATACCACACGTCGGTAGTGGTGTACGGCAAGGAGCACTACATTGACCAGGGCATAAGAGTATCGTCGCCAGGAACCTCGAAATATGGGTTGCCATTGGAGGTGATAGACATGGGGTCGACATATATCACAGAGGAAATCTTTGGAGAGTTCCTAGACGAACTCAGAGACCACAAAGACAGGAAGTACCACGCTATCAACTATGATCTTTTCGACAACAATTGCAACCACTTTTCAGACGTGTTGCTAGACTTATTAGTGGGAAAACATTTAGAAGAGAGAATCCTCCATTTGCCCCAGCAGGTGTTGAACACGCCATATGGACAGCTTCTAAAGCAGATGATCGGTAACAACCAGATCATGTAGCAACCGACATCGTGATTCACAGCAAGTGTATAAAAAAGAGTTCTCATACATCACAATTGAGTTTCGCTCTCCTTATATTATTTACCACACTTTCTTTTTTGCTGTAAATCAGGTTTCACAATAATTTGTTTCATATAATTAGACATATATTAGCATATAAGAAGCCATAGAAGTCATGGACGGTAAAGTAGTTAGCGTAAGTTAGGGATTTTTTTTAAACAACGCCAGTGTGGGACAATTATTAACGCATTTGCAACAGGTCAATACAAATCAAATAAACATGGAATTAGGACAGTCAAATGTCCAGATGGACAACACGTCATTTTCAGGCTTGAGCGGTGGCACTGGGTTCAGCGGTGGCTCCAATAGTCTGATGCTGAACTTCCCATCGGGCACGAATACCCTTGACGACAGCAATCCTCTGCTTAGGTTTTGGCTGTCAGGGGCAAACAATAACTATGTGACAATGCCATCGTTTATGTCAGACAACAACAGCAACGCGGGAGCGGGCTACAGTCTGTCAACGAAGCTGAACGGCAATGGTGCTGGAGGGGTCAATTTGCAGCAACAACAACCAGTGCTTCTGGTTGATCCGTTACAAAGAAACAATTCAGAACCAGCAGTGAGCTTATCCAACGACAAGTACTCTTATGGGAACATGGGTAAGAACAGTTCTATGACGGTTAATTCGCCAACGTATGCCCCTTCATATGGCAGTGGCAGATACAGTGGCTCGAAAAATGCGTCGCAGAGACTTGATTCTGACGTATTGTTTCTTGGTAACTCAGGCTTAGACAATAAGATGAATTACGAGTACACTTATAGCAGTAACAACTCAGCCATGAACCCTGAATTGTACGAGAGGTCCAGCTTGACGAATTTTGCAATTTCGGGCCGTGGAGAAAAGGACGCTGACAACTTACTGGAAGAAATCAAGCGGTATAAGGTTGAATTGATTGTCAAGAACCAGATGATCAAGAACCTCTCGGACCAGTTGAACTCATCAAACAGGCTCAAGGACAAGAGACTCTCGGAGATGGGGTGGAACATGACGCCAACCAAGGGACTCAAAGTCCCAAGAAACCACTACCAACTATTCAAAGATTTGACTAAGACTTTACAGGAGAGGACCCAGGAACTTGATGAGACAAAGGAGAGACTAGAGGCTCTTTTGGTGAGTTTAACCATGAGCGAAGCCTCAAATACCAAGTTCACCAACAATGGTAATTTTGACGAACAGGAATTGACCCACAAGATTGTCAGCAAACTCTCGTTGTTACAGAACGAGAACGAGAATCTTCTCAAGATGATAAGCTTTGGTAACAAGCTGAGTTTAGTCATTGAATTGGGTTTATTAAAGAACGAAAATAAGATTTTGAAAGAGAAGCTTGCAAACTTGGAGGACCATGAATGTAAATGATTATTTTTTTTTGTTGTATTGACATACTTTTATTTAACTTGGATACAGTATTGATTAATGGAGTTTTATTTGTGCAGTTTTTGCACTTGCTATATATGATTTATAATATACGTTTGAGCGTATTTGCGGTATTTGTGATAATTCCCACTTCCATGTATACATCCCTAGTGATATATATGTGTGTGTAATGTAATCTTGTGTAGATCTTTAGTGGCAATTTAAGTGTTGATAATCTCTAGATGCTTCCAAGACCTTAAATATCTACTGGAGGATCGCATTTTCAAAGTACGAGATATCAAAACAAATAAACATTTCACTTTAAGGTTAGTAAACATTTAATATATCAGCTATTATATCCAATTTTAATATTTTGCTATGACAAAGAATGTCAAAAATAAGAATGGAGGGCAAACTAAACTAAGGCAGAAAATACAGGCATTAGACTACCATAATTATCAGTTGAGCCTAAATCCAAAACATAAACAAGCAGACACGATAGAGTATTTCCGTGATTTGGACGAGTTTCCCATCTCCAAATCATCATTTAACAGATGGATACTTCTTGAGAAGAAGCTCCGTGATGAATTCAGTCAAATATCGGGACCGAAGCAGAACCAGGAAAGAATTCGTTCGTCAAAATATAAACAACCTGTATCTTCGAAGCTCAAACTGTTCATGGAGGCCAATGACCATATAATCAAATGTATGGAGTTATACTTCTTGCAAAAGTTCCTAGTTCTGCCGGAAGAAGCGTTACGGAATGAAGAGATAGTGGATACATTCAACAAGTTCAAAAAAATCTATCATGATAATGATGTCTTGGTGGACCAGGAAAAGGACGATATATCTTGGGTTTGGCATTTCTACAAGTTGATAAGTGATAAAATCGATAATATACGAGTGAACTTTCAAGAATTGAGAAGAATTGAGTTATCAACATCGTCTTTAATGGGAGAAAAGGCAAGAATTTATAAAGAGCTTCAACTATATCTGTATGATAATATATATTATTTCAATGAAATCATCCTTGACTTGGACAATTTATACGAATTGACGAATTTTCAGAATGAAATATTTTTGGCCGAAGACTCGTTTCGAAATAATGAACAAGACTTGCTTACTGGAGATATCAGAACTCATAAATCTATTACCTTGTCCGTTTGTGGAAATTTAAATGGTACAAATTTTTTGCCTCCATTATTAATCTCCAATATACATGGCGAAAGAAATAATTATTTGAATGGGAAGTATAATATTGGTGGCTCAAATAATGCATTTTATTACCACCCGGAGGGATTAAACTCTCATGATATACTTCAGAACTATTTTTATGGAATAAATACTAAGCTATTTTCTGAAAAAAGAAGAATTAAAATATTGTTAGATAATTATTGGGCTCATTTAGGACTATTTCTGAACTTTTCAAATATCGAATTTGTTTTCATAAACTCAAAATTTGACAGAACAGTATCATTGTTTACTAGTTCGACCCTAGCATTACCGTATGATATGGGATTAGAAAGATATTTAAGATATAAATTGAAAACAAAGTTGTTCAAATTCTTTTATAAGAACCTTGACATGAAAATAACTACACACCAGTTTATAGAGAAACATGGTGATATAATACATAGCATTATAAGATGTTATTATGAAGTAATGGTCCGAAATTTAAAGGAGGATTCAATTTACAGGAAGTTTTACGAATTAAATATCATTTCATCTAAACTTTTTAATGTGCTGACGGACCTATATGATGATACAGCCGAGGAAAGAAGTAAGTTTAAAATTGAAAAGGGAGTAAAGTTAGTAACTTTTATAAATTCACACCTAGGAAAGGAGCTTCTGAATGTCATAAAGTATAACGATAAAATAAATGTATTATATATCAGAGAAGAAGAGGAGGAGTTGAATAAATTCGTGAAAGACATAGCAACAAATGTCTTACAGTCGAACGATATTGATGATGAAATAAGCATAACGGCATTGTGTAAGAGTATACTACATGATTTAACCAATGGACGCAACGAGATAAAGAGTAACAAGCAATACTCAGATGATGGCATCAGTAAATTAATCAAGAAAAACATTGAATTTGAACATAGAAAGAACAATACAAGCCACATAAACGAAAAAAATTTGGGCGATATTGATAAGGTTTTGGTAGAAACTATTCAACCATACTTAGTGAAAATTTTGTCTACAGATTCACCTGCTAAAAAACCTAGCAACGATGAACAAGAACATCCAAGAGTCAGTCTAAAAACTTTAGAGCTTTTCACCAAGTTTTATGACTCCTATGTCAATGACACCACCATTTTGCAACCAGTTGGTTCCAATACCGTGGAACCTGGTGAACAGGAACAAAGCATAGATCCAATAATCAGCGAAAAATCAACTACAAATATCGAAATTAGGGGCTCAAGCGAACAAAGACCAACGTCAGATGATGAATGGGAGTCCCCTACAATTGCCCGCCACAAAAAGCGATTACAAGTTCTGCAATCTCCGGTGAATAGACCCAAGATTATAAAGCTCTTTAAAAAGGATATTCCTCACTATGATAAACCAGTAGAGAAGAAAAGCCCATATAGATCGAAGGGAACATCAAACTTCAAGAGTACGTTTTCGGACGATTCTGGAGACGACTCTGGAGACGAACCTGAAATATGATTCGATTGCTTGTGTCAGCCCCTCAACTGATTTCCATTATATAAGTTGTACAGAGCCTGCAACTGTCCCGGATAAAGCTACTTATCCCAGTAGATGTAATATAGAGTAGCTTATTAAATAGACCAATGGTACGAGAAATGTTCTATAATTAAAATACCTCGGTAGGCTATACAGTTCGAATATTATGCGATATGCATATAACAGACACAGACATGTCACCGCTATGGGTTTTTATTAAGATTATAGTCACCAGGCAATCTTAATCACAGCCACAATCCTTGTCTAGGAACAACCGGGGGAAAAATATCTGGTCATGAAGGTAAAATATCAAGTCATGAATTATCAGTAATATCGATTGGCTTATCAGTCACGAGATCAAAACTTTTTCTAAAAAAAATATCTCGTTTCTTTTTCTATTCACTCGTACTATCTGAAGAATTTATCATCGTTATAATTGTTACAATAAGTTTTACATTAGACAATTATATACCAAAGATGAAACTTTTTGAAAGTGAGCACTATTTCAGTTATCCTTGGGACCAAGTTACAGCTGCTAATTGGCAAAAATACCCAAACGAGTTGTCTTCCCATGTTGTATCAGTGGACATATTGAACAGAGAAATCGATGTGGAGAGAAAGGTGTTGAGAACAGAGAGATTGATCGGATGCAAACAGGCTATTCCAAGGTGGTTGAGCTACTTGGTGGGTGGCCAGGAATGCTCATATGTTAGAGAAGTCAGTGAGGTTGACTTGGTGAACAAGACCCTTGTGATGAAGTCCCATAATATGACAATGAATGAGCTTTTATTGGTGAACGAGACTGTGATTTACAAGCCAGATGCAGACTTGCCACACGAACGCACTACGTTCACACAGCAAGCCGAAATCACCGCCTTTGCTTCATTCAGCAGAATTTGCGATAAGATCGAAGAATGGTCTGTAGAGAGATTTGGACAAAATGCATCGAAAGGTAGATTGGGCCTTGAAGGTGTTTTAGAAGTGTTGACGAAGAAATGGGATGAAAGTGGTGTTTTTGTGAAACATATGGGTAATTCCTTGGTCAAAGACATCAATGATGTTGGAGAAAAGACCCTGGGAGTATTGAGTGAAGTAAGTAAGTTAGGAGAGGTTTTCAGGAAGTAAAACCGCTCGGTTATTGCATATCACATTCTATTCATCTTCATTGGGTCTGCGTTTATCATTATATTCATTTACTTCTTCTTGAAACCATATCTTTTTCACAGGTTTTTGTTTTGTTTGCTTGATTTTGCTTGATTTTGACGTCATTTGCATTGTTTTCTTATACACTGATTTATTTATACCCCTGTAAATACCTTTGATTTTAGAGTAGATAGACGATAGATAAATTCATTTTTAACATAATTTTTCGATAAAAATTCATTTTATATGTGTTTTTCTAGTAGACTGGTACTTGCTTTTGGTGTTAGATATATCTTCTCTTCCATTGGTGTCAATTGCCAGTTTCTCTAGTACCACTCCAAGAGTCGATATCACCAAAATCCAATACCGTGATATTGGCCTGTATACAACCGCATCTCATCTACAAAAAATTATGGTAACGGTTTTTTTAGTACTAGCGTATACCTAAACAGTATCTTGGTTCATTAGTTGCTTCAGTTTATGGTCATAATTAGTCATTTTTATTGACTCAAGTATGGTATCTAGCAAGATTGAAGTAGATGAGCCACATTTAAAAAAATTGAAACTAGATAATTCTAGCAGCGACGGGAACGAATATATTAATGATGATGCATTAGAGAAGTTACTATTTGACCTCAGTGGAGATAAATCGGGTAATTTTGAAAAGTTTGGTAGAAATGGCCCCAATGGTGGTGATATGACGAGTGGAGGCAACATCGATGTCGAAATTCACAAATTATTGACTCTAGATGAATTAGGATTGAAAAATAACGAGAACCTTCTTACGGAGCATAAGACACAATCGGATGTTAATAGCGCAAAGCCAGACCAGTACTCAGAGTCTCCAGCTAATATTTCACCTTTTGACTCCCCGGTAGACACAGTCACCAGCACTAACACCTCAGTATGTGAAGACGAGAACAAACAGGCATCGACGTCCACACAACCCCAAATTAATAAAAACACGATCGTATCAATAAAGAAGAGCATGTTGGACACTAGCAAGTTTATTTCCACTTTTACCACCTTGAAAACCACGTATTTGAAGTTGTGTAAAGAATTCAATTATCTTTTGAGTAAGTTCAACGAGAACGAAAGAATAAAAATCGAACTAATTAATGAGAATAACGAACTCAAGAATCTTCTTATGGAAATCATAACTGAGAGAGAAATGGAAAAACGAAAGGCAAGAGCCCATCACATCGAATCGTCAAACCACGATTCCGCCTCAATCAAGAGAAAGTTGGCCGATATTTAAAATAGGATCCAGGGAATGAATTTTCTTATTGGCTTCCTTAATAGCATCTATATACACTAGCATATGCATATTATAACTATATAACTATTAAGTCATATTAGATTAAACGAAATAACTCTAGTAGATAAGTGCGTCGCACAAAAAACCGCTCCTTCATAACTCGTTTATCCAGAGATATCAAGAAACCATCTCTACTCTTTATCTAGAGATAGCTTGTATATTAGCATCAATTTAGTCTGATAGAGAATACTGCATTATAGTTTCTGTTCATATAAATCCGTTTGGTACAGAATCTTTGTTAGAATGCCAGAACTATCTCAAGCTCAAGAAGACAAGCAAAAGGAACTAGAGCTCCAACAGCAACAAACCATCTTACTTGAGTTGGAGATGATCTTACGTACTGTCAAAGACATAGACAAGAACCTTGTGACTACAATTGAAGTCTTGACAAAGTCCACAGTTCACGTCAATAGCGAAGCACTGGGGTCTGCTGATGGAAAGCATTTAAACTACAACGAAATCATAAAACAGAATATTGACAATATTACGAATATTTTAAAGCTATTGGACAGTATATGACTGCAAACTGCCTCCCAATGGCTCGTTATTTTGGACGATAACTGACGACATGAAGTCTTCTAGATACTAGAATGTCCTGCACTAGGGAAATTTTTCAAACGCGTACTAAAAACTTTCATCGATTTATCTTAATAAAGCTGTGTATATACTGAGATAATGGACGTGAAACTGTCGGAGTTGGTTGAAAAATACCAAGCATCCATTCTTCAATCAAAGACTCAACAGGATGATGAAAATTTTCTGGAAAGTGACGAGGATTTATTAGAACTAATTAATGAGAACGATGACGCCTTGAACAGATTTAGAGAAGAGAGAATACAGCAGTTGAGCAAAGAGTTCAAGAAGATAGATGACCATGCAAGGAGCAACGACATTGGTGAAGTTCAGCAGATGTCTGACGAAAGGGCCTTGATGGATATTGTGACCAAGTCTGAAACAGTCCTTGTCCATTTTTTTCAACCTGAATTTGCCAAATGTCAGCTCATGAATGAAAGATTAGCCGTAAGTATTGATCAATGTAATCACAGAAAGTATAATGTTAACAGAAATACTAACGCAATCTAGGTTTTGTCAGAAAAGCACCTTACGCTTCGAGTCCTCATCATACGGGCCGAACAGGCTCCTTTTTTGGTAACGAAGTTGGGAATAAAGACTTTGCCATTTGTCGTTGTATACAAGAACGGAAAGGAGGTCACCAGGATCTTGGGATTTGAGAAGTTGGGTAACAACCCCAATAGTTTCACCATCGAAGCTTTAGAGCAATACTTATATTTCCACAAAATCATCAACCGTCGTACCATTAACTTTTCTTCGGTTCGCTCGAAACCTGCCACTAACGGCTCAGACGAGGATGATTTAGACTTGTGAGTTCAATTTACCTTTCCATGTGACATATGCATTTGCGTAGAAGTCTTGCGATCAACAGCGGGACCGTGTCAATTTCGTCCTGCCGTTTCTCCTTCTGCTGCCGTATACTCCCATACGTATCTATACTCTTGGAGGTTATGCTTACCCGCTTGTTATGTTGATGTACCATGCTGTTGCATCTATACATTCTTCTGCGGTTTTCAAGTATAGCGTCCCCAAGCATAATTTTGCTACCTTCTGGGAAACAAGAACAGTGGCCAGTGATATCGAGTGTAAAGGGTATTATTACGAGGTATTGTGATCTGATAGTGTCGTCAATACCCGATGATCCAAGCTTATTTAACCAATAATACGTTCTAGTATATACCGACAAACTTCTAATATATGAAATATTAATAGATGATAAAAGCACAAGCGCTAAGGTTGCGAAAATTACTGACTGCCCAATCAGGAAATTTGTCAATTTCAAAGCTGAGGAGACTTCGTAAAATGCATTACTGTAACGTTACAGTTTTTTTTCGATAATTTCGTCATTGCAGTGGTTCAGCCCTAATGTATATCACGTGAAGGTGTTTCCTGACCAGAAAAGTTTTTTTCATCGTTTTGTTACACAAAGTTGCCGAAAGACAAGTTTCGTTCTCAGTCTCCGATGCCTGAGGAATTTTTCTAATTAGTCCTACGGTAATATTATAGTTTTAATTTTTAAAATCACCCCTGGTAAGAAAGAAGCAGAACAGTTGCAGACAAGCCAAGATGCAAATTTTTGTTAAGACCTTAACCGGTAAGACCATTACCTTAGAAGTCGAATCCTCCGACACCATTGACAATGTCAAGACCAAGATCCAAGACAAGGAAGGTATTCCACCTGACCAACAAAGATTGATCTTCGCTGGTAAGCAATTAGAAGACGGTAGAACCTTATCTGATTACAACATCCAAAAGGAATCCACCTTACACTTAGTCCTCAGATTAAGAGGTGGTGGTGGTAAGAAGAAGAAGAGAAAGGCTTACACCACTCCAAAGAAGATCAAGCACAAGCACAGAAAGCACAAGTTAGCTGTCTTAACCTACTACAAGGTTGACAACGACGGTAAGGTCGAAAGATTAAGAAGAGAATGTCCTTCCGTTCAATGTGGTGCTGGTATCTTCATGGCTGACATGAAGGACAGACAATACTGTGGTAAGTGTCACACCACCTTCAAGTCTAACTAAATTATATAGATTAGTATGCTTTCGTTAGCTTATTTATATATTAATTTACATCTTAGTTCTTGAAGTACTAGCTTTTGTAGACATTGGAATCGGGCTTTTGCCTGATTCATATAGAGAAGTAATATGCAGGTCATTTTTGGTTAGTGGTTATCATAATATTGAATTTTATCATAACTACTGATTTCAGTCGTATTGTAAATATCTAGTTCATATCGTTATATCTGAGCTTGGGTGTAGCTATAGTAATAGGTAACACGCGGATGAGTTTCTCTATATATGATTTGGATGACAATATCCGAAAATTGTTGAATATAGACAACTTCCTTGGTGGAATGTCGGTAAACGATTTTATAGAAGAGTTGAGTAAAGACCAGTTTTTAAAGGCAGATCAAGAAAACAAATTGGAATACTTAGATCCAAAACCGTATATCAGAACGTTTGAGTCCACATTGAGAGAATTGAAGCAATTGAATAATGAATCAAGTGTGCAAAAGGTCAAAGTTGAGCGTGATGTGGAGGAATATGAATTGAAACATAGTGAGAACGTGTTGCAATTATCGTCACAAATAGAGCTGCTTACTATGAAATTCAAGGATCTTGATTCTAATATATCCGAGGTTTCAACCAAAATAGATCCTTTGGGACAGTCACTAAATGAAATATCGAGCTCTAGAGATAGATCGCGAGAAACGATATTTTTGATTAGAGCATACCATGGATTCTACACTAAGGAGAAATATGATCCTTTAGAAACACTAAGAGTTAGCAGAAGCTATGATGACAAAGTTAAATGTGCCAAAATTGTAAGCGACTTGGTGACATTAGCCAAAAAGATTGAATCTCCAGACTTGCCGAAAACTGGGAAGTGTCTTAAGGTAATAGAAAAATACAGCGAGACTATGGAACGGTACCTTTTAAATAGATTTGAAGTGGCCTCTGAAGAAAACGAGTTTGAAATGATGAAGGAAATTGCTGATATTTTATACCAATTTAATGGCGGAGGTAGCGTAGTACAAGCATTCGTCAGTAACAACGACTTATTGCTCGAGGCAGATAGACCAGGCTCTCCAGAAGAAAGCTCTATACTTGACAATGAACAGGTGTGGGTGTATTTATCAAATCCAGACTACGGCGAAGCTGTTAAAGATGAAGCAACAGAAGCATTGTTGGAACGCTTAAGGGTTGCTATAAAGGGACAAGCAAGAATAATCCAACAGGTATTTCAAAATACAATTCCTGTTCTAAAAATATTTATTCAGAGAGTATACGCTCAAATGATTCAGAACAAGGTCGGCACATTATTACAGTATTCATTGTCAATTAGTCCTTTAGCTCATGTCAGAGTTTTGCACGCATTATACATCTTGGTGGGTGATTTCACTAAAGATATAAAAGAATTTTTAGCTGCTAATGATCTTGATGTTAATAATGAACTTTCTTCAATCTTAGATCAATCATTTTATGATCTCTTTGTCGAATATTCACAAGATAGTATGTATTTTAGAAGAGAGAAAAAGAACCTCGAAGAAACAATTTATTCTATTATCCAAAAATTTAACCAATATAATGAGAGGGCTTTGGCTAATAACTTTTTGGCGGCAAAGTTGGATAGCCAAGATAACAATGAACCCAATGCAAAAGCAACTACTGAAAATGATCGTTTTAGTTTCCATTTCTTAGACAAGAGACGGTCCATGAATTTTACAAACTTTGTAAAATCGCATTTATCTGATAAAAATGCTACTAATTCATTGGAACAAGAACGAATTAATGCCAAAGAAATGGAAGAATTTGGTATGTTGAATATTAATAAAGCGGAAACTATTTTAAAGTCTGCTATTGAATCGATTGCTAGGATATTGGAATTGGTACCTAGTAGAGCTCCTGAATATTCTTTAGAAATTTTAGAAATTCTTATATTTGATTTCGGTAAACTTTACATTAGTACTGGCCTAGAAGCTGCGTACGATCAATTAAGGCACGAAAATATTAACTCAAAGATAAACTCTTCGCAAGATTTAAATCTAGATCATTTAAAAACCTTTAGCTTGGTGAGTGAAGTTTTATACTTGTTATCATCTTGTATAAAGAGAATTCTTTTGCCCTGTGCTGTGAATGCTCCAAATATTAAAAACAGAATTAGTAATTTGACTAATTCCTATATTTTAAGGTGTGAAAAATCTTTGAATATCATATTAAATGAAACTATTGGCATGATTAATATGAGATTAAGTTATTTACTCTCGAAACAAAAAAAGAAGGATTTCTTATGTGAAAATATAACGGAAGATGATACCGAGGCCTGTGAACTAGTTTCTGAGTATTTGAATGTTCTCTACGAAATTGCGAGCAAAAGCTTAAATGGTTCTAACTTGAGGAACTTTTTAATTAAAATTGGTATGAACTTTTTGAATCAGTTGTTAGAGCATTACAAAAAATTTACAGTTAACTCTACTGGTGGTATTATCCTTACTAAAGATGCCATTAGAATACAATCCACTATTGACCAATGGAACATCAAGGAATTATCTGAAAATTACCAGCTCTTAAAAGAAATTGGAAACTTGTTCACTGTCCATCCTAACTTGATCAATTCCTTGATTACCGAAGGCCAATTAGCAAATTTGAAATCATATACTATAAAGCAATATATTATGAAGAGGACTGACTTCAATCCAAGTTATATGGAAAGGTTTTTTAGTTTAAAACACTAGGTCTTAGATCTATAGATATATACGAAGTATATGTATGTAATGTATATGTAATGTTATTTTACTTATGAATTGTTCAAACATGTGTATAGTAGATACCAAAAATGACGTAGATGGTGATAGTTATAATGATAGTATGAGTGTAAAATCCGATAAAACTTTTCTCTGCCCTTATATTAAGTATTCCCAGAGTCTTTTGTGGTTTCCAATTGTTATCTTCAAATTGTGGTAGGACGGTCTTTTCAGTGAGTAATCTTCGTATCAAATCTGAGTAATGTATAAACGCATTTGGAGTCAAGAAAAACACACCTAGGAATAAAATAGAACAAACGTAGACAAATATATATGATTTCAATGTAAAATATGGGCTTGGAAGATAGCACATTTTAGTTTCGAATGACTCCTTCGGCTCAGTTGCGTAATTCTGTTTTGGCAAATAAGGATTATATAAAGAAAGCAATTGAATGGCGGGATATTTAATTCCACTAGTCATTGATGCAGACTTTACAGCAATCTCCTTTGCAAGCTTTTGTTCTCCACTATATTCGAAAGGTTGTTCGATTTCACAATAATCATGATCATCACCAGCAAAGAGTATTTTGGGGTTTAATGTACGTAAAATAGATTGGGATAATTCATAATCTATAACAGTTTGGTATTGTTTACCCTTTTGTACTGGGAATGGCTTCAGTGACTCTCTGTAAGGGCCACAAAGTTGAGCATCGTTAAATCTATAGAAGGGAACATGTGATAACAAGATCCTGGGGTATTGAGGATGCAATTTATCACCGACTGAATTCAAGAAATTGAAGGCATCCTCTTGAATAGCTGAGTTCTCTGAAGATAATGAGATGGTGTCTAGCATGATGATTGAATGATTTCCTAACTCGATGAAATCGTTAGATTCACCAAAGAAAGCCGCAAACCTATTTCGTACTTTTTCGTTAATATTTTCAAACCCAATATCATGGTTCCCAGGAATCGACTGTATTGTTCTTCTGTTGATTGTATGAGGGAATATCTGGTTAAAACGTTTGTATTCTTGGAACCAATCTGAATTGGACCACTCTCTTCCCCCATCAAATAAGTCACCGAGAAATATCGTAGTATCTGGATCTAGCTGCTGATGCATAAAAAGGTAGTTTCTATGGATGTAGTTGTCGCTGATCTTCTTCGTGATATATGTTACTAATCTTGGTCTTCCCTGGTACGAATAATCGTCCACAATCTGGGGATCAGCGACCAAAGCCAATCTATGTGGAACCGCCCCTTCGTCCCAATTCTCCCACTTGTTCCATTGGCACTTATTCAACGTATTGATAACGTATATTCTCTCAAAGTAATGAACCGTCAATAGCCACACAACCAAAAGAATTGCAAGTATTTTCCATCTAAACGCTTCAATTACTTCCACTAGCACCGACTTTATATCGTATTTCACTCCAATTGATTTGCTTCTTCCTGTCTTAGCTTCAAGATACAGAGAGCTTCGAGGTAAAATAGGATTATGGTCCTCTTTTCTTCTGTATTTCATCACTTATAAATGCAAATGTATAAAACACTAATTATTTAAGACTCGATATCAGAAAACAGTTTACTCGCGTAGTTCACAATTTCTGAATTTTTGTTAGTGAAGACATAAGAACGTTGGAAGTGCATTTATATCACGAATGGTAAGGTCAGAGACATTATGGTAAAGCGTACTAGCAGACATGTTAATAATGGTCCAAAGAAAGGCAAAACCCAGCCTACGAGAAGGCTAAGATCTAAGGAGGAAGTGAAGTCTGAGTCTAAGCCAACCCTCTTCAATTTTGAAAATATCAACGGATTACTTTACAGAGACGATGCTATCGAAGTCACATCTGCAAGCGACTATAAGAACTTGTACAGTAGCATGAACGATGCTGAACTTCCGCCAAAATATAGAATCTGCAAAAGCACAACGGTAGAAGTGAAGGAAGAGCTACTTCCTAGAAAATCGAAGCATTACGAAAACGTGCTTCCTGATGATTTATACGAGCCATTCCACAAGAAGATGAGAAAGGAAGAAAGAACCATGGTGAATAGCGATCGTTTAAGGATTTTGTCGGAAGTGGATAATTTGCAATCACTGATTAAAATACTTGATCAGTATGATTGGGCTAGATATCTTCCGGGCATCACTTATATCAGAGATATCAGAGATTATGATGAATTGGACGAGAAAAGGAAATTGACAATAGCTGAAATAGGAAGCATTCTAGAGAAACATGATGATTGGAAAAGGAGGCAGGATAAGTTAAATAGTGATATAAGGAGGTTCGATACTTTGCAAGACGAAGATACGGAGTCTGATGAATATACTGCGCCAATTGAAACATTGAAACGGCGGAGAGTGAGGGAAAGACGAGAGTCGTTTGGACCTATAATTAAACTAAGATTAAACAATGGCTATTCATTAATAATTGACCCAGTACTTGCTCCAAAAATAGTTCGTACAGAATATGACCCTAAGAACTCTACTAAAGACGAAATAAATAAGGGAGGGCTAGTTTTAGGTACTGCTATTGAAAATGGAACCCTAGCATCAAATAGAGAAAGAATAAAACCTATCAAATTGGAAAATATTCCTGATAAGTCAAAATTAAATCTCAGTTATGATGAAAATAAGAGAATTGCATTTGGTAAAGCTATACCTTCACTTGATGACGCTTTTGTTGATTTTGAATTATTTCCATCTTGGAGAAAGAAGGCAGACACATGGATCCCAGGTAGAAAAAAACTAAGAAAGAGTTTGGATGAATTTCGTGGTAACTAATAGGGGAATGGCATATTTTTTTACTGTATTATATTTAATCATATTAATGTAAGTAGCTTTGTAAAATATTTTTGATGTATAATTATATATGATATATGCAAATGCTAATGACTCAATTCATTCATCATTTCTATTAATGAACTGAAAATTCCTTCTCCCCCGTCTTTTTTATAAGCTTCCAAATCTATGAGGCCCAAAGTGACAGGTAGAATGCTGATTAACTTAGGCAGTTGTCTCAACTCAATATCAACTCTATGGGGCAGAAAGTTATCGATTTGATTCAGACTAATGCAATAAGTATTTACAAGATGATTCCTTAGCACAATAATAGCTAAGGCACTCTGAGAATTAATGCATAAATTCTCAATATATAGAGGCTCCATATCCGGAGTTCTATCCTCTATTTCGTCTATCAAATCCATTCCTTCTCTTAATATTAGTTTGTCCAAGCCATGTATAATCATGAGAACTTCCTCTATCGTGGCTAAATTTAACGATGCAATATTTAAGGAAACAAATATGATAGAATCTCTCTGAAGTTTGTTGCTTTCTGGGTTCGAATTATTAGTATTTAGCTTGAAAATATTGATAAGTGACTGAATGAATTTTTTCCTGGATGAAAAATTACCACGAACAATCGAATATAAATTACTAATGAATTGTCTTTCATGAAATATATTCATTGATACGCGTCTTCTAAACCCTATTGCCATCCTTATACCTTTTGCATAACTAGATTCAGTTAATGATTCATGTTTATCATAAAGTTCACTATGAATATCTGATGCAATTCGTAAAATATTTGGGTTTGTACTGGATTCTAAGGCAATTATTGTTGGAACACATAATTTAGGATTTGCAATTCCCAATTCCACAATAATTTGCAAACATTTCACTGATAGAAGGGAGTATTTATCATCGTCGTTTAGGCATAAATCCAATATGCTATTTATGTATCTTTGGGCTAAACATGTAGATATTCCATCATTCAAATACAATTTATCATCACCATGGAACGCACTAATATCAAGTTTAATTTCTCTGGATGACTTCTCTTCAATTCCATTTCGATTTATTGAATCTCTGTCTTCTTTTTGTAAAAACCGCATTATTCCCTCGACGATTGTATATTTAATTGTTAAATTGTCTCCACTAAGTTCTCTATCCAATATTTTCAAAATAGGATCAGATAAAAATAGTTTAGGATGGCTTCCACAAACATGAATTATATTCATTAGAGAAACATTTCTAATAGATGCATCAAACTTTTGGTTGCAAAAGAGCAACAAAAATTTGGAGATTACACTGAGTATAGTTTCATTATCTTTCATACCAACGGAAGATTTCAAAAATATGTCTCTACTTTCCTCAAATTTACAATAAGTTCCAAAACATCCTAATAGGTGTAAAAGCCTCTGTAGTTTGTCTCGTTCTTTCTCATCTTGCTCCTTTTTAGGCAATTCCATAAATTGTTTTATAAGCTTAATACAAGACACTGCCGCATTTGCTAATTTGAAAGTATTATTCTTCATTTTGCAAAGTCTCCAAATACAAGGCATAGCTTCATGTAATTCTATCACATTGAACTTCGTCAACTGACGTAATAAATATGATTGAACTGGCTCAACAAAATCAGGTCTCAAAGATTTAATGAATGGAAGAACGTACTTAAGAATCTCCAAACAATAATAATACATTGTTTCGTTTGAGTTCCGATCTATGATATAAGGTTGTAGGGCTACTAATTGATCTTGATTAAGCAATTTTCCGTCACATCTAACAAAAGTTGTTATTAGTATTAATGCCTTTTCAACTTGACGTTGGAATTCGGTATCACTGCAATCAATAATGAAATCTAATATTTTGTCTATGTATAATTTGACAGACTGAGAAATTTCCGTATCTTTAGAGCTAAGAATTGTTTCCTTTAAAAAGAGTTCAAAGTATTGTGAATTATTTCCTCCTGCAGTTACAACATCCATCATAACTTCACAGCGTTTGAATACAGATGATGTAATCGACGTTATTTCCTTTCCCCTAATCTCTGAAAGTAATGAAGTAAACCAAAAATCCATAAGGGTGGTTTTAGCGAGCTCCCGAATACCGTCATCTACATCGTCTAGTTTGCGTAAAATTCTGGCTGCAATTTGACTCTTAACTGTCCTCTTTTCCGCTTTGAAGTACATATCCTTCGATAGTTTCATTACGCGTTTTCTGACCTGGATACTGTCATCATTTAATCGATAAGTAATAGGTCTTTGAAATTTTTCAACAACTTCAGGTCTAGAGCTCATGTATTGACTTATAAGATCAATTACGGCATCCCTCACTAATGGGGAAGAATCCAAAAGCCGTCTAGAAACAGATTCCTGAACCTTAGGGCTGATTAGCAACAGCGGATCTTTATCAATAAGAGATGTCAATATCTTAATTGCCCTAGTTTTTGATTTGATTTTGTTACTCTCTAACGAATAAATGACAGTTGCAAGAAAAGTTTCATACAAAGAAAGAAACTCCTGAGACAATAAAATACTAATATAATAAGAAATTGACAGTAAATCTTTATCTGAGTTTAGGGCTCTGTTCAACTTTATTGCGTCCTCCGAAACTGTCACTAACAACGAATCGCATAATTTTTCAATCTTAGTCATATTTGTACTTTCAGCTGCTGAATCATCAGAATTCAATACAGCGAGTTGGTCTCCTTCCTTAGCAGCACTATTTAAAAGCGGTGTTGATATGAGGCCAATATATTTGAGCAATAAAAACCTAAATGAAGATACATTTGTTCTACTTTTATGAGTCTGAAGCTGAACATATCCCAAGGTATCATCAAAGCAAGTCTTGTAATAATTGATATCGCTCTCAGTACTCATTAGACTTAATTGGCTGACAGATGAATATTTCAACTTTAACAGAAGTATTTTACTACCTATTAAACCTAACATTTCCAATGCATAAGTCTCGCTTACGACAGTACAATTTCCACTTTGCATAATTTTCAATAAATTCTTCATTAAAGAATTTAAAAGAATCTCTGCTGCTGGCCATTCGGGAAAAGTGAATGTGAGTAGTAAATCTTCTAATAAATTTTCAAAACATATTTTAAATTGTTGTTCAGGATTATCCATCAATTTCTTTGTTAAAAAATAAGCAATTTCATCAGATAACAAATTAGCTTGTTGCATTAATTTAGTACAATTCTCAAAAAACGATTTCCTCCTTTGTTCAATCGCTTCTTTGGGTGACATACTTGCAATCAGCTGAATTATTTCATCAGCATTTTCTGAAAATTGATTTATGTCAAAAGATTGAATAAGCTGAAGAAGCAATATTGTAATCAACTGAACATTACCACCTCTTGAAAGTTTATATTGTCTAGCCAAGTTCTTATTGGTAGGTAATCTATCGATATAGGACAAAATTTCATTTAAAACAAAACGCTTTTGATCAGGATGATGCTTAAAAATAATAATCAAAATATTTGATGCATCTATTTTCAAACTTCCAATATTCCCAGAGCTGAAAATATATCCTTTATCCTTGATCGTTAAATTATCTGAATATAAAATTGACGTTGCTAAATATTCTAACTTAGTCAAAATCTCATCGTCAACATCATTTTTTTCGATATAAGTACCAACCATTGTGTAAAGTATACTTGTTTCGGGTATCAAATTTGTAAAAAGAATCTTTAATAGACTAGCTCTGTTCAGATTTAATATATTAATCGCTGAAAGAGGAATTATAACATCCTGAACTAGAGTGTAAACCAATTCGATCGAAGATTTCAAATAATCATCCAAATGTAACCTCTTATCAGCTCGCTTCCCAGTCATAATCTCCAACATAATTTTGGCAGCATTCAATGCATTATATGCTTGTTCTAAGATAATGTTAAGCTCTGAAACTTGACTTTCAAGGTCTTCATTACGGTTTATTAATTCTATTATTTCACTCCAATCTCTCAATGTTCCTTCCCGAATTGAAAGAAGGCAGTATTGCTGAATTTTTAAAATTTCGTCAATGCAAACATCCTTTATTATATTGGTGCTAACGATTCTATGAAGATGGTCCAACAACTTGACGAGAACTTTTGTGGACAATATCTTTGAATCAGCAAAAATAGTCCAGATATGTTGATCCTCGATATTTTCTGATTCGGCCTTGTCAATTTCTTTAAGCAATGAATTAAGTTCAAAATATGCTTTGTTTACTAAATCTGACGAATCAAAATATACCGTTTTCTGATGCCTCTTTGGTTCTGGTGTACTACTTCCACTTTCTGATACAGGACGTTTTATATTGTTATTGTATTGATCAATATTTGAGGCTTCTGCTTTTGACTTATTCTTCATAACCACCATATTGTTATATTCTTTTTTAAATTTTTTATGATAAACTCTGTTATGATTTATGAGGGAGGATGGCTCTTCTACATCGTAATTCTTTCTTATTGATAATCTAGATCCATCAAATTCGGCTGGATCAAACGACACTTTTAATTCCTTGATACACGAATCTTCAATTTCCTTTGTTTCGTCAAAGAGCTTTCTTTCAAGTGGCGGCAAATTGATATTTTCAATTGAACTATCGTTGTCGTAATGCAATACTGGCTTCTTAAATTGCAAGTCTTCCAACTCTGCATCTTCAAAATTTTTGAACTCTTCACTTAAATATTGCATCACATCTTTGAAGTATTCTGGGTCTTTGTTAAGCGCCCTCCGCATGATATTCGCCTCTGATTTGGGGTTCTTTCCAGATATATCTATATCATCACATACTGTATCAATTGGCCCTTGGGTGATGAGAGACGCTATACTTTGTTTCGGTATAAGGTGGAGTAATGGCGTTAAACTTAATACTTCATTTAAATCAGTCAGTTGAACTTTTTCACCAGTCATCAGGTATTTATGGGGTTCTGGAGATTTATTCTTCCTTTTCGAGTTTATATTATGCTATAATGTATGCTGTAATGAATGCTTTAAGTATCTGGGAGCTAGTTAAAATATCGTTTTATCAGTATCTAACAAGATAATTTCTTAGATCATAAAAAATCTTAACCGCGTAACTCATATCGCAGAGCTGTTGCAGCTTCTTACCAGCATATAATCAGATTTCTTTGAAGAACTAATTATAAATACTTTCCAATGACTATTACATTTCATAAATATCATTTATCATAACTAGATCTCTATCATTCTTATTTCTGATCCTTTAGTATAACTATCTACATTGATGATAATTCAAATATACGAAGATTACTTGATTATTTGATCTATATTACATGAAGTCTTAAACTAATTAAATAATCCAATGACTCCTACTTCTTAGAATTTTGGGAAGTAATATTTGAGCTGTTTACTCCCGACGAACTAACAGGTGGGGTTTGGGATGACTTTGAAGGAGATCCCTGATCCGGTAAAACATTGCCCATAGACGTATTAGTTGTGGCTAATCTCTGTTGTTGGTGTTGTTGTTGCTGCTGTTGTTGGTGTTTTTGAATTAGCATTTTTTTTCTTTGTTCATATTCCAATTTTGATAAGTTATTTGCATCAATAGGAGCAGCGACTCCCATCATTGATGAATTTGTTTTACGTTGCTGAAGTTGTTGGAGTTGTTGCTGTTGGAGTTGTTGCTGTTGGAGCTGTTGTTGTTGTGCTGTTTTGGCCGCTTTTAACATTTGAAGTTGATTTCTCTCTTGTGGAGTTAAAGTCGCAATTTGAGGTTGTTTGTGTTGAACTGCTTGTTGCGCTTGAACCCTACCTTGTGGATTAAGTTGAGAACCGCTTTGGGCCTGTTGCTGGTTTAATCTGTTTTGCTGCTGTTGTTGTATGTTAGCTAAATATGTAGCCGCCAACTTTGTGACTTGCTCCTTACTTAATCCAGGGTTTTTCGTTTGAATAGAATTGATAATAGCAGAAACTTGCGCTGGAGCAAAATGAATTTTTGATTTGGGGGCATTTCCAGCCATACCTGACTGAGCAGGAACTTGATTAGATGAAGGCTTTGACTGAGAATTTGCTTGCATAGGCATTGGTTGTACAGGAAGGCCATTTGATACTTGTGCGCCATTCACTTGTTTATTGACATTCAGATTCATCATTAATCCAGGATTATTTACATTTGGTGCCACAACTCCTTTTCCAGATTGATTTTGTTGCTGCATAAGTCTCCTTTGCTTTTGGATTTGTAATAATTGCTGGATTTGCTCGTTTGTATAAGGTGTTCCATTAGGTGTAGTTGGACGTTTCGTCATAGCATTAGAACTTCCTTGTAAGCCTTGTTGCTGTAATACCTGGGGGTTGCTGGATATCCCATTAGCTACACCAATCTGCTTGGAGGCAGGAATAGAGGTTGCTGTTGCTCTTTGCTGAGGAGTGACACTGCTGCTCGTTGATGGGTTAGAAGAAAGTGAAGATTGAGAGCGACTCACTGCCATATTTTGATGTTGAGGAAGTTGGTTTGACGATTGTGGTACCGGTTGTGACAGCTGCAGTGATGTTTGCAGTTGCAGTTGTTGCAGTTGTTGTTGCTGAACAACAGCTGCCATCATTCTTGATCTAGTAGCTTGTTGGTTTAAGTAAGCTTCCTGTATCGATTTATCTCTTTCAAACTTCAATTTCGATAATTCGGCTGGAGTAGGAACTCTATCAGTTGTGCGCTTAGCTTGAATTGAAGCATTAAATACATTTAAATCTGCAACATCATTAATTGAAGAAGCATCACTATTAGTTGAGGATGGCTGTTTGTTCGACCCATTTGCAGTATTACTCTTAGGAGGAATCTTTGCAGCCGCAATCTCCCTCTTTTTCATATTTTTTCTCATTGCATCAAAAATTGAAGCCCATCTAAGACGTCTATGTCCTCTTTGAATTGATTCATTTCCAACACCCAATGGGGAAATTCTTCTTTTCGTAGTCAGTTGAGCTCTATGTGCCTGTTCCAACCATTGCTGGGCATGGTAAGAATAAACACCTTTCATATCAGAAAATTGGAATTTCTCATTCAACTGAATATATCTTTCAAAACATTGCCATGGAGTCCTTCTTTCTATATTAGATTCATATCTTTTGAGTGTTGATGCTGAGTTCAGCAAATGTTCAGAAATTAACTCCCAATTGAAGCAAAATTCGGCAACATAATGAATTAAATATTTATCATCTTGTGGAAGCCAAATTGTTGGAGATCTGTATTCAATGTTCTTAATTAATGGTGGTTTTGGTGGTTTCAAGTAATTAAACCTACGGTGTGATTGAAATCCAAAAAGACCCTTCTGATATTCAGGAACTCCATTTTTCTTAGATCGAGGCTCATCTGCTTCCTTAAGAATAACTTTATACCACTCATCATCCTCTTCGAAAGGATTTAATAATCTTGAAACAGCAATCATCGGAGAATCCTTTGGTTTAATCGGAGGGTGTAGGCCCTTGTCACTTCCAAAAGCAGTGAAGCGTGGTAAATTTCTCACAATAGATTGATCAATCTTCTTCATTTCATCGACATCTACATGTAACTTAAAAGGACCGGCCTGCTTCCTGTTCATGATCTTCTCTATTTCTTCTATGGAATATTCTGGCAAAACAAGTGGTATTATTTCGTCTTCAGGTTTTGGCCTCAACATAAGAAGTTTCATATCAATGCTAGATGGTTCTTCTTCTGTTCCTTGTACCTTTTCTACTTTTTCTGATTCTATATTCATCTCGTCTATTATTTCTGATTTCCTATCCTCGATGTTTAGGTTTATCTCAGGTTCAGCATTACTGTCTATTATTTCATCCTTTTGTTCTTCATCTTGTACTTCTGTAATTACATCCACCTTGTCTAATTCTTCTGCTGGACCCTTTGCATTCTCATCATCTGGATTGGCTTGTTCGTCAGTTTCATTTTCATTTGAGTTCTCATCCTTTATATCTACCAACGGCTCATCTCCTAAGTGCCTAATTGGCTTTCTCTTTATACACATAACTCTTCCATAAGCCCAAAAATCATTTACGGCCTGGGCAATTGCGAAGCAACATGCCCTTTTGTATTTGGAAGTTTCTTTAAAATCAACTGCCATCCATTTACCCTCTTCTATAAGATTATCCCAATGAACTTGTTTACTATTCTTATCATCGGTGAAAGGATCAGAAAATTTCATAGGTTGTCGAAGCGACCATTTTCCTAGTCTCTTCAATTCTTCTATCCGTGAGTATAAAACGGCGATTTTACCTTCCAATAACGCCAGTTCAAAGTTCTCAGTCATCAAGGTCTTATGACTGCCCGGTAATAATTTGATCAAAGGTAATGTTTGTGTAAGATAATAAAGTTCAGCTAATGAAGATACATTGTGAGGTTGTGTAGGATAATGCTCTGGAACCGTCAAAACTTCAAGGTCTTGAATATCTTTGTTTAGAAATTCTACTAGGCGTTCCTCCATGACTTCCTTTTGATTCTTCAACGACGGAACAGATGAATTCTTATTACTTGTCTTTCTGTTCAGTGCATAATAACTACGACTGCTAGCGTTCAACTTAGAAATCTTCTGTCTATAATCATGGCCATCTGGAAACTTTCTTTTCTTGGATCCGCTTTCTGCTCCAGTTTTGGGATGATACAATTTATCCCCGATACGTTTCAGAAGAAGCTTTACATATTCATGGTTGTCCTCCACGTTGACCAACGACTGTAGACTCACTTGTTGTGATTTTTCTATGTTATTCTTCTCAAGGAACTCTGAAAGACCCACGGGAGTTTTGTCCTGGTTACTTAACAAAGGATCTGCTGTGAGCTGGAATATCTCCTTTAAGAGCCTGTCCCTTTCTGCGTGTATATATTCAGAGACCTCTACTAGCATTGGATCCATCCTATTGCTTGTGATTCAACACTGACTAACAACTATTCCTTATGTTCTATAAAAACAAATGCTGACTTACGATACGTAAGTCACGTTCATCAGTTTATAGGCATAAAAAATTTTAAAAAAGAATGCGATTTCTGTGGATCGAACACAGGACCTTCAGATTAACTGGACCGAAGTTGACTTCAGTCTGACGCTCTCCCAACTGAGCTAAAACCGCATATTTGTTGTATGTTTTAGAGATTAAGAGTCTATAAGAGAATTAGTTAGAAAGAGCTATACGATAGAATTAAGTAAGCAACCTACAATGGATATTAGAGATAGAATGAGACAATGAAGAATAAGCCTCATTATAATGTATAGAGGAAACCATATCCAAGCCTCTGACTCGATACGAATAGGACGAACTAAGTATTCAGATAATAACTATAAATCACTTAGACTCACTTAAATAACGACACAACTCTTACAGGGTTGTTTGAAATGGTCATGTATATAACATATTCAGATATTCAACTATGTATTTTGTAAGTTGGAATGAATTGTGATGCAAGCCAATTGTGTATTTTGTTTATTGAAATGTATATCCTGTTCCAATATAATTCAGAACCACTTGAAAATCTATTAGAAATCTTTAATGCCACTTATTAATCATTATTAACGAAAAGCATCATCCCAATTTTAGGATTCTTTTCCTTTTCGTTGTCTTTTATCTAACAGGATTTGCAGATTACTTTCTCACTTACTCTAAAAAAAGAATGATTTAAATCATGAGCTTTTTCAGTCTGATCCACATGGAAGATCCCAAATTGAGTAATACGGTATTTTGTCAGCCAAAAAGAATCTAACTTTTCCTTTCCAACCATCGGCAAGGGTCACAGGCAAGCAGAACGCGTGAACGGAAGGATCATCTCCGAAATAATAGCTATCTTTCATTTCCTCAGCATAAGCAACAATTTCACTTTTAGTTGAATTTGTCATCCACCTACTTTTTCCATCTTTTTCCCATTTAGAATGCCCAATGTAGTATTCTCGATCACCAATAGTGACTAGATGCACAGCACCACCACATAATCCCAGAGTTGGTTTAGTCTGAATTGGAAGAAACCAAGGTGATGACCTAACTGACCTGGCACCTTCATCCCTCAGAAATATTACATTTCCTTTCAAGGTATCGGAAAGGTCGACGGTAAGACAAAATTGCTTTAAGGAAGGATCCACGAAATAACCATTATATACATTTTCCTCGACGTATGTAAGAATTTCACTTTTCATTGATTGCTCCATACACCTGAGCTCCCGGTCCTCAAACCAGTTCGAATAAGAAACAAAGTAGCTCTGTTCACCAATAGTTATTAATTGCGAAACACCAGAGCATGATTTCATACCTGGTTCAGCTGTAAATATTTTACATATTCCTTGTATCAAAAGTGGAAGAAATATTATGTTTATAAATTGTTCTATAAAAACCATAAGGACATTAATTGACGTAAATTGTATTCTGTCGACAATTCATAAACCTGAAAAGCCAATTGAAGTCTTCGCAAGACTACACACAGGAACTTTTAGTTGTTTGCTGAAAGCTAAAATTGTCTAAAATTCCAAAATACGAACTCTATCCGAGATAATACTATGAAAGGAAGAAACTTTTTATTAAGCACTATTTTCGTATTTAGTTTTCTTGGTCTAGTAAAATCAGCCATTTCCACTGAATACAATGCTATCAATAACGTTAATTCAACCGACACAAATGAAATGAATGGGAGTTTTGAGTATCTTTGATGTTTAAGATACGGACTTACATATCCGGTCATTTGAGCATCTTGGTGATTCTCCACTGGAAGATGTTAAAGCAGAAGGAGACTCCCCAGTAAGATACTTAGAAAGTTCAGTGGTGAGCATAAGCAAGGTTACAATTTACGATATTTTTTTCGTGAGAGTGTTCTACCTAGCGTTTTCCTATATAGCTAACGCTTATGGCGCCTTATTCAAAACAGGAAGGGAACTCTCATATGCCGAATTCTATATTAATGGTACTTGCTATGCTGCCAACATATTCACAGACAAGATTATAGATCCCTATTATAATGATTCTTTGAGCTCCGTACAAGCTGAGGCATACAAGCACATGACTGAACATAACAATGAACAGCAAAGAGGACTGTATATTGTATCCGGAGAGTTTCTACTGTGTGTGTGTCCAGTACTATCAGGAAGACTGTAGTAATTCGACTTTACCAAAATGTCCTCCGTCCAAGTATAGATGGAGAAATAAGGAGGTAATAAACGTGGATTATGAAAAATCCTCTTTGAGTATTTAGTTGCTATTTACAATCTTGTTATACGATTGCCTGTGCTTGAGCTCCGCAATATTTCCATCTTCTTGTTGATTTTCTTCTGTAGTTGAGCTACAGTCAATTCTTCGAAACTGCGAAATCCCACTTATCAAGAATACTAGCATGCGAAGCAAATGAAAACAATATATATAGAACATATATGATACGGCTGCTATCGGATATCATTTCCAGTCTTCTTAGTATAATATATGAAGTTTCAATATCTTTGATGCATTTTTTTCTTCTGAAAACTTTCCCAATATTTCTCTATACCTGTGAATTTAGCAATTATTTGAGTATTTTACTAAAAGATAAAAATATAGACTAAATATTAAAATAACAATTTTGCAAGTAGGTGATCATTATTGAATAGAGATAATGCACTATAATACGCTATATATGAAAATAGACTATAAATATTAAATCTTCTGCCTTTCCGTTGTGCACTGTGGTATATGGAGAGGCTCGATATGGATGGTATTGTATATGGGAATTCGAACTAAATATATCAATGTAACTTATTATATACTCTATACTTTTCTGAAATAATGAATTTCGATTTATCAGGAGACCAGGATTACTCTGGTTTGTTTAGAATTTGCAACTTAGTTGTATCGGTCCTTACAGTATGTTGTGATTGATTAATTGAAAATGTTTATCCATATCAGAAGTTACTAACACGACAAAGGTTCTATCGGGTATTTCCCAATTGTTCAGTGGATTGTAAGTACCAGACATAGCAAACTAGTCAGTTAAGGGTCAATATTGACACAACGACTATTTTCTACGAGAACAACGAATACTAACTTAAATCTAGCCAAGCTGTACGTATTTTTACTTTATTTGGGACCGTGCGTTTCTATTTAGTTGGCATAATCGACTAACTGTTTAGTTTATCTTAGGATTATATTTGATTGCCTTTGGAGGTGTAATTGGTCTATTAGGTACGTGTTTGTTAAATTTAGCGGAGATTGCTTCTGGGGTAGCAACATGATTTGCGTCGTTCAGAGACCCAGAGAGCAGGAAGAACAATTGAGCTGTCATACTAACTGTTTACAGAATTCAGAGTACCACCTGAAGCCTACGCATACGGCTCATTTTTGTTTTCTTTCATCGGAAGAGGAATATGTAAGTATTTTCCAAAATTCGACCAATAGCCAGTACTAACTCCCTTCAGTTTACACCTTAATAAGTTCTTGCATAAAGGGTGCAAGTATCTTCAGATTCCTTTCGTCTGTTATAATATTCATTGCAGGTTTGGTTTACATTGCGTTGGAAGCCGTTCCTAGTATTTCGCCTCCAGAAAACATGAATCCAGAGGGCTTATCAATTGGCGTGAATGACGAAGATGTCATTTAAGCAATCAAATTCCCAATAAAGAGCTAATATCAAGTTAAAAGATGTTCCACTTATATTAAATCTTTGTCAAAATTCTAAATATATAGTTGACGAAATTTTTAGATCCAGGGATTAGTTAGTGCATTCTTCGATCGTTGGACTAAAGAATCCCCTATAAGTCATTTAGTATAATACCGAGTTAATTGATATTATTCTGGCTATCTAATACCATTGAAATGTAGATCTTCTGGGTTATGTACAGTACATACTTTAGAAAAATCTGATAAGCGCTAAAGGTGTTGCAGGATGTTTTAGTGGTTTTTATAATTGTAAAAGTATATCTAATGTATCACTGCCTGTCAGATAGATCAAGATAAGCCTGTTATATAAGCGTGTTGTATATATTGATGTCAACACCTACATATAATCAGGATTTTAGGATACCGAAGGCGTCGTTTACTGCGTTTCGACTAAGCTATGCCACAAGCTATGAGGTATCACAACTTTCAAAATGTGAATTGATAGGCGGAGTTCCCAATGTGTGGTGGGAAACAAAGAGCCAGAGTATCATACAGAGTACCACTAAGTTTGCTAGGAATAAAGTGAAGAAGAAATACAAGCAGGCTATGGATACAGTGAACGAAAGTATATTGAGTGGAAGTCTGGTAGAAACTGATATTTCTGGTACAGAGAGTCAAGGCGACGAATTTAAGCTATTCTTAAAGGGTGAAAAGAGTACTGATATAGCGAGAATTGCCGACCAGATTAGGAATGAATCTCTACAAGATGATACCGCCTTGTCGACGTCTCCTTCTATTTCTTCTGACTTGGATCTGAAGTTAGAACAACTTTGCATCGATAACCTGACCATCAATAACCATGAAGTTGTTAAAATACATTTGGATAACACTAGTGAGTCGCTTATGGAATCTCCTGAAGGCTGCTCAGACTCCACTTTCACTCCTTCGAATGCGAATAGAGCTTCGTACAACGCTGATTCATCCTCCAATATACTTCGTTTACCAATGAATGATTTTAAATCTAAATCTAGTGACAATAGTCCAAGAAATAATTATTCTATACCTTCTCTGAAGGGAAACATGGTTTCAGCAGGAAAATCAATGAAGGGGCCCTCTAGAGTTAGCGCTTTAACTTATCAAGAACCAGCACCTGAAGTTCAATATAACGCAGAAATAATAATAAAAGATGAGGAGAAATATGAAATTAGGAATAAATTGAAGCAGTATGCTCGTGCTAGCAAGGGTAAAAGTAGACAAAAGACCCATAATTTAAGACTAAAAATTGGAAATGCAATTTTACGACAGTATAAGGATGGTGAGGTTTTCAGAATTGATAAAATGTTAGTCCTTATTAAAGAAGTTACTAATAAGCAAGAATTGAGCAAATTTAATGAACTTGATCCATTTGATTCCCGTGTTTATGAAAGATGGAAAGAATATCTAGTTATTTTAAGGAAGAATGATGATGTTAATAATCCTGTTCTAATTCAATTCAAAGATCTTGATGCTTCTCCTAAAGTGGGACCAGAGTTTCATTTATCAGTTAATGAGCTTATGACTGCTCAATTCTATAGTGATTTTGACAAATCGATTTGTATAAGTATGCCCAAGGATAATAGCCTATATATCTATATATTGAGGGCTGGAGATCAAATCACGTCATTCAGATGGTTGTATTTTATAAGACAGATTCTTGGTTATGAAGTGGAAAAAACATTTTATGTTAACATTCCAGATATATCGATAGAATTGATAATTAACATATCATCCTCAAAGTTGATAAGCATGTTGGAACCAGATACCCATATGAAACTTAAGCTTTTGGATAAGGGGTATAAAGTTGAGTATAGTTCTTTGATTCAGTTTTTGAAAGAGCATATTCAAACTGAGTTAAAAGGTATCAATAGTCCACGGATTGATGAATGGATAGAAAACAACATACTGACATGGTTTTGTTTTAAATCTTATGATAGATTAGAATGGATACTTAATAATAGTCATTCTTTCTATATCCAATACCAGTTACTATGTGAAAAATACCAATTAGATTTAAGAAGCGTTAGTTCACATTCACAACGTTTAAAGACTGAGACCGGCGACGAGTTAGAAGAACCAACGCCAATTGAAGGCTTCTTATCTCGTTTAAGTGATACATTGGGAAAGGAAAAAAAATTGATAAGGAATTTTTACAAGCTTCTGTATTTTTATTCAAATGATAATATATTGTTTTTCATGAAGTATTATAGAGCTATTCCACCTTCTCCTAATAATTTATTAATGAATGATTTTACGAATGAAAAGAAACTAAAATTTCCTAGTGTTTACGAAAGATGTACGTTTCCTCTTGACAAGAATGGTCATATTACTTGGTTAAGCCCAAATTTGGAGGATTTTGAAGAATTTGACCATTCGGCTCTATGTGAGTTTGAGAGAAGAGCACAACAAGTAATTAAGGCTGAGGGTATGATCGATATGCTGCAAATTAAGAATGTGATAGCAATACCACACGAGAGCATAGGTAGAGGCCAAAAGTTAGCTCATTGTTTATTTTGGTATTCAAATGGGTATTTAGTTGATGAACTCTCAATAGTGAATTCCGCGTTTGCAATTGAAATGTTGAATGGTAGTATTTTGAAACTTCAGGCTCCAGATCAGATTACTAGGGACGAATGGATAAAAAAACTTAATAATTTAAAGAGATATTGGATTTTTAGGAGCGGGAACATTATTAGAAGAATAAACAATGTTAGAGAAAGCAATATTAAAAATTTGAAAATTAGTGAGTACATTGATTCTAATATTTATACTGAAAGTGATCTTATTGAAATCAGGAACTCCACTGCAGATTCATATATTCACAATATTAGTTGTCTAGCTATGTCAAGAAGTATACTTTGCAATGGGTATTTGTATCAGAAAAATAAAAAACACTCCAGCTTTAACCAATACTACGTTGTTCTCTGTCCTGGGTTTTTAATGCTTTTTTCAATATACAAAAGATCAAAAACAACAGGAGTCACTAAAAATAACACTAGCTTTGAGCATTACTTGACTATACCTCTTTCCAATTGCTACGTTTATTCTGGAAATTTAACTTCCCTTGATTTATTAGAAAGAAAACGAAATGCTGATCCCAGCAATCCAGGTCAGAATAGCATACCAAGAATTTATCCTGATGGCTGGAAATCGTCAGAGGAAGAATCTGTTAGATGCTTTACTTTGTGGTTCGGAAAGAAGAAACAAATTTCTCACCAGAAAGAGGTCATCCTTAATTACAATTTAAAATTAGACGAAGCGAAGAATAGCAGACCAAAAAACCCAAATAGCATAAAATTAGCCGCAAGATTAGGTATCACAGGAAAGAGTATTGTATTTATGTCCAGGTCGAGACAGGAACGGGAATTATGGGTGCAGAGTATCTTTACTGAGAGTAATAGATTAGTTTAATAAACTCATAGAATATAGCATAAATTAACTATAAAATTCATAACATATGTACTTCGTGTCATAAAAGTATTAGCTTATTGTATTAGTCTGTCAGCAAAATAAGTTAAGATTTTGACTCGATTAAAGCATTATCTATAGTATTTAATAGATCATTAAGGGTAGTCATTTTTGAAGCTATCTCTGTACTTTTTATTAGCTCATTAATCAATTCTTGATCTGAATCTTCATCAGAATCATCATCTGTGATATCATCGTTGGTATTTTCCATGTTGGTATGAAATTTGAAGAGCAGGTCAATCTTATTATTATTTAGAGACAATACCTGGTTATCATCTTCAGCCATTGGATGCTTAGGAGATTTCTCAGAAGTCAGAGAACCCAAATCTATTAGATTTATCGTAGAATCGCTTTCTTCATGAATAAAAAGAGATGACAGGTTTTCAGGAGGTAATAGAACATTATCTTTTGGTGATATGTCCTCTTTGTCATTTAAGCTAGGAAAAGTTAAGGTAGATGTTATTATATCATTAGGAAAGGCAAATTGAGAGTCCGAAGTTGCCACAACCCATTTTTCGATAATCAGACTGGTTTCAGAATTGAGCCAAATATGAGCCAAAGAAGAACTATTACCTGTAAGCTTTAGAATAGATGGATTTATCGTTTCAATTTTCATATCCTTTATGGGAAACAAAACTAGATCAGTATCATTTAAATTCCACGCTAGTAAATACTTTTCAAATAAGTACACAATTTTGGGTGCAAAATTGAGGCCATCATAACTTACTAAAAGATTATCCAATAACCTCAATTCTCCTAATTTTAACAATGTTGCCAAGTTAAAGCCTTTACAATTATCTATCAAATACCAAACAAATTCATTCTTTAATACTTCAGTTGAAAAATTTTTATGATTCAGCATTTTCATACTCAATGTATTTATTGTAGATACACTTGAGTTTGGAGAAGGAGATAAAGACATTCGATCAATACTTGAAGATCTAAGAGAATATCTCGAGAACCTGAAATATGGGATAGAAGGAGGACTTCTTAAAGGCGTTGCTTTGAAAGCTTTTACAGACCTCGGGGTGTTGATATTGGTAGCATTGGTCCAATCATACCCCTTTTGTGTTTCTGGTGTCTTGATGTTGAGAGTGGAATTTAAAACTGCAAAGTTTGAAGTTCTAGTGTGTGCTATTTTCTCTTGATTTATTAAAGCATTCGTGAATAATTTGTCGATTAGTGACTGTTCAACGGGTACGATCTTTCTCTCTGTATGTTTGCAATTAGTGCCCTTGCAAAAGGGAAATATTTGTTCCATGTTTTTGGAAGTTAATTTAGTAAAATTTTCTGTCTTTGTTAACTTGTCGATTCCACAGTTGATTGAAACTTCAAAGCACTCTCCATGAATAAAATCACCACATTTAAGCTCTATAAGCCGTTCATGCTGAAGTTTTGTTTGAAGTAATTCTTCGCATATGAAACACTTAGTTTCGTTAACATTGCTAATTCGTTGGGATGTGGGTTGATGAGCCTGGGTGAAGATATATGGTTTTATTTTCGGACCTCTGTTCATGTTTCCAGTGGTGATTCCCTGTAGTGACAAGGATGCCTGATATAGATCGGCATTACCAGTTGAATGACTTCTGGGCAGATAATCTCCAACCGGGGGCGATGCCAAACCACCACTACTGAATTGCAGAAGAGAACCTGTAAAAATACTGTCGTAATCACTAGGCGAGCCGTATGATTTGAACGTACTGGGACTGAACGATTGTTCGACAGTTACGTTTGCCCCTGAACGGGGGTTAGCTCCTAAATTGGATTCCACCTCCGATTTACCAACAGTGTCACCAGTGGTGTGCTTTAGAAACTTCTGCTTCCACTTTAGTCTTTTCTTCTTATCTGATTGTAGCATTAGAGATTTCGCAACCTGATAGTAAGAAATAACAGATATTATGGGGAATACGAAGTACTGAAATAAGTTACATTCCAACAGGTATCTTGATATAATAAATGATTTTTATCCCCAGGTGAAACTAATTTCCCAATTAAGCCATCTAAAGACATTCAGAATTCTTGAATTAAAGAGCAAGTGTTTTGCCAGTGTGTCAATAAATGCGGCTCACTTTGGTCGTCGATAAGATCTTTCCAATACTTAAATATACAGTGATATGAGCAGGGGACACACAAAGTTATATCTTGGTGAGGCAGTACGCACCAAAACGATAGTAATGACAACGAAAAACAAGCACATAGAAGCTGTGTAGGGATAAACGAGTGTTGGTTACAGGGTTGCGAAATTGTAACAGATGATGTTTCGGATTCTGCGCATACTGTATGTATATATAGCTAGATACCTAATTAAAAACAAAATGACATACCTAAAGTATCCAAGAGGAGATTCTGCTGACAGGACTAGAGGCGATTCTAGTGTGGCATTTTTTTCATCTCTTATCCACTGCGTCCGCTCTTGTGGTTGCGAAATATAGCTCAAGTTACGCAATTGGATCTGTAGCATCATCTAGCCATACTCTCCCACTCCTCTTCAAATAATTCCTGACCAGCAAAAATACTTGCAATGGAGCCAGAAGAAGAGGATATAGAAATGGCTCTTGCGAGGGTGGTAGCATCACCAGCAGCGTATATACCAGGAACATTTGTCTTGCCAAACTCGTCTACCTTGACAAGATCAAGATCCGTAAACTCTAAGCCTAACTTTTCAAAGATTGATTTGTTATTCACTTCGAAAGGTGCTAATGGTAGACAGTACGTATGTCAATACTGGAGTCGTCTTTAAACGTAATTTTGTCGAGCTGACCATTGTGGCCCTCAAATCTAGCTATGGGTTTATCGATGACTTCGACGTTGCGCTTAGTAAACTGCTCTAATATTTCCAGATCATTTTCTCCAACTACACCGTTAGTCAACACCACCAAATCCTTGGACCAATTGTAGATTTTGACTGCTATCTTGCTAGCCATCTGAAGATCAGGATAGAAAAGCGCGGTCTTCGTTTTGGCATTCTCAAACCCATGGCAATACGTACAGTGTATTACCGTCTTACCCCAAAACAGAGCAAAATTTTCGATTGGAACTTCGTGGATTTTGTCGTTGATACCAGAAGCAAAAACGGCTTTTCTGGCTTGGATTGTGGTTTTCTTGCCGTCAGTGTCGTACACGATATTAAACAGGTTGTCATCGGTGACAGATTCTACTGAGCCCGTCACTACCTTGGCCGAGGGATACTGTTTAATTTGGTCAATCGAAGTGTTGATAATCTCCGAAGGTCTTTGTCTGTCTCTACTCAAAAAATTGTGGGAATGATCTTCATAACGGTTGCAAGGTTGATGGTAATCGATGCAGACTACCTTCAACAACGATCTGGCTGCAGTAAGAGTTGCAGAGAGACCACAGACCGCTTCCTCCAATAACAGCTATATGATTCATAGTTAATTGAATCTGGAACTGAAGTAATAAGACATGAAAATAGTTGTACTCTTTATATGCCTATTTGAAAGGCTACACCAGATCAAAAATGAGTTGATCTTTTCTCAAAAAGGAATCGTAGAGGGAACCGGACAGGAACAACGATCTGTATAACCACTATAGATATAACCATATGGTTCTATTTCTTTCCATCAGGTTACATCTAATCCATTCTAACGGGTATGTATTTTAGTATACACTTACGTAGGCGTTGTATTTCTTTTGTTGTTGCAATAATTGCGGCAATTGGACGCAGGCGCATATATGTGTATGCGATAAGGAAAACAACAAGGAGGTCAATACTCTCCGAGATCTCCCTGGATGTGGTCCCCTTAATAGTACTTTTATACTGTAGAAATGTTTCATCTTAGTGGTATTTTGATGGGGATCACTTGTTTGCTCTCTGTATTGGGAGTTAAGCCGAATACAAGGTCCTCACTGTGATATCCAACAAAAAGCTTCATAGACATGTATTTCGTCATATGACCACCATCTTCTCCCCATACTATTGGTAATCTTTTTATTAGTAGTCTTTTTATATCAATGGAAAATCCTCCATTATCGGTAGTAGCGTCATATCTCAAGGATTTCAAAAGAAGAAAGAACATCCTACACACGCATACTAAATATCTTTTGTTCATGTGGCCGCAATTGCAAACTCACCGTTGTATTTCCCCGAGAATGGAGCATCCAAACCCAGTGTCTGGCCAACTAAAGTTCCAATTAAACCTACATACCAGTCCTAACCCCTGGCGTCTACAGTATATGCTATTCAATTCGCATCCGTACATCGGAGTGCTTTGCTACACTCGTTTGAATGCCTCTACCAACCAATAAATATCAAACCACCAGCATCAATTGGTGACAATATACATCAATATCACATATGCCAGCTCCCATATCACTTCCCTATACACATCTAGTCTCCCTGGACCAATGTGTTCTCTAGCTCGTCTTTGAATGCAAAATCCCAGTAGGATAAGGAATCCTTATTAGTTTTGTACAGTATGTAATTTATACAAAGCATTCGAATCTAACTATTCTGGTTTATATTTTATTTCTTTCTATGTTTTTCTTCATCCAAATTTATGTTTATATTATCTTCCAGATAACAATTTTTATCAAAATCCAATAATTTATAACATTTCTTGGTTTGTTATATAATTTAATTAATGAATCAAAAGCTATTGTAACAGAGACTAAACTAGCTTCTATTAGACTATATTCAACAAAATCATCAAAATATTCTTCGTCTTTAATAGGTGCATATTTATGACACATTATTAAACTATGCAAGAAATTATACTTGTATAATTTATTTATTTTTTCTCATATTCTTTTATATTCTGTCATAACTGTTATTACCAAATATTAAAAATGGTCTATGTACTTTTATAAATTCTAAACTGCTTCTAGGATCCAATATAACAAATTTTGATAAACATGCATCAATATATTTTCCATTTTTAGTCAAATAAGCTTTTATAGCTATTTCCACATTTTCCATTATATCTTTATCTGAATATGATGAGTCTTCTATTATTTTATCTGAGCAATAAATAAATTCATCTAGTATACTTTTTTCTAAGTTCCTAATTTTAGATGATCCTATAATATCAAGTTCGCTATAATCTAGGGTTATTGAAGCAAAGTTTTCTTCATTCAACCTTTCCCTGAAAATTCTTCTATCAATATGTCCTAAATCAAAATCATTATATTTAATTATCTGATTCACCAAAGCGGTAGAGAAATCAAAATTTATTTTTTCGTCTTTAAAATAATTAGGTAAATTATACCATTAATTAAATATTTTGCTTCACGTTTAACTGAAGGATTATCTAATTTATCGAATATATTTTTATACTCATTTAAGAGAGAATGATACGCTATTATGTCTGTCAATTCTTTTTTATCTAATAATTTTAATAAACTATCTCTTGAGACATGTGGCATATAATTTATAGTTTATTCTTTTTAAATATAAGTCCTTACTGTAGACACCATTCTTTATAAAAGTAGAAGTAATAGCTTCTCTGTAATCATTATCTATGAAAACGTAATTTTCTAAACAACATTTTGCGAAACCTAAATTTCTTCTACATCCTTGAACAATACAATAATATAAAGTTCCAAAATATTGTTTAATTATAATATTATTTAAAGTTCCAAAAAAGTGTTTAAGTATAATATTATTTATAAATTTTTTGTAATCTTCTAAATTACCATAACAAGCAAATTTATGAATATTAGATATTACTTCTTCATTATAGAGATGTCTTTTTTTTTGGTTTTTGAATATACATTTTATTTTTAAAATAGTTATCATATATTTCCATGTTTTAGAGTAAAGAGAGACGTGAATACTTTCAGCTCACCACGGAGATATACAACCGATATATTAGCCAAATCGCACGACTTTTCATTAGCGGATTCCTGCTTCCCGTTCTATCGATGGGTGTTTGATATCGATTAATTAAATACAACAACTGATTCTTCTTCCTTTCAATTGAAACATATCTTCAATACACCATAATGTTGTACCGTAGTAGTGTTAGTCGCTCTGTATCTAAAGTTGGTTCAGCCATCGGTAGAAGAACCATGGCCAGCGCCTCTAGTGATTTGGCCACTATTGAATTGCCAGCTTCATCCTTTGAAGGTTACAACTTAGAAGTACCAGAATTGGTCTTCGAAACCGAAAAGGCTAAGTTATTGCAAATGTACAAGGATATGATTATCATCAGAAGAATGGAAATGGCCGCCGACGCATTATACAAGGCCAAGAAGATCAGAGGTTTCTGCCATTTATCTGTTGGTCAAGAAGCCATTGCCGTAGGTATTGAAGCCGCTATTGTCCCAGAAGACTCCATCATTACTTCTTACAGATGTCACGGTTTTGCCTACATGAGAGGTGCTTCAGTCAAGGCAGTTTTAGGTGAATTAATGGGTAAGAGATCCGGTGTTTCCTACGGTAAGGGTGGTTCCATGCACATGTTTGCTCCAGGTTTCTACGGTGGTAACGGTATTGTTGGTGCCCAAGTCCCATTAGGTGCTGGTTTAGCATTTGCCCACAAATACAGAGGTCAAAAGAATGCCTCCTTTGCTCTTTACGGTGATGGTGCCTCTAACCAAGGTCAAGTTTTCGAAGCTTACAACATGGCCAAGTTATGGAACTTACCATGTATCTTTGCCTGTGAAAACAACAAGTACGGTATGGGTACTTCTGCTGCCAGATCTTCTGCTATGATTGAATACCACAAGAGAGGTCAATACATTCCAGGTTTAAAGGTCAACGGTATGGATATCTTAGCTGTTTACCAAGCTTCCAAGTTCGCTAAGGACTGGTGTGCTCAAGGTAACGGTCCATTAGTCTTGGAATACGAAACTTACAGATACGGTGGTCACTCCATGTCTGATCCAGGTACTACTTATAGAACTAGAGAAGAAGTCCAACACATGAGATCCAGAAACGATCCAATTGCCGGATTAAAGGCTAAGTTATTGGAATTAAACATTGCCTCTGAAGAAGAAATCAAGAGTTACGATAAGGCTGCTAGAAAGTACGTCGACGAACAAACTGCTGAAGCTGAAGCTGACGCTCCACCAGAAGCTAAGATGGACATCTTATTTGAAGATGTTTATGTTCCAGGTTCTGAAATTCCAGTCTTAAGAGGTAGAATCTCTGATGACTCCTGGGATTTCAAGAATAAAACTTTCTTAAACAAGGTTTACTAAGTTCATTTCCAATTGAATTACGTAAAATGAAATTATTCCTAGATTTCTTTAGATCATATTAAAATTTTTGGGAACGTAAGTTCTTTTCAATGTTAACTTACTACGTCTATCAATTCATATTAAATACAAAATCCAATCATGATAACAATTCCCTGTAGTTTTATATACATTTTTTAGAATGTTACACAAAATTAAATGTAATGAGGTCGTTATATGTATTATCAAAATCTACTATTTTACATGTATAGTTGAATTGGCGTTACTAACACAATATTGTACATATATTATCCATTATGCCGACACCTAATAATAGTAACAACCAGTACAGCTATAATGAGATGTCAAATAAGGTTATTAGTTCCCGGAGAAATTTCCATTCTAGAGATGAGGATTCCAACCCATCATCTCTAGTTGGGCAAATTTCCATCAGTGATATGGGAACTAGAACCACAAGGGAGCCTGTGCAGAATAATCAGAAAATACGAAAGCAAAAGAAAGTTGATTACTCTTATTCCGGTAGTGTTGAGGGTATTTCGTATCATCCTACAAGCGAAGAGACTGAGCATATTTTCAATTTGATAGTAGTTGAAGTCAGCAAGATCTTGTCAGACCAAAGCCACGAAGTTATTATAACTGCCGCAGATACAGTCTTAGAACTATTAAAAAGTGAAGAACTTTCAGCTCCTCAGAAGCGTCAAGAAATTAATGATTTATTGGATTTCAAAATAGATGACATGCTTTATAATGAATTGACCAACTTATCAAAACGTATTACAGATTATGATATCAAGACCGTTGAAGAAGAAGACGAGGCTGATGAAAATGGCATTGCTGTTGTTTTTGATGATACGGACGAGGAAAATAACGGAGCTGATGATACCTATGAAGAAGGAGAGGAAGATGTGAAAGATGAAATAGACGTTCAAAACGAGGACAACCAAGAAAATGATCAAATAAAAACCGAAACGACTATAAGGGCCCCTGAAAGTGATTTTGTTTCAAAAGAGAACGATTTAATTCCCTTATTTCAAATAGATCAATTCTTTTTACAGCGTGAAATTTCGAGTTTATTGTCAAATGAGGACCAATCCAGCATTCAGAATTTAGCCAACGAGTCCTTAAATATACTATCTAATTTTAATTTAGGTGTAAGAGAATTAGAAAATGAATTGATGGATTTATTCAACTACGAGAATTTTAATTTCATTAAAAAATGTATTGAGAATAGATGGAGAATAGTTTTCAAGATGAAAATATTGGATTGTAATGATAATGGAGACATGAAGGGTAAAGTTATCCAACAACTAGAGCAATTGGGATTAATTGATTTGATCAAAGAATTAAATAATGAGACAGACATATCTTCTGGTGTAAGAAAGAGGAAACTTTCAGATACTTCTGATTCTGATAATTTAAACAAAAAAACCAAGGCTGCTTCCGAAAGGGCTCCTAAAATAGTTGATTTAAATAACTACGTATTTGATGAAGGGTCCCATTTAATGACTAATACTAAGGTTAAGCTTCCTCAAGGTTCTTATCAGAAGAATATGAAATTATATGATTTAATTAGTATTCCTCCTCCAAATTCACCATCGCAAGATCCGAATGAGGAACTCGTTAGTATATCGAAATTACCAGAATGGGCTCAAGTAGTGTTTCCTAAAAATGAAACTACCTCCCTTAATAGAATACAATCAAAAATTTACCCTTCTGCTTTTAAAACTGATGAGAATTTATTATTGTGTGCACCTACAGGTGCTGGAAAAACAAATGTGGCGATGTTAGCAATCTTAAGAGTCATTAACAACTTCAGAAATTCTAACAACGGTAAAATTAATCTTAATAAGTTTAAAGTTGTATATATAGCACCTTTAAAAGCTTTGGTTCAAGAACAAATGAGAGAGTTCCAAAGGAGATTAACCCCAAATTTTGGCATTGTCGTGAATGAACTTACCGGAGATTCGTCATTATCAAGACATCAAATTAATGAAACTCAAGTTTTAGTTACCACTCCAGAAAAATGGGACGTCATAACAAGAAAAGAGAACAACTATTCTTCTTTTACTAAGCTTATTATTATAGATGAAATCCATTTATTACATGATTCAAGAGGTCCTGTATTAGAGAATATTGTTAGCAGAACATTGAGACAGATCGAATCAACTAATGATTCCATCAGACTAGTAGGTTTATCAGCTACTTTGCCTAATTATAAAGATGTAGCCAAGTTTTTAAGAGTAGATTCCGAGAAGGGATTATACTATTTCGATGCATCATATAGACCATGTCCACTTGCTCAACAATTTATCGGTATAAAGGAGAAAAAGGCTATTAAGAAAATTAATGCAATGAATGAGGCATGCTATGATAAGTTACAAGAATGCTTGGAAAATGGACACCAAATGATTATATTTGTCCATTCTAGAAAGGACACGTATAAGACTGCTAAGTGGTTAAGCTCAAAGCTTATCGATGAAGAAAAGACATTGAACTTAAATCCAGGTACTATGGAAATACTCAAACAAGAAGCGGAATATATGGTAGACAAAAATTTAAGTGAAGTAGTAGCATTAGGTTTTGGTATGCATCATGCAGGGTTGAATAAAGGTGAGAGAAGCGTAGTAGAGGATTTATTTGCACAGGGCCATTTAAAGGTGTTGGTATCTACTGCTACTCTTGCATGGGGTGTTAATCTTCCTGCGCATACCGTTGTAATTAAAGGCACTGAAACATATTCTCCAGAAAAAGGTTGCTGGATTCAGTTGTCTCCACAAGACATTTTACAAATGCTTGGTAGAGCAGGTAGACCTAGATATGACACTCATGGTGAAGGTATTATAATTACTACCCTGGACGAAATACAGTATTATTTAGCAATATTAAACCAACAATTACCAATTGAGTCACAATTAATGGGAGCAATTTCTGATAGTCTAAATGCTGAAGTTGTGTCTGGAACCGTTAATTCACGAGATGACGCAATAGGTTGGTTAGGATATACTTATTTATACATCAGAATGTTACAGAGTCCATCACTTTATCATGTTGGAGCTGAATATAAAGATGACGAATATTTGTACTGGAAAAGAGCTGATTTAGTTCATTCAGCTTTAAGTATCCTCAATGAAAACAAGCTCGTTGTTTACGATTCGAGTACTGGTGAAGTAAAATCGACTGAATTAGGAAGAATAGCGTCTCACTTTTACATCAGTTATGAAACGATTAACATGTATAATAATCAACTTAAACCTTGGCTTTCTGAAATTGATATTTTGAAGATTTTTGCATTATCTGGTGAGTTTAAATTTATACAAGTTAGACAAGAAGAAAGACTAGAGGTCACTAAATTATTGGAGAAGAGTCCTATAGCAATAAAGGAAAATCCAAATGATGCTTTAGCGAAAGTTAATATATTGTTACAGACTTATATCTCAAGACTCTCATTACAAGGATTTGCTCTTATGGCTGATATGATTTATATTACACAATCAGCAGGTAGATTATTACGGGCTATACATGAAATATGCTTAAAGAAGAAATGGTCTTCGCTTACAAAGATTACTCTTAATCTTTGTAAAGCAGTCGAAAAGAGGATGTGGCTTAGTAATTCTCCTTTTAGGCAGTATGGCAGCTTAGCCCCAGTAGACGTTATAAGAGCTACTGAGAATTCTCATTTACCTTTTAACAATTACTTCCACTTGAATCCAGAAGAATTAGCAGAGACTATAAATTTAAAGGGTAATAGCCAAAAGGCATACGATTTATTGCAACAATTCCCAAGATTGTCTTTAAGCTGCTACTCACAACCAATAACCTCAAGTTTATTAAGAGTAGAGGTAGCTGTGTTGCCTGAATGGACTTGGAATTCTAAAATCCATGGTAATTCTGAATCATTTTTAGTGATCGTTGAAGATTGTAATGGGGAACAGATTCTTTATTCCGATCAGTTGATAATATCTAAGAAACACGCACAAAAGGAGCATTTAGTAGAATTTACTTTACCCTTATTAGATCCGTTACAGCCAAATTATTATTTAAATTTTATCAGCACTAAATGGTTGCATTCAGATTGGAAAATTCCTTTATTGTTGTCTGGAATTAAAGTTCCGAAGAAATTTCCCGCTTATACTGATTTATTAGATTTACAAGGTGTTCCAACAAGTGCCCTTAAAATTAATGAATTTATTGACACTTTTTCATTTAATTATTTCAATAGATTTGAGTCACAGGTATTCCAAAGTTTATATAATTCTGAAGAGAATGCTTTTATTGGTATGTCAAAAGGAAATGGGAAGACCACTTGTGCTGAGTTGGCTATTTTGAATATTTGGAAGCAAAATAAGGGGAGAATTGTATATATTAATCCAAACCAAGAGAATATTGGCCGGTTAAATAAATCTTGGAAGAAAAAATATAAGCACCTTCCAAACAAACAAATAGAAAAACTAACTGGCGATTTAGCAAATGACACCAAACTATTAGCATCGAATCATTTGGTTTTAGCTACACCAGAACAATTTGATTTAGTCTCCAGAAGATGGAGACAGAGAAAGTCCGTACAGACTATTGATTTGATTATTTTTGATGATTGTCATATGGTAGGAAATGGATCACAAGGGGTAATTTATGAAAACATTATCTCTAGAATGAGGTTCATATCAACACAAGTCTCCAATACCATTCGTATAGTTGGATTGTCAAACCTGTTAGCTAATGGAAGAAGTTTTGGTGAATGGATTGGCTGTTTAAAACAAAACATTTTTAATTTTGATCCAGTTCACAGATTCAATAAAATTAAGGAAATTAAATTACAGTCTTTCGAAGTAACTTTAGATTGTCCTACAGGTTCAATGATTACGTCCGCATATAAGTTTTTGAAAAGTGAAACTGGTGCCTCTACATCAATAATTTTTGTTCCATCAAGAAAAGATTGTGTTAATATATCTCTCCAATTTCTTCAAAGGGCTACAGACGATGAATGGGAGTTATTACAACATAATTTGGATGATATTGAGCCATACTTGAGAAAAATGAAAGATTTATCTTTACGGGAATCGTTGGTAAATGGTATAGGATTTTACTACAAAGGAATGAATCCTACAGATCAGTTAATAGTCGAGAAACTAATTGAAAATAACTATATCACTTTACTCTTGGCTTCGAGGGATACTTGCGAATATGCTCCATCTGCTAAAAATATAGTTGTACTTGGTACCCAGGAATATGACGGTAAAGAACACCGATTAGTCGATTATTCTCTAAATGAAATTTTAGAAATGATGGGATGCTGCAAAGACGAAAAATCCAATGCATCAAGTTCTTTTATTTTGACGTCAAATTCAAAACTAGAATATTACCAAAAATTTTTGAATGAAGGGTTACCTATTGAAAGTTATATGAACCTTTCAACGCAAGATATGTTTATGAACGAGATAAGTTCAGGAATATTCAAATCAAAACAACATTGTATCGATTGGATTACTTTCACATACTTTTATAGACGGTTACAACTAAATCCTAGTTTCTATGATATGAAAGAAATTTCCCATATTGGAATATCTGAATATTTATCTGAATTAGTTGAAAGAACATTAGGCGAATTGGAAGAGGCTAAGTTGATCGAGCTCAGCGAAGAAGAAGAAGAAGAACAAGATGAAGACAACGAAGAAGAAATTCTGCCATTAAATGGTTGTATGATTGCTGCGCACTATAATATCTCGTTTCAGACGATGAAGCAATTCAGTGTTTTAAGTAATAAGACTAAGATGAAGGGAATCTTGGAAGTTATAACGTCAAGTAGTGAATTTGACGCTTTACCAATAAGGCAAAATGAAGAATCAGTATTGTCTAATATTTATGATAAATTGCCCTTGAAAGCATCAGAATTTGATTTTCAATCTCCATATACTAAAGCATTTATTTTACTTCAGGCTCATTTCTCTAGACTTCCATTATCATCTGATCTCAAACTTGATCAACAGTTTGTGTTATCAAAAATTCTAAATATTCTTTACGCATGCATAGATAACCTATCAAGTGAAGGATATTTGAATGCCATCAATGCTATGGATATATCACAGATGATTATCCAAGCTTCATGGAATAAGGATTCACCATTGAAACAAATACCAAACTTTGATAGTCAAATTCTTGAAAGATGCAAGACTAAGAATGTTGAAACCGTATACGATATTATGTCTTTAGAGGACGAGGAAAGAAATGGCATTCTTAGATTAGACGAAAATAAATTGAGTGAAGTAGCAGAATTTGTCAACAAATATCCAAATATAGAAATTACCTACGAAATTGATTTATCGGAACCAATAGTCTCGAATGAACCGAAGGAAATCACTATTAAACTTGAGAGAGATGAAGAAATGGATGATTTGGATGTTGTTGCGCCTCATTATCCATTCTCCAAGACTGAATCTTGGTGGATTGTCATCGGAGATGCAAAATCAAGACAATTATACGCAATCAAGAAAACCAATATTGTAAATGAGTACCAAGAATTAAAGTTAGAATTTACTGTTCCTAATGCTGGTCAACATAACTTATCTATATGGTGTATGTGTGATTCTTATGTTGATGCTGATAAAGAAGTGTCGCTCTCGGTAGAGGTAGAACAGGGTGAAGATAGTGACGAAGAAGAAGAGGAATAAATAGAGAATAAACAATATGTATTATAATTATAGTATTAATGTGATAATCGGACTAAATGTAGCGCTAATACATATAAATAAAAGTCTAGTAAGATTATGAGTCAGGAAATATGCAGTACAAATGAATTTTTCAATATATATAATCAAATTTACGTTAATTGGAACACGATTGTATATCAACGAAATAATGTCATCTGAAAACAAGAACATCTTGACTCCATACTTGAAGTCGTTGTTTTTAGATCCACCTAACTTTACTCCGAGCGATTTAGCAACAGTTTTAAGATGCACTTTTAGAGGAATTCCTTCAGAAATTCAAATATCGGCATTTTTAACTGCTCTTAGGATGAAGGGGTTGGATCACGAACCTGAATTCATAGCAGCTGCTGTAAATACTATACTTGAATTTTCAAGCGTTATACCTCCACAGTTAGTTGATTCAAATGGTTATATAGATATAGTGGGAACCGGAGGAGATGGCCAGAATACATTCAATGTCTCTACCTCATCTGCAATTGTTGCGGCTGGTATGGGGTTGCCGGTATGTAAACATGGTGGTAAGGCATCTACTTCCACTTCAGGATCTGGTGATTTATTAAAGTGTTTAGGTGTAGACTTGATGAAAGTCACTGATACCACTGCTCCAGAAATTGTCAAAAAATCCAATTTCTGTTTCTTATTTGCTCCAGCATTCCATAAGGGTATGGGTAAAGTTGCAAGTATAAGAAGTCAATTAGGCATCCCTACAATTTTTAATATTTTAGGACCTTTGATCAACCCAATACCAATCAAATCCAGAATATTAGGTGTATATAGTGAAAAATTAGGAGATTCATACGCAAGAGCCGCTTCAGTGTTAGCTTCCCAAAGTAAAGTTCACGAAAGAACCATGGTTGTATTTGGTGAGATAGGTTTAGATGAGATATCACCAACTGGATTTACCAAATACTGGCTTATAGATAGAGATGGAACTATCACCAAGCTGGTAATTTCCCCTAGCGATTTTGGCCTTCCTGACCATGATTTAAGCTCAGTTAAATCAGGCACACCACAAGAAAATGCTGATGTATTATATCACATATTACGTCAAGACTCTCCAAAATATAAGGTTAGAGAGATAGGAGAAAGTGGAAACCATCCTCTTGTTGATTATATTTTACTTAACAGTGCTGCTTTAGCCGTCGTAGCTGGTCTCACAGACTCATGGATAGAAGGTGTTGAGATTGCAAGAACTTCAATTATATCGGGTGCAGCATTGCAAGCTCTAGAAAGCTTTAAGGATGCAGTTAATGGAATTTGATATAGTCATATTCCAAATTCACGTGACTATATGATTTGAGTTTTTATCGCGTATTTTTGAGTCTTTATGTAAACAAACACTAACAATTTTTTATCAATATTTATAAACATAATTAAGAAGGTAATAGTCAATTTGGGTTGTAGATCATTTATGAAACGCAATGTTTGCAAGTAGTAAATTAATTAATACACCTTTGAGAGGCGGCGTCACGGTTAAAAAGGGCCATGAATTCACGCCGATAGGAAGTAAATCGAGGTCAGCGTTAGAACCAATATCACATTTAGACAACCAAAATCAAACTGAAAGGAAAGGAGAAAAGAATTACAATAGACCACTTTTCAGACCCCTTAGAGATGATGCTCACGATATTCGTGACCCCATCATGGATTCTAGTTTTGATCAAACAACGGATAATTTTAACCAGTCCTTCAGTGTTTTTACCAAACCACAGAAGGATACACATATAGATCAAAATAGGGGAAGAAATAACAATTTACTTGAAGAAAACAAGCTTATAAATAATGGTATGGCATCCATTAAGGAACAGGAGATGAGATCCCGTCAACTTGAAAGAGAGAATTATAACTTAAAGATTAAGTTAGCAACTCTTCAGAGGTTCTTCGAACAATCACCAGAAGAGCAACAAGAATTACTCAGTGAAAATATTTCCTTGAAAAGACAGCTTGTTGAATCAATAGAAGAAATCAGCCATTTGAAAAGCTCAAAAGGCGCACATTCGGAGTATGACAGGGATCCATCTGGAACGGAAGAATACGAATTAAAACTTCAAGATATACGCTCTGAATACAATGGGATGATGGCAGAAAAGAATCAAGTTATAATGGAGTGTGAACATAAGATTGAATCATTAGAGGATCAATTAAAGGGATCAAATCATTCTCGCGAGAAGTTGGACAATTATGATTTAGCCAACCAGGAACTAAGTAAAATGGTGGATGACTTAAAACATGAAATAATGGAATTGAATATCCAAAATAGTGATTTAAACACGTCCAATCAAAAATTAAGATTATCGAACAAGGCATTACAGAGTGAAGTATCAGAGATTGAAAATACCAAGAAGCAATTACAAGGAAATATCGAGGCTTTGAAGCTTGATCTTGCAAGGTCTAATCATGAACTTGATATTATAGAAAATAAACATATGGCTGATAAGGATACAATGGATGAAGGCAGACATAGATTAAATGATTTAGAAAAAGAAGTGAAGTATTGGAAGGAGGAATATGAATCTGTACGGAGAAATTTTGGTATGAAGGAGCATGAAATTGATGATTTAAAGTTTCAATTAAAAGAATACCAGCAAAAAGTCAGCTTATCTAGAGACACACTGAATGAGTATCACTACAACTTAGAGAAACTCTCCAACGAAAGCAAAACTTTGAACAGAAGAATCGAGTCATTAGAAGATATTATTAAGGAAAAAGATAAAGAAGAATTTCACCTTAGAGAGCAGATAAGTTCGCTTCTTAAGGATAAACTAAGTAACAACAATTCTACATTTTATGAACAAGAAATAGAGTCTTTGAAAGCAAAGGAAAAGACATTAAATGATAGGATTAAAAGTTTGATGCTGGATTTGGATGATTTGAGAGAACACAATTTCTCTTCTAATAATGAAAAGATTAGCAAACTTCAAGATCAAATGTTTGAACAGAAGAACCGTATTGCATATTATGAAAAAGAATACGAGGGCCTTGAAAGAGAATATGCTAATAAAAAATCCGAACTCTCTCAACTGGAAAACAGGCTAAATGAAAGTAAGAGAAGAATTGAAATTCTTACAGATGAAGTCCACTTGTTAGAACTGAAATTGGCGGGCAAATCAAACAATTCTGCTTTATTAGAACTTGAAAACATTTCAAGAAAGAAGCTTGAAGAGGAAAGAACCATCCTTGAAGAGACAAACAAAAGATTGAATGACGAGCTCGAGTCAATGAACTACAATATAAAGTCACTTCAACGAGAGATTGGCATTGAAAGAAGCAAAGCAAGGAAGGATATATATTCCGATTCTGACTACGAAGCATTGGTTCAGAGGAATAAAGAGTTACAAAATACTATGAAAGAAAATGAAATCAATTATCTCAGGAAAATTCAAGAAGTTTCAAATAGTATTGGAATCCATCACACAGGCATAAATAATATCAATAACAATCATTATGAAATAGAATACCACAAGGCTATATTAGAGAATAATCAACTTCAAAATAAACTCAAGGAGTTGGAGATTACCAAAATGACCGAGGATTCCCACAAAAATATGTTAATACAGAACCTTGAAAAGAGGGTCTGTGATATGAGTAGTAATGTCAACGATTATGATGACGAGAAAACGAATTTAATTAGAAAGGGGTCAGAGAAGGACTCCAAACTTAGGAAAATGGAGCTCGATCTTGAAAACCTCAATAAGGATTACCAAGCTGATATCAGTTATTACAAGAATAGAATCAGTATTTTGGAAAAAAAAATGAAAGAAAACTTAAATAAAGGTGAAGAATCAATCCAGCTTTTGCTTGAAATGCAATTGGAAGATATCAAAAAACTGAAGAATGAACTAACAAAAAAATTGAATGAATCTATTCTGCAAAATGAAACCCTTGAAGATAATATCAATTCTTTGAAAGAAGAAAATAAAAATTACTCACAATTAGTTACCAAATACGAAAAGCAAGAAAGAACTTTGAAATTGGATACTAATAAACTCGAAATACGAAACAAGAGTCTAGTAGCAGAGGAAAAGAAGCTAAATAGTTATATTGAGAAACTTGTCGAAAAGATTAAACAATTGAAAAACAAAGAATATTCTAACGGTAAAGTTGATTTAGACTTTCAGTTATCAAAATTATCTTTAAATTCAAGACATAGACAAGAAACTAGGTTATTAAGCAATGAGTTAAAATACTATAAAGCTAAACTCTATGATATAAATATGAAGGCCAATGACCTACAAGTTATGTATTCATTAATCACTGGCTGTATTAAGAATTCAAATGATTTGATAAGGACTGACATTATTAAGTTGAAAGAATTAGGATTATACTACGATAAAAGGTATTCAAATGATAGTTCTGGTTATTTAAGAAAGAAATATGGTAATGCTATATCTTTCAAAGTGCTAGCCAAATTTGTGTTAGCTTCTGTGAGAATGAAAAATAGATATGAAAAATCTACTTCAAGAAAATTAACTTTGCTTGAATTGAAAAATTCTATTGAAAGTGACAAGATTGAATTGATTTCATGAATTCATTAATGACGATTCGTAGACATACGTTAAATAATGCTGTATAAAAGATTAGAATGATATATTTTATCTCATTATTCTGGTGATGGGAGTTTGAAAAATTTTATCCGTAGATGGCTGTCTTGTTCTAGATATTCTTGGGGTTTGAAATTGTGACTGTTGGTTCATTGACAGCAGAGCTTGCTGTGGATGCAGGGAAAAAGAACCAGATCTTCCGAATATATTATGATTCATGTATGATGCCGATCCAATAGACAGATCATTGTTAATAATCATACTATCGTTGATCATGTCAGAACTTAAAGCTAGGATGCTGTTGATATTGCTAGATAGCCCATAACCATTAGATAAAAACTCACCTAAAGTTAGTTCTTTAGACTCTATTATTTCTGCATTAGTATTATGACTTGATTCCTCAACATTAGTGTATATTGATTTAAGCATTGTTTCGTCAACTGTACCAGAGGAACCTTCACCCAAGAACTTTTCAAACATGTTCAAGTCATTCCATATTCTTTCCTTCAAAAACCGCTTTTTATTCTTAAGGAATTTGACACCAAAATTGGACGAATTCATCAACACATTGTTATCATCATCTTCTTCGAATACAAAGTTGGGGAATAGGCTAAGAGTAGAATCAAATAAAGCATCAGTATCTATGTCGTCAAATAAGAGCGGATCATCCTTCCATTTTTCCATATAGAGTATGAGATTTGGATCCTCTATATGTAGATAAGAAAATGTAGAATCCCTAGACATTATTTCCTATCAATAGATATAATGTTTAATCTATGCAAATGGGTTAGAGTTATTTTGGTTTGAGAATACAAAAACGATCCGATTTTGTGTAACTAGAGAATCAAGCAATGTCACATCAGATAAGGATGTGAAGAATTGATGTAACATTAAATTGTACTGCACGATGGTTAAAATTACTAATTACAATGTAATATGGGCCACATCAAAATAATCAATATGTAAATAATTCACAGGCAAATAATGCACCTTTAGGCATGTTCTCCATTTATTCTGGATATGGGAAGAAACTGAGAAGAAACACTGGTCCGAGCCAAACACTGATAGAACGAGTAAGATTATTGTTAATACTGACAAATGACCAGATAGACATATGTACTATTGATCTGGATTATTATTCAATGTCAAAGCATACTTGACAAGTATAATATCAGAAAAATATTGCGATATTATATTCAAGAATTTTATCTTAGAGATAATGCCTCTTAATCTAAATCGCCAGCAAGTGAATAAAGTAGCACTTGGTAACACTAAAAAACGCCGCTTCTAATTTTTTCTGAAGCATAATTAGTGTTTGCCATACTTTATGTGAAATCACCTTCATATGACAACCGTAAACCATACCTGATTCAATCGAGTCCAAATCTGATTACCAAATCATCCAAAGCGGATTGATCGTATGAGGGCGGGAACTTTTTTACTTTTCCGTTTCATACCTCCATTATCAGGAATACATTACACCCTCCATAACGTTCCCCTGTCGGATGAATGATGTGAAGCATAAAACCGAATATTACAAATTCAAGAATGCCAATGTCCTATGGATTCACAACATTGTCAACGGATTAAAGTGATAGTAATAGTAACGGTTACAGTGGTGCTTACCACACTTTCCTCCTACTTCTGTTCGAGCGCCACTTTCCCTTAGTGGCATAACCTGGGGGAACATTTGCTCTCTTCAAAAGGGAAATGGGCCGCGGAACCTTTAATTCGTCCGATGTTTAAAAATAGTTCTGCGGTGCACCAAAACTGCATCGGCTCGCGTCCGAAAACCGAAAGTTCCCGAAAGTCAAATACTTTGTTTTCACCATTTGTAGGAAAGTGACGAGCGCTTTAGCTGCATTAGCCGAATTTACCTGGAATAGCATATAGGAAGTGAAATGGTAATTATGTTGAAGTCGCTGATATAGGTTTGAAAATGACATTTTACCAACTAAGTATTCGTAAACGAAGCTCTTATGCTCAAATGGAAACAAAGCAAAATACACTACTGCATAGCATGCATTACTGTACAATTTATATTTTCAGTACCGTTGAACATTGAACGTTAGTTTGGTCATTTGCAATGTCGTAAAATGCCCATTTGGTGCAATAGTTCCACACTGATTGGATACCATCGGATGTGGTTGGATGCGATCACTTCATCGCTTTTTTTTATAAGACCCCCTTCAAACTATACGAACAGCGCAGCTAGTACTCATCAAATCTTATTACGCAGAAACAGTTCCAACCCATTTCGTCGTTAACATCTCTTCGCCCTCTCCCATCGCTTTTCATAGTGTCAGCATGATAATGTTTTGCAATCAATAATAAGGCATGAATGCATTGTGGAATAATGCGCTTTCATTTTCCACATCTGTGGTATCTGGACAGAATGCCTCCCTCACCTGCTTGACGTAACCCGGAATGCTTATCCTTCAATACCGCAATGGGCCGCAGCTAATATTTTTGATTGACACTTGTAAAAAATCGGTGCCGTACAGAAAAAGAAATTTAATTATAAAGCACTGATACTAAACTTCGATATAATTGGCTAACTACCTAAAAATCCATACCCATACCATATTTATGTTCATGGATATCCCTCAATCAAAGATAATTGAAATTAAGGATAATATTGAAGGATTATCAGTTTAGATATTACTTTTAAGACTCTTTAATACTAGCAACATTTTACTGTTACGAGCAAAGTGAAAAATTTTCAAATAAAGGCTTGCTAGAATTAGATATCGTCAGACTATAAAGCTTTAGCGAGAACTAATCGGACATAACCCAGTCAACGTGATTTACAATAATTAATTTGTTTTATAAAGTAGGCTCATCTCTCGAAGACAAAATAGTATGCAATCATGTTTTATTCACTCGGCCTAATAAATGAAAAAGAAATCAAATTTAACAAGAACCTCTTGCTGCTTAAGTTGAGCGTATTTAGGTTCTTGAACTCGATATTTTATGGGGAAAGAAGGAGTTCGTTGTTTCCACCGTTGAAGGATTCCAGCATATACAATATCACGAATAGGCTTTCGAAGAATGGTCCAGTTGTTTGTGCCGCGGATGATTTAGGGTTGAGCTTAGAAGGAAATAATGAACAAATTGAATTCTACAACAACTTTGTTGTCAACTCGCTGCCAGACACACAGTCGAGCGAGTCATCAGCCATGGGTCTGATGTACGAACCAATGTATGGTATTGGCCAACAAAGCGTGCCAGTCCGTACTGAACCTACGCATTTTCACAACCAACAAATGATGTTGAATTTGACACAGCAGACTTTCCAGTTTGACCAATATTACAACTTAAACTATAAGGGTATTGCCAATGCAGAAAATACTAGCAATATCAACAACTTTAACTCTAGTCTTCATTCTAATGTCAGGACTTCTAATAATAATATTAGCCACTACAATCTTAACATGTTTGGTTTAAACAATGCTCCATACTTTAATGACTTTGGAACCAGTAAACCTACAGAAATCAATTCATATTCTGGCTCTTCTGTTGACAGCACTGCCAGCCCACTTGACGATGATTTTTTTAAGAAAATGAATAACCAACCTGCACAACAACCTGCACCACAACAACAATCAAGAAAGAGAACATATGAAGCCGTTTTATCTAATGAAAAGAACACCTCCAACACTAGCTCTTTTTCTGATATTTCTACTAATGCTTTCTATGATATCGACCATATCTTTAATGATATGCTTGTGAGGAACGAAAGCGAATTTGGCTCCGTTCCTCAGCAGCTTAAGATGATTCCCCTGGTGCACGAGCCACCTAAGAAGGAAAGCAATGTTGTCAAGAAATTCAAGTCTGAGGCTGTCGATGAAAAAGAATCTGAATTTGCATTCAAATGCTCACATTGTGATGCTAAATTCAAAGTAAAGGGATACTTAACACGCCATTTAAAGAAACACAATTCTTCTAAGGCATTTGTATGTCCATTTTACCAAGAACCTGAAGTCGGAAACGCAGGTTCCAAATGCCACCCAACAGGTGGGTTTTCAAGAAGAGATACCTACAAAACCCACTTGAAAGCATTACACTTCATATATCCTCCCGGCACCAAGTCTAATAAAAGAAATATGATAAGTGGTAGATGCGCGGGCTGCTTCAAGCACTTTGAAAATAATTATCAATGGTTGGAAGAACATATTGAAACCGGCGATTGTGATGGTACAGTAGTTTACAAGAACAAGAGCAAGAACTAAACATAATCGGTCTCACTGACACAATTCCATTTCTGCCAACGCTGGTAGTCCCTAATTACAACGTATTCATCTGCTCTCAGTTCACCACCGGTGAGTTATGGTTGAAACACTACGTGGTTTTCAATCAAATTCCCCTATTTAATCATTCCCTTCATTTCATCAATCACCTACATCATGTACCCTTTGAAAGCATTAACATCAGTATGAAATTAATTTACCAAAATTAAGTGACACTTTTTAACATGGCTATACATTTTCTGACTTCAATTCTTTGTGTGTAATTTATTCTTATTTAGATCTTTAATATGATAATCTTTAGGAATTTTGATTTAGGAGGAGGAAGGGTATTTATTTGCTCTAGACAGTTGTCTCCCAGAAAAAACTTATGGCCTTTGCCGTATATGAGGTCGACTTGAGATACCCTGGAAGAACATTGCCTTATAAACACAAGCACATACTCAAACGGCGCATAACACCCAGCCTTTGTATTCTTCCATAGCGTATCAGGCTGCAGCAACTGACTCCGACTCTTCTAAGAGTTTCTATAATAAAGTGTATTTATCCAAATGGCTCTCGAAATGGATGCAACATCGTGCCGTATCAGTAAAGTGTTCAGTTAATTGGGTAGTGAAAAACGTTTACTTTTGCTCCAACAATAGCAACTGCCAGTTTCAGTTCTGTATATATATCTGATCCATCGGATACCTTCATGCGGATCCCCGAATGCCTACACGTATTTTTTCTGTAGTGTCTGGGAACCATCCAATTTTTTTTTGCAGACATATGGCTCCTATCCGTTTATTGTCATGGACTCAACCATGACACGGACGCAGTAGAATTTTAAAAGTAGCATTCTAACAATCAGCGAATCATATATTCCACTCTAGGAATCTACTGACTTTCTAAGAATGAAACTAATGTAGACACATGTGTTGGGAGGATGGCGGATGGTGCCATTTCAATAGCTAAAAAAAAAACCTGCGGCTTCGATGAAGGGCACTAATTAACGGACCACAAGGTATTGAAATAAACACCTTCTACGAGAAACCAGGAGCTATACATTCACGTTCACTCTCTACTAAGAATAGCTACAAAATCCCAGAAGAATGGTTGAAACCCAAAGGTACAAATGAACCTTTGTATTGGAGCCATTCACGAGCTACCTTGGGAAAAACGCCTACACTTTCTTTCAAGCACTCTAATTTTGAAAATGAACAACATCGAAGAAGAACTACAGAGCTTCCTACTTCATATTTCATAGTAGCTGTATATGTTTCTTCATTTCTTGTAGTATATTGGAATAGGAGCCAGCATGCAGTGTAATTTATGTAATGTGCGTGTAAATATAGGCACAATCACGTCCAGCATAATCGCCACTTTTCAGAAATAATCAACCTAAATTTTATTCTTTATCATTGTAAAACTAACTATAATAATTAAAATTAATATATAAAAGTTATCAATATGTCTGCTTTAGATAAATCATTGGATGATATCATCTCCACCTCCAAGAAGACCTTCAAGGGAAAGAAGTTTGGAAACAAAAAGGGCCCTGCCAACAAAGTTGGAAAGAAGGTTGGAGCATCCAACAAGAAACCAATTGTTTCTTTCAAAAAGGCAACACCAGCTGCCGTCCAGCAACCAAGGGTTGACTTGTCATATGCCACTAAGGTAGTTGTATATGGGTTACCAAGAGATATCAAACAAGACGCTATTAAGGTATGTTGAATTTGGAGAATTCAATATTGAAGAACTTCTTTAATTTTAAACTTTTCGGCTTTTTTTGTTTTATTTGACGATTTATGATATTGGTGTAAACTAAAATATGGAATGGTTTGGTTGTGTTTTTATTAATAGCATAGAATTCACTTTCTTTTTTGTTTTGCTAGTTAACGTTTGTGCTGATTTCTTTCAAAATTTTCATGCAAAAACGTTTAACAAGGCTTTCTTTTTTGTTTAACCTAGCGGTTCAAATCGAAAAAATGAAATATAAATAATGATCTGAGGATTTCTTTGAGATCTGACACGATTTGTTAAACTCATTAGCTTGAGTTGGAAAAGAGATTAATTTTCTTACGTCTGAACATTTCGTCCGGTAGTAATTAAGTTTACAGCATTGATCTATTGATAATGATGTTTTATAGCTTGAGCTATTATAGTGATCTTATCTAAAGCAGGCTTGAGAGATGCAGGCCAGACGAAATTCAGAACGCATATACAATTTTTTTTTATTAAAACCATAAAAACCATGAACCGGATACAATAAAACGAATACCAGAAAAGTAATCATGTTGGATATTACATCATCGTGAATTCTTTTTATAGAACTTATAACTAACAATTTTTTAGGATTTTTTCCAATCTCAAGTTGGTGCTGTGCAAAACATTGCTTTATCTTACAATGAAAGAGGTCAATTCAAGGGTATTGCCACTGTTATCTTCAAGGCTCATAAATCAGCTTCTTTGGCTGTTGAGAAGTACAACGGTGCTCCAATTGATGGAGGATCTTCTAAGTTGAAATTAGAATTGATTGTCGATCCAACCAAGAAGCCATTAACTTCCAGAATCGCTCCTAACAAGATTGCCACCACCAAGGCTGCTGCTAAGGCTGCTAGGGGTACTGCCAAGGTTAGACCTGTTGCTAAGAAGGGTCAAGCTCCAGCCCAAGCTCAGGTTCCTAAGAAAAATAAGCCAGCTAAGAAAGCTAAGAAAACTGTTGAAGAATTAGACCAAGAAATGGCTGATTACTTTGACAATTAAACTGTATAAGTTATATAATTTCTGTTCTCTCTTCTATTGTAGTTTTATGTGTTTAATATCATGTTTAAAAAGGTTGTATAATAAAAATATTGCTATTGAGAAAATGAAATTTCAGTATTAGACGAGAGCTAAAATTTTATTTTGTTGATTGAATTGTAATATATACAGATAATTAATTGGAATATAACGTGTAATATAGAATTAACAAAGTACTGAAGTTGATATGGGCAATAATATTGAATATATTATCTCTGCGGAATTTCATATAGATAAGGGCCCATCTATTATAGACCAGTATCCAAGAAATGCAGACGTGTTGAATGAATTAGAATTCTTACCAGAATTGATGATTCCTGATCAAATACACAAACGTGAAGAGGATTACACGTTATTTTTGTTATATAGGAACAAAAACACGGGAAAATTCCAATATTTATACAATTCAGAGTCATGCGAACCAGATCCCTACTATTTATATACAATTGTCAGTAACATGAAAGATTCTTCGTTTAAAAGAGGCTCTAGAATAAAGTCTGTTTCGATTATTACACGGCTTTTGTACTTTAAAAACTTTAAACCATTATTGTTAATATGCTTGGATGCATACTTTGATTCAAACAATATAAAGTACTTGAAGGAGTTGTATGAGGGAATCAATGTCAAAAACTTTTCAATAGGTAAGAATATGTCTATTATTAAAAAACTCTTAGTAACTTCCATTTTGGACTTGCCGATTAACGATAAAATTTATTATGATGAAAAGTTCCGACAAAAGTTATTGGGGTTAAAAGAAGACATGAAGAACAGTGATCTATTTATCAGAAAGGATCTCAGTTTTAATTCAATTGTCAGCTTTAACAAAATGAATATCCCCATAAAGGTGCCAATGATCGACCTACCAGACACCATTGGTGATTATCTTAATCCAACAGACATGAACTTCAAGCCCAATCTTATTAATATTCTACAAGCAAGATTGGCAACCAATTTGTACAATAATGAATTAACAATATATGGTCTCCTGACACCTCCTATAATCATCCTAATTAATGCTTTTTTAACAGGGAAAAAGATCATATTTTTAAGTTATGATAACTCATCAGGCTATATAATAGACCATATATTGTTAGCTTTGAAGATAATTACTGGTGGTGGTATATTGGGTAATATATTACTCAAGTATAATGTATTTCCTATTATGGATGTATCAAAGATCGATTTATTGGAGCAATGTGATTCTTACATTGCTGGTACAATTAACCCTTTCTTCAAAAATAATGATAAATTATGGGACTTGTTATACGATTTAGACTCAAACGAAATTCATTTGTCTACTCAGATTGGGTTAGAAGATTCTGGAAATCAGACTATGAAGAGTTCTATTATATCTGAAGATGCAAAATTCTTGTCTAACCTCCAACTTTCTATTTTCAACTACAATGATGATTTGACTACAATACAGTTGATATTCAGAAGACACATAAATGAGATAATACGAATATTACTAAGTTCTAAGAATTTCAATGATAATTTATCACCCAGGAAGAATGAGCTTACTTTATTAATGGATGGAATAGGGTATTATTGGAATAGTGACACTAATAAGTTATTGGAAATGTCATGTTACCAATTAATCTCAAAGAAATTCCAGGATTTGCTTTACAATGGAAAATTTTCGTATAACCTAATGCTACCAAACTTGGCAAATGAACTCAACTTGATGATGGATTTACAATACCAAATACAGAGTCTCAATTCTAACTCGTCAATCTCTAAATCTAAAGAAAGGGAGATTTGGTTTAATATACTAAAATTTTTAATCAGCGGGAAGTCGTTAGAGATATTCCTTTTGATAACGTATTTAATTCCACCTAATTCAGCTTCAAGCTTGCAATCTTCTTCTCTTCATGGAGGAAACTTGACAATCTTTGACAAGAACAAGGGCATTGAACTCTTATTGATCAATTTGTTCAACATCGATAACCAAGTCAAGTCCAACGTCATTATGATTGTACAAGAATTCAGAGACCACTTCTTATGTGGCTGGTGTATAAATAATTACCTACAGTCCAATGTCATCTACAATATCGCTTTCAATGAGCTTCTTAACGATTGAATGTTATAATATTTACAGAAAATTCTTTATAGCAAAAAAGCTATATACTATATACTAGTAATAATTAGCGACCTAATTCTCATTATTTGTCCTTGCCGTAGTCGTTTTTATCAAATAAAGAAAACATGGTAAGTCTATCACCAGGTGTTCTACTAGCATAAGCCGAGCCCCTGCCTATGTATTTGGATTGAGGATTTCCACCATACTCCAATTCTGAGTTGCTTACTGGCAAACCTGGTCTTCTGTTCACGACAGCGAATTCATTATCGTCTGAATCAACCATAGCATCAGTTTCAGTTTTATGTCTATTGTCTTTGTACGATGCTATGTGCTTTTTACCAACCACAAACAATGTAATAGCAGCACAGGAGAACACACCTAACTTTGTGAGCAATCCTCTTTGAGTATCCATTTCCAACTGTGTGTCTAAATGGCTAATCAGGTACGAATTTTTTAACACTAATCAGACCATTAAGCACTAGGTAAATCAAGGTGAAATATCACCCTTTTCTAGACTTCCCAATGTGGAAGTAAGTCATTTATTACCGAACAGTAGTTTATTTCCCCAAATATCTCGCTTTTTTCTCCACAAATCCCATATGATTTTATCTAGCCACGGCTTTAGCTTTTTTTCAATTATATTTATATATTCTAACACGCTAATTAGACTGCTAATTAACTAGATTTGATTAGCTTTCCGTCTTGATTAGAGATAGGATAGGAAATTACTGCTGAATATGGGAGATGTTGAAGAAATTGCTCATGCTCTTGCGGGGGCCGGAGGTGGTGCCTTGAGTATGATTGTTACGTATCCGTTGGTGACGCTTTCGACGCTAGCTCAGACGAAGGGGAAGAAACAGGAAGAAGCAGAAGCTGTTGGCGAGATTGGATCGGAGGAAGAGATTGAAGGGGCCACGGAAATGCACCATAAGATCATCAGAAAGATAACGAAATCTTCATCATATCAGGCTGCAGAAGAGATCATTAAGGAAAGGGGTGTTCTTGGCCTCTATTCTGGACTAGAGAGTGCCTTGTATGGGATTACTTTGACCAATTTCATCTATTACTATTTTTATGAATTGACGTCAAATGTGTTTCTAAGAGCGAATCTGAAAGTTGGACGTCGTAATAAGGGTCTTTCTACATTGCAATCGATTGCAACTGGCGCCATTGCCGGTGTATTTACATGTGTAGGGTCCAACCCATTTTGGGTCGCCAACACCAGGATGATGACGACCACGAAGGCCCAGGGCGAGAGTTCTGGCTCTACATTCAAGACATTGCTTGAAATCATCGAAAAGGACGGCGTGGCCACGTTATTTGCGGGCGTGCTACCAGCATTGGTGTTAGTGGTGAATCCTATTATCCAGTACACCATTTTTGAGCAAATTAAGAACTTCATTATTTCCAAGAATGGCAAGCGTGCATTCACGTCTGGTAAGGCATTTTTCATCGGAGCGTTTGGTAAGCTCATCGCTACAGCCTTGACGTATCCGTACATCACACTCAAGGCTAGAATGCACATCAAGAAAAAGGTGGCCGAGAAAAAGTCCGGTTGTGAAGATCACTTGTCAATGTACCAGGCAATCAAAAAGATTGTCAGGGAAGAGGGTCTTGAGGGCCTCTATGGCGGCTTATCTGTGAAATTGGTCCAGTCCATTTCGACAGCCGCATTCTTGTTCTATTTCAAGGAGGAGCTTTTGACTGGCAGTGTAAAGCTAGTCGAGATTTTCAGGTTGTTAAAGCTCAAAAAATCGGCGATTGCCTAGCTCCAGTGCTGTATATATCCTGTGGCTAGACCATATGTAAATATGGACAATTATATTCACAGAACAATGTGTAGAGAAAATTTTCACTCGATATATATACTTCTATAAATATCTTATAGATTTGCGTCGTTGAGACCAATGAAATTTTTAATTGTTAGTCCATCTACAAGAGTCCCTTTACTCCAGCAATTTCTAGGTGGTAAGTCCTACCAGTAGCTGTATATCTGACACTACTGGCCTATATTATAAGGCGATACACTGGGGTTTAATGCCGGTAAATTATAAAAGGACGCTTCCTCTTAAATCATTCAGCTCGGCAAACGTCACTGCAGAATATTCGGTCAGAATATTTATAGTAATATATGTCTTTTTCTCTTATTTAACAACATCCGTTTGCAAGTATTAAAGAATAGTAGGATGAAGCCGCCTGATAGTAGCAACCCAGTTGGAAGACGGCAGGTTGCACGAAGAGCCTGTTTGTCTTGTCGTGAAAAGAAAATTAAGTGTGATGGTGAATCGGTGAATAGAAACAGTGAAGGAGATGACGACAAGTCTGGCGGTATCAAGATATGCTCCAACTGTAAGATGTTGGGGGCGGACTGTGTGTTTGTACAGAGTATGAGAGGAGGCAGGCGGAAGAAGCGTTCTGCTTCCAAATTAGAGGAGGATGAATCTGCAGCAAAGGCAGCCAACACAGAAACTGAAACCGTTTACAACGGTGAGCTGCCAGGAAATAGAAGGGGAGATGGATTGAGATTAGGCTCTGTGAGTTCTTTTACCACCGAGGAATACAAGAGAAGTTCGTATTCTCCATCTTTATCATACTCAGCAGCGGCTTTTCCAGATAGTACTGCAAATTTTCGAAGAGAGAGATTATTGAAGCCTGGAGACCAAGGTAGAAGCGAGTACATGCAAGACTATCCTGACCATTTTGACGATTACGATCCACATTTTTCTCCTCATATGCATCATAAGAAGCACGGACATGGACCTATGTATCCACCGCCTTTTTTACCATCTTTTTATCATCATGGGCCTCCCGACGACCACCACGGACCACCAGGAGACCATCACCATGGACCACCAGGAGACCATCACCGGGGGCCTCCTGGCGATCATCCTCCTGGTCCCAAACCACCATTCCATCACCACCATCATTGGCCTCCTCCACATCACCGTAAACCCCCACATCTCAGAAAATTTTTTGACAACTATCCGCCGCCTTGGTATAATCAATATCCTCCTCCATTCCCAATGCATTCGCCCATTTTTGGATATCCACTTCCACCACCTCCACCACCTCATCACCATAACCCACACACTTCCCCAGGTCCTATGTATCCTTCGAAAGGCTCATCTAATAGCTCATCTAGAGAACCTACAACGCTCAGCGAGACATCTGGTAGCCGTCCACATATGAGATTTCCATATTCAGAGCAAGATTCTAGAAGTAACTCAATAGATACTACATCAATGAAGTCGTATTCGGGTTGCGAGAACCCTTATTACTATAGACGTGATATGGATACACGGTCGGAGTCTAAATACGGTGCAAGTGTTTCTTCTAACAATAGTGTTATTTCTGACGAGTACTACCCTCCATATGGTTCCAAGGAACAAGAATCACCAGAATCAACTTACTATGAAGAGAGACGTTACCATCAAAGAACACAATTCTTCAGCGATGCAGAATTAGCAAATTACGATTTACCAAATTGGGAAACCTTGAACAAGGTTTTGGATTACTATTATACATATAGAAGCACAAACCACATGTTGTTAGTATCAAAGTCTAATTTCTTGAAGAATATAGCATTAAGTCGTGACAGCTCCGTTATTCATGCATTAATAGCTACCGTTTGCTCTATATTTCCTCCTAATATACCATTACAAAAAGATGAACATCATTGGATTTGTAATACATTCAGATTCTGGGATAATTTAGATGATTTTGGAATGTTACTAAGTTATACATTAATTTCTAAAACATCTACATTTCATTTTGGAGCCGAGAAGATAATGGAAATGAATAAAAAGAAATGGGATATAATAAACTCAAATAAATACTTAGATATCTTAACTATCAAAAGTCTGACATCATTAAACTCTAGGCAAAAGTATGAAAAAGAAATGATCACAAGAATGATTTGGAATTATTGGATAATGAGGACGTTATTATTTAGATATACCCAACGTAATACGGTAGCCCCTCCGTACGCAGAATCTATTAATTCAAATAATGACATAAGTGGATACATACAGAAGATACCTTTCCCATTAACTAATGAAAGTTACTTATTATCAGAACATAAGAGAAGGAATCTAGAAGATTTAGCTGGACTTGATTTGAAAAAGGAGGAATTAAGTGGAGCAGAGTCCCTCATTTATGCATTTAGAGTATTTGAACAGATCGTTAACAAAATCTATAGGAATGAATTAGATGAACTTGTTCCCCTTAATGAGTCATTTGCTAAATCAATGGAAAGCAAATTTATGAGTACAGTTGAAAAAAGAAACCTCATTAGCATAAATGCCACATACTTAACTGCGGGCCAGGTTCTTTACTTTTCTGATTGTTTGCAACAATTAAAGTTTTTAGAACCAATCCTAGTGTTTAACGAACAACAAAGAGATTCACGTACTATGTTTACAAGCCGTGTTTCCCTTATTTCCTTCATGAACGATATCTCTATGACTGATTTATTGAGTTTTGAAACGTTACCTAATGCAATCAATTCTCTTTCTGATTTCCAATGGAATTGTATGATAAATCTCATTTATAGCATCAGAAAGATGATAGGTTTACTAGAATTCGAAAATGTAAATCCAAACTCCAGATTCTATATGGAGAATTCTTCGTATTCAGAAGAAGAAATTAATACTCTAAATGGGCTTATTGGCAACCTACGTGAGACATGGTTAAAGTACAATGAGTTTTCTATTGTATGCTATAGTAACTTGCTTCCGGTATTATCAAGTCTAGTCATATTAACCAAATTTATCAAGATCACAAAGGAAGATGGCAACTTGAAGATTGAAGTTTCTAATAGCGACACTGTTAAGTATCTTCTGTGTCCTGAAGAGGTCATGCAACTGGTTATCGAATCCTTTGAGTTAGATGCCCTCTACAAAAGATTAACCCTTGTTGTAGATTTCATGAAGACCATGTTAAAGGGATACCATGACAGTATTGGCGGCGAAACAGTGATAAAGATGAAAAAAATAGTTCTTTACTTAGAAGAAATTTTGAATGGCATCAAATAACCTGTATATTAATGTAATTAATCTTATTTATTGTATTTAATTAGCAACTTGTATGGATTTCAGTGCATATGATTGAAATGTTCGGCGAAAATTCGGCGGATTGTGGCGTGCAAAAAGCAATTCCATCCTACGGGCTTACTTGTATTTTATAATACTTGATTAATATTTTACTTTCTGTATATAAATGATAATAATACTTTCATAGTTGACTAACATGTTCAATTTTTTTAATTGGTTCACACAAAGTGTTGATTTGGATGTTTATAACCCGCTCAGTAGCACTCCAGAAATATTGTTCAATCATAGCATTGAAAGCTTAACCAGAGATGTGGATGTTAAGCCATTACACTCTCACAATGATTATTGGAGAAAAGAACCATTATTTGATGCGTTAGGGTTTGGATTCCAAAGTATCGAGAGTGATATTTGGTATTTTCCTGAGAGCTACACGGTTGAAAGAACAGTGACTGAAACGACTAATAATAAGAAGAAAACTAAGCTAGTATCCGAAGAGTTCCGCAATGATGATATATACGTTGGACATAACCAGGTGTACTTGAAACCGGAAGATACATTATTTAACATGTATTTGAGTCCATTATATCAGTTTTTAAGGTACTCGAATCCTACATTCGCATCCACGGGAGAAGCAAATCCACAAATGGAAGAGTTTAACGCTAAACACGGAATATTTTATGATTCTCCTGAATTGCCGTTATATTTCTGGCTTGACTTCAAAACTAATCCTAACGCCACATACAATGCACTTAAACCATATTTACAACCTTTCATAGAAAAGGGCTACTTGGCTCATTACGACACAGAGAATAAGACATATGTTGAAGGTCCATTAGTTATTACAATTACAGGAAATTTACCAATAGAATTGGTTGAAAGTGAAACCACAAGGTACGTATTTTTAGATGCCCCATTGAGGCTGTTTAACGGCACTGAAAACAATGCAGACATTGAAAGGTTCCGTGACTTGTCTGTTATTGCTAGTGGTTCCTTACTGGAGCTCCTTGGTGATGCAGATTTTCTGGAAATCAAACGTAACGATTTCAATGAAACGCAAAGATCAAAATTAAAGACATTCTTTGACTCTGCACATTCTCAAGGTTTGAAAACAAGAATCTGGGGGGGAATCAACTGGCCAAGACAAATTCAACAATTACATATTAGGGCCCTATTTGAAGAGGGCTGTGATTTGCTCAATGTAGATGATTTAGAATACGCTAGCGATATATTTTAGAACGTTTCTGGTAATAAAAAAAATAAGCTCTTTGATTTTGTTCTCTATTAATATTTATAAATTCATTATTAAAAATTTCTCTTTAGTACTTCATAAGAATAAAAGATTAATGCATTAGCAGGAATAGCCCTGATTAATGTGATGGTTAAACCATTATAAAGGTTTCTAATGCTACCTTTCTGAGCAAGCAAATCTTTAGTTGCATTCAAGAAAGTATACTTCTTAGTTAAAGAAGCATTTTCGTGCAAAATATCATGGGTCTGTAACTTTGACTTAATAGTATCAATTGGGAACATAGAAAAGTTGAATGCTATACCAGCAGAGGCACCACTTACAAGTAAACTTAAATCACTTTCCATGTTCCTCTTCTTAAACTCAGAGCAAACGTATTCATAAGTTCCAAACCAAATAGCAGTTCCCCAAATTTCTCTGACCAAAGTGCTTCCCAATCCATGCCACAATCCTAAAATACCATGATTTGTAAGGATGTTCTTAATAATCGATGCATAAGAGCTTTTATTAGCAACTGATGAAATATTAGAAACCTGCAATTTACACTTCACTAATTCCACTGGTGTCAAGATAAATGATGCCATTCCTCCAGATATACCACCACATATACACTTTATTCCTAGAGGTAATGTTTCATTTGTATACTCTTTATTCGGTAAATTATTGACGAATGCTTCAGCAGCCATGTTATAAGCGGAAAACAACACAGCAGTCTCCAAGCATGCTCCAGCTAACGGCGCTTTAATACCCTTGTAGAAACCATTTATAAACCCTTCTTTAGCATATGTAAGCTTTATAGTCTCAAGTGTTGATAACTTGGAAAACTCTTGTGATGATTGTAACCGAACTTTAATAGTATCGAAAGGGAATTCTACAAACTTTCCAATAATACCCGAAATAGCACCATAACCAATCTCTTTTAAAGGATGAACTTTTTCAGTATCCTTGTTACTTGTCATATCATTTGCTAGATCTGATTAATTACTGAAAAATATTTCGCAAGTGAAAAATCTGATATGATTCACCACGAAGGAAAAATTACCGATAGAGATAATGTCTTTGAACAAGTATAAATTACAGTATTCTTATTGCAATATCGTATATATATATATTTAGATTAAGCCATTATGAATAAGAAAAATACAAATGTAAATAGAAGTAATTATTGAACACATATAGCTATATTACTTATTTTAATGGAATGAATCTGGAAGAAGCGTTACCAGCTCTACCGTGTCTGACTGGGGTGTAAGTGATGGAGAATTCACCTAAGTAGTGACCAACCATTTCTGGCTTGATTTCAACGGTGTTGAAAACCTTACCGTTGTAGATACCAACGACGGAACCGATCATTTCTGGGACAACAACCATGTTTCTTAAGTGGGTCTTGACGATAGCTGGCTTTTCGTTTTCTTCAGTAGCTAACTTGGCAGCTCTCAACTTCTTGATTAAACCCATTGGCTTAGCACCTAAACCTCTGGAGAATCTTCTTCTGACTCTAGCACCACATAACTTGGTGAAGTCTTCGGTTGGCATTTCGACTAAGTCTTTTAAGTCAACACCCTTGAAGGAGAAGGTCTTGAAGGTTCTCTTCTTTCTGTCGGCTACAATGATGTTAGTAAAATTGAACAAAATTTTCAAAAAACAAATTATAGGATTTCACGTCAAAGTTGAATACAGCTCTGAGAATATATAGATACTGTAGGGATTAATTACAAAGATTCATTCCACACGTCTTAACTCAATAATTATTCCACAATGTTATCCACACAGAAACACTATTCTAAATTCGTAATCTCCATGATGAAATAAATAGCTCCTTCTCTGATAAAATCCATTAATATCGACAGCTAGAGCAATTCATAAGGCACTACGTCTTATTTTTCACTTCTTCTATCTTATTTTGATTTTTTCTCTTACTTTTCTTCATCTTTTATTATTACCACATATCCTCTTGAACATCTCCCACATCAACTCTAAGTGCTCCTATTGATAATTCCTATAAGTACATACTAGTTTCAGACATCTTTAATTGTTTATTGATATAGCTAGAAAAAGTGAAATCAAATTCTGGTGATAAAGTTTCTATAGAAAAATTTCCAGTCTGGCCATAGTATGAAGGGGAACCGAACTGAAAAAAAACTGAAAAAGATGATTATGTGCAGGAGTTTTTCAATTTTCTCACCCACGAAAGTCAATTCCTAAATCGGAAGTTGGTTGTGACTGCTCTTGCGATAACTGTGCTGAAATGTATGATTTCATACTGACATTTACTGCGTTACTCATGAACTACTTTTAAAGAGTATGGCTGCAAAAGGAGACAAACAAAAAACTGTCAGTCTATCACATACAGTCGCATAAAGAACTAGAGACACTAATGAAGGCTTTTAGCTGTTACGCTGCTGTGAGTTAATCGGATCAACGCAGTTTGAAGGAGCGCCTAACGTTGCCGTTAATGGTTTGTTATTAATGGGTAATAAAGTTTCCGTGCACAGAGACGGGGTGTACGTTTAGATGGAATGTATAGTCATGAATCATTAATACCGTTTTAGTGTAGATTTACAGCATTTAGGGGAGTAAATCTGTTATTTCTATTCCCAGAAGAGACTTAATGTGGTGGATGTTGGAGAGGTCAAAGACATACTTGTTTTGCTTGTACTTTAAAATATGGTAGAGTTTGCTTGTATGAGATCAGATAGGAAATAACTCTACATTGTAATAGAATTTGTAAATAGTGATTTTGTAGTAGAGTAGTAAAACCTCTTCGTAGAAGAAGATAAAGGGAGTAGCTCTTGTCTAATAGTAGAGTAGAAGTGGCGTCTTTAATATATTAGATGTTAATTACTGAGGGAGAAATATTTTACTTGTCTCTATCATTTACATCGGGGCTCTAAGAATCATGTGGCTATGATTGCAAGTATGGTACAATAGAGTGATTTATTTCCCCTCTAACAAAAAAAGGAACATCACATTTACAGATGTAGGTAATACAATGGCAGACATTAGTAAAACTTCAGTATGCCTAAATAATGTTCCTATATATTGTATCTAGAGATTTTTGCTTTCTTTTACATCCCTTTTGCAGTCTCCTCTTCTTTTGTCACACCGTCTTGTAACTTGAGAACAGTACTGGGGCTGACTTTGTGTAATTTTTTATATGTAGGAAAGCTGGCAAATTTTTTTCCTCACCAAAAATTTTCACTCGAATTTTGCTTAGGACTAACATCTTTTCTTTACATATCAAAGGATAGTCTGCAATTTATAGCTTAAACGTGATTATTCTATATTAACAATGAAATACTTAGCTGCTTACTTATTATTAGTCCAAGGTGGTAACGCTTCCCCATCTGTTGCTGACGTCAAGAGCTTATTAGAAACCGTTGGTGTCGAAGTTGAAGAAACTAGAATCTCCGGTTTATTAAGCGAATTAGAAGGTAAGGATGTCTCTGAATTGATCCAAGCCGGTAACGCTAAGTTAGCTTCCGTCTCAGCTGGTGCTGCTGCTGCTTCTTCTTCTGGTGCTGCTGCTTCTGGTGCTGCTTCTGAAGAAGCTGCCGAAGAAAAGGCCGAAGAAGCTAAGGAAGAATCCGATGATGACATGGGTTTCGGTTTATTCGATTAAGTTAAGAGAGAATAGGGTTTTTTAGTCACTAATCTACATTTAATATTTTAATCAATAAAAGAAGCATAATTGTTTGAAAAAACAGATTACATTGTAGATATTTCTAATAAATTATACATTATTTATATCTGAGATTATGCTCATCACATCATTATCATTATTCTCATACAATTTTTTGGAAATTTGACTTATTAAACTGTTAAATTTAGCCATTTCGTCTTGTAGTTTTGTATCATTTGATCCAGATTCATTCTCCCCGATCAAATGTGGTTCCTCTTCATCACTATCATACACACCACCATCTAATTCCACATTATTGATCCTTTTCCCTAGAGACCAACAAAGATCATTTTTTATACCATCTAAATAATCAAGCTTCTCGAAGCGATATCGCAAATCATGTGTTAGCCGTATAAGATTTAGTCTCAATGCTTCATACTTTTCCAACATGGATAATCTAGACTCATTATTAACGGCAATGAGGTTTAGCTTATTGATTATATCCTTTTTGAATTGTTTTCTCCTTTTGCCTTTGGATAGAGGTTTCTCTATTCGATCTTCTGTATCTTCAACAAGCACACCTACGTCCTCTTCAGAGTCTTCGGACGAAGATTCCAGTTCTTCGATTTCTTCCTCGGCAAAGAGATACTTAGACTCAGGAAGCTCATTCACTAATTCTTCCAATTCCTTCATATTGTCTTCTTCGTGAGACACATCATCGTAACTGGGGATTAATATCGGCTTCAAAATCACTTTTATTTTCATCATACGCTCATTGACAATTAATAGCTTATTTTGCTCTGCCTTTATGATCTGCTGAATAATTTGGTTCTTTCTCTGTGCACTAAAGTATGCCTTATTGTGCCTCCTTATCTTAGTATTCATTTTTGCAAGCACTTTCATAAATTGTGATTCAGTCAACGGTTGGGAATCTTCGTCATCTTGATCTTGTAATGCTAGTAAATTTCCAATATTATCCGACAACTCAAGTGGCCGATTTAATTTCTTCACTTCTTCATCAATAAACTTCTTTATATATATATATGATCGATCCATGCTTATCGAATAATAACAAATTAGGAACTATTGACATATTCCTTTGAAAAATAACACATCCTGTATATTAGTTTTGTGGATTCCAAGAGATTAACTCTACTAGTGAAAATATCCAGCACTAATTCTACAAATACGCTGATATGGACTTGTATTTAGGAACCTCTATGGATTATTATTCACTCTTGTAGTCGTCTTTGTTTATTATGTTTCAGATTTCTATGTTGTAGGATTACAAATTTATCACAAAGGTTGCGATTATCTCAGAATTTGATAAATATTGCAAAATAATGAAATTCAGGAATACTACAAGGGGATTTCAACAGTTAATCTACAATTTAAATACGGATGAAAAATTACAAGCTACACACTATTAAGAGTTACATTCATAACAGTATGAGGACATTTAACCTCAGTGACTTAGTTATACTAATACACAAATTATTGAAGGACATTTCCATATATGCAGTAGACACCATATTGTTATACGCTATTTGTAATTGACATACCGACGGTTCGAATCGATGATTATAAACTATTGATTCTTTTCTGATATACTTATAGAATGTTTAATAGAAGCTGATTCCATAGTGGTGTATACAACTTTATGCGGTGGCGTATCAATTTTTCAATAAACCAAATATAGTATCAAGAGGTCTATGCACAACATTAGAATAACACATTTACTATGCTTGTTTCATATTTTCTTATCGAAACAATTGCATTTTTAGAATGAAATATTATACATATAACCGAATGTACTTCAAACACTAGTATTATAATACTATAACTATGAGCAATTTTCTAAGTTCAACCTTGACAGAAAATCCATTATACAATGCAATGGAAGCTTGTATCAATGGATCACTTGACGACATGTATGATTACAGGTCATTTTTCCCTCATTGGGACTCTCCTATAGTTTTAAACTACAACCTACTTATTAAGGAATCTTTTAATGTTCCAGATAATGAATTGCAGGCATTTGTTGAAACAGAAAGCCAAGTATTTTATATGATAAGCTTGTTGTACTTCTACCCTCTGAGAATATTCGTATATTCAAACAACTTCTACGCTATATTTTGTGTTTGCCTATGTTAGAATATGAGGTCTCTACATATACAAGGGATGTTTCTAAAGGTACTGGATCTAATATCAAATTCAGTAAAGCTCTTGGAGAGTTTAGCTATGATCCAAGATACATAGAAGAAATTGGTAATAATGAAATTTTTGATTGTATTAAATGTATAATCGATAATTCGGTAGATGATGAAGTAAAAAATGGTCTAACGAGATTTGCTTTTAAAGCATATACAATACTTTATAGTAATAATACGGTAGAGGATACTTACAGACGTGTGTTCTGAAAATCTTTCTGAACCCATTATTAATTTATCAGGCATACAACTGGATTCAATGTTCTGGTTGTTGAAGGTTTTAACTTGGGCGATTATAGTGGAACGGAAGGGGAATCGTTAGATCAGATTCATTTGTCGTTATTGAAAGGATTAATCCCAGGCTTAGAAATGATAGGACTTATGAAGTATGTTGCACTATCGAAGTTAAACCGTTTCCTATGTTACCATTTACGGAGGGATCTCCACAAGAAGGGATTTTTTTTCCTCTGTATACAATATCCCGATGTTTAGAGACAAGCTATTGTACAAATGACATATTTCAAAACTAATTTTGGAGTCTTAACTGATGCTTATACTACTTCTATTTTACAAATTGATCTTGATCTTTTTGAGAGTAACAAGGATATTTTCTATAACACTAAGGGGGATAGGTTGATACTGTCGAGATATAAACTTTTGAATAATTATTCAGCTGTACCAAGTATTAGAGAAGCCCTCTTATATCATTTTTCAGGCAATTGTTACTTTAGCAGAACTAGAAAATCGACAAAAAAGAGTGTTACAGTTCCAATATTACTTGCAGAAAAATCAGAATCGTCCACAAGAACTACAGATACTTGATTATTCTGATCCTGAAATTCAGGAGATGAGAGTAGAATGAGCAGTCGACCTACAACTAGCAGTATCATAACACGTCTACCTTTCATCCTATTATTGAAGGAAATGAAGAAAGTGAAAATGTGGTTACCTTTACTCAAGACCGAGATAATTATATACATTATGGTATTGAATATAATACGCAAGTCTTTAAAATATATGCAAAATACTTAAAGAAGTACTTACTGTGTGAAATTGATGATGATAAGATATTAGTTGTAAAGATATATGATCCTGAATTGTCAAGAATGGCAAATTTTGAAGCTAAATCCAAATCGGAATACTTAGAGGTGCAAGAAGAATGTTTGGCGACTTTTAAATTTGAAAGTGACGTCTTGGAAGAATTGTATGAAGATAATGAATTTAATAGTTGCTATATCCCACACAAGAAAAGTGTTATTACAGTGAAAGTGAACGGAATAGAGTTAGCCGAAGGGTATTTCAATTTGCTTGAGTATATAGAGCATGTGCCATTACCTCAAGATGAAGAAACGTACACGGAAATTAAGAGACAATTAGATATCATTCACAAACATGGAATTATACACGGAGATATCAATGGAAAAAAAAACATTCTTTCCTCAAAAGATGGCGTTGTTTATATAATCGACTTTCAATACTCCAGCAAAGATAGTAGAAGGTTTTTATACCAAAAAAAATCAGATTTGGAAGATTTGAAAAGAATATTTAAAGAAGTTGGTGATACTAGTTCAGATAAATAATTATCTAGCATATCAGTTATAGTTTTTATAGGGTTTTAGTGTAAGTGGAAGGTTGTCGTTTCAATTTTTAGCATCAAGGAAGTTATTATTACAGGCTTCTGAATACTAGTTCTACGGTACGGTTTATGAGAACGCCCCGCATGTATAAATTTTGCAACATAATTGTTTCATTGTCAGAATTTGAAGGGCACAACCTAATAATATTACAAAATCATCATTATGATTAAGAAATACAAATTATTTATGGAAACTTGAAACCACAAACACAGTAATGTTAGAGATTAAAGTTAACTGAAAAATCTACCAATAGCAGCTATCTAGTTATAGATTGTCAATACTTAGAAGAGTCGTCACAGAAAATCCATTCCACGACGCAATGAAAGTTGTATCTATGGAGCATTTTGACGATGTATATGATTACAGGTGATTTTTCCCTCATCGGGACTCTCATACTTTGAAACAACAACCTACTTATTAAGAATTCTTTTAATGTCCCAGAGAAGGAAGTGCAGATATTCGTTGATCCAAGCGACTTGTATGAGGAGTTAATTATACATTTGTCTCCTGTGAGTTTTTTATTGAAACATCCTCTACGCTATATTTTGTGTTAACCTATGTTGAAATATGAGGTATCTACATATACCCAAGGAATGTTTGGAGATACTGCATCTAATAACAAATTCAGGAAAACACTAGGAGAGTTGAGCTTAGGTACGATCGACCGAACATGGACGAAATTGGTGATAGCGAATTATCTGATTGTTTTAAACGTATAATTGATAATTCAGCAGAGACTAATTACTAGACATACAACAATGTAAACAAGTCAAGGCTTTAGATTTGCTTATTCTATGTTCATTAATACGCCACACGATTGTAGACAGGGCAATTCGGTAAATAACTACGAATTCAATAATAGTTTTCAAGGTGCATGGAGGCTAGCAAATTCTTTCTTTCAATAATTCTCCAAACGCCTCACTAATTATAGTGTTATTGTGTTAATGAGCAGAGTCAGCGTGAATGCGAAGCTAAATCGTATAAAAATTTGATACGGAAAGTGAACAATTTTGACTAAGGTTCGTCCAAATTGACTTAAACACGATTTTACAAATTATTGCAATGATCTACAGGCAGAAGCGTTTCTTGGCTAACTTTCGCGCGTGCCAAGCATTGAGGCTGCGCGCTCTAGCCTCATGCAAGTGTCAAAAAATAATATTCTCCACTAATAATCGCGCCCGATTTCTTTGCAAAACATTGAGACACGACTAATTGGAGATGCGTCTTATGCCCAAGTGGACGAATCATTACTCTGATAAGTTCATACCCGTCGGGATATTCAGAGTCAAGGATACACAACTACACCAGAGATATGAAAGTAATAGTATATCTTAGATTATTGTTATCTCTTTGAAGATTGTAAAACTCATGTCAACTCAGCAATCAAAAATGTCGAATTATGAACGTCGAACTGTAGACAATAATATATCTAAATTAATTCGTAGTTAGGTCCCTTTGGCTCCTTTGTCATTCGTTGAAGCATCTTTTTTAGGTGATCGGAAAGCCATATTTCTTTTTTTCCGGCATATTGATGCGTCAATGAGGTTAAAAGTTTTCCGAATTGGTAGCAAATTAAGCGAATGTTCGGCTAACAATTATGCATAACGCTCGTTGCTCGCATAGTCTTTCTACCTTTATAGGAACCAAAACAACTTGAATGGGAATGTTTATAAAATTTAGTACATACGTCCTAAGCTGCGACTTTTAGTCAGCGATGAATAATAATACGTTTCGCAGTAATAGGAATCTACCTCATATAAAAGGGAATAAAATCCCACAGTCTAGGTATGATCTCTTCTTGTTTTTGCATAGATAATTGAATCATTTGTTGATCTTATTAACTATAGTCATTCGTTTATTAAATTTATAGTTAAAATGCGTTTATTGTCAATCGCCGCCTCATTAGTTCTGTTAGGCCTTGTTTCTGCTTTAGATATCACTTCCAGCTCCAATGTTGCTGTGTACTGGGGTCAAAACTCTCAAGGTTCTCAAGATAGATTAAGCACCTACTGTACCGACTCTGTTGATATTGTTATCTTGTCCTTCTTGAACAACTACCCAGATAACTTCAACTTAAACTTCGCCAACCAATGTGGTACTACATTCCCTGATGGTGTCTTACACTGTCCAACCATTGGTGAAGATATCAAGACCTGTCAAGCTGCTGGTAAGACCGTTTTGTTGTCTTTAGGTGGTTCTGTTGGAGACTACAGTTTCACTTCCGATGCCCAAGCACAAGAATTTGCTTCCACTTTATGGAACAAGTTCGGTAGTGGTTCCGACGATGAAAGACCATTTGACGATGCTGTTGTTGATGGTTTTGACTTTGACATCGAAAACAATAACCAAGTCGGTTACGTCGCTTTAGCAAACGAATTAAGACAATTGTTCTCCCAAGATTCTTCCAAGTCTTACTTCTTATCTGCTTCTCCACAATGTCCATACCCTGATCAATCCGTCGGTGATTTATTATCTCAAGCTGACCTTGATTTTGCATTCATCCAATTCTACAACAACTACTGTTCTTTAGACCAAACCTTCAACTGGAACACCTGGTCTGAATTTGCTCAAACTGCTCCAAACTCTGATATCAAATTATTTGTTGGTTTACCAGGTGCCAGTGTTTCTGGTGCTGGTTACGTTGACGCCGATGTTGTCCAAGAAACCATCAATGAAATCAAGTGTGACAGTGCCTTAGGTGGTGTTTCTCTTTGGGATGCTTCCTCTTCCTTCACCAACTTTGACAGCAATGGTGTTGCTTTTGTTGACCAAATCAAGAATGTCTTAGAAGAGGAAACTTGTGTTGTCTCTTCGTCTGCTGTTGCCTCATCCACTGTTGCCTCATCTTCTGCTGCTACTTCCATTGCCTCTTCTTCTGCTGCTACTTCCATTGCCTCTTCTTCTGCTGCTACTTCCATTGCCTCTTCTTCTGATACTTCCATTGCCTCAAGCTCTGTCGTTGATGCTTCATCTATCAGGACTGGTTACCAAAACACCTCTATTACCTCCGTCGGTGACTACACTGCCACTGCCACTGACATTAAGACCACTTTGATCACCATCACCAGTTGTGATGACCACAAGTGCACTGAAATTCCTGTTGAAACTGGTCTTACCACTGTCACCGAAGGTACTACCTCATACACCACATACTGTCCATTAAGTGGAACTGAAACCGTCACCGACGTTTCCACCACTGTCATTACTGTTACTTCTTGTGCCGACAACAAGTGTACCGAAGTTCCAGTTACTACTGGTGTTACTGTTGTCACCGATGTTGACACTGTCTACACCACTTACTGCCCATTGACTTCAGAAGCCAAAAAATACCCAGTTGCTGTTTCTACTGGTGTTGTTCCAACCACCGTTGAATCAAGTGTTGTCCCAACCACAATTGCCCAAGTTAGTGTTTCCTCCCAATCTGCATCAAACCAAACTACGATTGCTAGTGTTGAAACCTACATCGGTGCTGCTAACTCTGCTACTGGCAGTTGGATCTTAGCACTCGCTGCTATCGTCGCTTGTCTCGTTTAAACGAATAACATGATCCACATATGATATCCAACCTGATAAAAAACAACTGATTGTTCTATGAATTTATAGGATTGTAAAATATACATTACGAAATTAATTATGAACTAATTAGTTTTATTTAAATATGTAGATTTGTGTCGATTTGAATCTTTTGCAGTTACGTCTTAACATAAGTGGTTGCACTCAGATATTTTTGACGAATCGGGGACAGTATACCTCAGTATCTCTTAAATGTATATATGCTACGGCCCTCAATCTAAGAAGAGATATATTAATAATTGGTAATAGAGAGTTTAATACTAGGGGAACAACTGAATATAGATTACAAAGGATATCTGAAGAAAGGTTCTCCTTATCTGTGTAATCAGTAAGCTCATATCTACACTTTCATACCAGAATATAAAGTAAAGAGCAAATAAGAACATGAACCATACTGAAAACGAAACGACAATGGTCACCTTGGCATCAATATTCTTAGGAAATTGTTTATCGGGTATATGTATGAGGACCAGTAAGGTTTCCAACACAGTATCCTATATGGCAAATGGCATTTACAGTATTCTTCTTCGTACAACCAGCAACATTAGAAGAAAAACAAGATAAAGTACAAATTATACCTAATGGAGATACATTCATAATGTAATATCCAGCAAGCATAACCGTTGTATTTCAACTGAATGCTAACATGCAAGAGTCCATTAGGGTGATTGGTGATTGCAGTTGCAACAATTGCAATTATCATTTTATGATTGACCCAGCCAATATTGTAGAAATATGAAAGTAAAACACATCCCCACATATTAATCATATCACAAAGAATATTATCAATGATTTCCCAGGGGAATACTTGTAATCGTCATTTAATGAATTGGAACCGAAAACACCCAGTCTACTATTGGGAATCAAGTTGGCAAATCCGAAGAAAAAAGGTATCCACGTACCTGTTTTGCTTCCTTGATTTGAACGTCTTGTCTCGCAAACTCTGTTTATTGTCTCTGATTCTTTCAAGAACCAAGCTTTCAGGTGGTGTATCGGGAATGTGAAGAAAGAAAACTAATAAGAAGAGTATTGCTATTAAACCACATATGATGTAAAGAATTTTCCACGTAGCTACCGTCCAATTGTCAATATCATGAATGTAAAGCCATATGCTATTAAACTGGCTAATGTATCACCAGTTCCACATACAGCAAACCAAAGGGTCATTCTGAAGAACTGCTCTTCTTTTTTCCACCACTGAGATGTTAAGATGATCTTAGATGGCGTTATGGCTGATTCAACAGACCCTAAAAGTGTTCTTAATGTAATAAACCCAGGATAATTAGCATTTGATGAAAGCAAACAAAATCTCCCCATATAAAAATGAAATTGGCTTTGTTTTGTCTAAAGAGAACCTTTGCAATAGATACGAAGCTTGAAATTCGAAAAGAAAATATCCTATGTACAATGCGGTTCCAGACTACCGTATTGGGGTCGCTATCCATATTCAAATCTTCCATGATTCCCTTTATCGATGTATACGAACTTGCAGCTTTATCCATATATTGAATGGAGCACAAGAGGACGAAAAAGGCCAATAGTATATGGTAAATCTTTCTCAATAGTTTTCTGTCGTTTTGTTCATCAATCTTGATAGTGCCAAATGAACATGAATCATTTGACCTATTAGTATCATACAGTTCGACGAAAGATATCCTCTTTCTCAGTCGATTTCAACTTTTCTTCGTTCAAAGTCATGGTACCAATTTATTTTTCAAATTAGTTAAACCCATAAATATAAAATAATCATTAGACGATTGCAATGATCATCACATAATTTATTTTTTCCCTATCTAATTTTTCATATAGCTGTCAGATAAGAAACATCCCCTTATAACCGTAAAGTATATTTTGGCCAGCAATTAAACTTCTTAATGACCTCCAATCTAATAGTTGAATATCATCTACCGCCCTAGATTAATACAAGTGATACAATAAACAAGAAATAAAAGCGACTACCCTACAAGCTTAAGCCGGGTTCCATTCGAGTATTTCCGGGCTTTTTAACTTCCTCGTATATCCCTTCCGTTTAGACAAATAACGTTTTGATCAGTGGCTATAGGAACAATCACTAGAAGCTGTTTTAGTACCACAGACAACTGCCAACGATTTATACTGAACTGGCTGGGTATAAAAAAATTAATACTGCGAAACTGGAGCCTGAAGCCTATTTGTATGGATTTCGCGGATATGTCATTACCATTTAGGCTAAAAGTTAACGGTAAGCGGGATTATGTTTGTCGTATTTGAAGATGTCATAATGGATCGAATATTAGTCATCATTGATAGGCTTTCAGGTCTTTTCTGGTGATCGGCAATTTTACAGAAGCCACTTGGAGAACAGAAATATGAAAGATAATATAGTTTATCAACACCTATTCTTATCTACATTACACTTTCGCACGTCAACTTTATTCTACGACTAATACTAATTATAGTATATCGTCACACGAATTAAGTGGCAAATCAGTTCATCCAATAGTCAGATATATAGACCAAATAGATAGGTTTGACACTGCCACCTGGCATAAAATAAGAACCGATAGTTGGTTATTAAAGGATATACACAATTAATCTTATTGGCTCGATTCCATAACAAATCACATAGATTACACTGCGCATATAGCTTGAACAGGAAAATTTTTACTATTCTCTTTAGAATTTTCTTCCACTGAACAGTGAATTAAAAGTCTATGGAATGCACCTCATAACCATAGTACTTGATCAACCATGACTTCATTTATCGGAATATAAAAATAGAAATCGTCAAACATGATGGAAATATACGATGGCTAAATTGACTAATGTCAGCTCTGCCAGTGAGAAGCCATAAAAATCTCCGCTAATTCCTGACCATTTGGTCTTCACAAAAATGACTATAAGGACAGCACTCCTTTTTGATCCGATCAAATAAATATCTATCATTTATTTTAAGATTTCATAAAATTTCATAATCTGGCATTGAATATGAGTTATTTATTCTCTTGAGCAGTAGTTCTTTTTCAGAGTTTTCTTCATTTCCTTCATTCCTATTGGTTTGATTTATTTTCTTACTAAGAGGTGGAGAAGGTTTTTTTTAACACCATATATCATATTCCAATTCTTCTTACTAATGTATGGTTTTCTATGGGTAGGGTTTTAATGATAATTGAAGAGACTTTCATATGAAAATAATTTACATTGAGTTACGTCAAGAGCTAATTTTTCAACGTGAAGGTTTAGTGCACTATTCACGGTTACTTTAAAAAACAATAGAAACATGGTGAAAATTAACTCTGGAATAGTTTCATTTTACCAGATCACCAGAAGTTTCATCTACATTGATCCCAGAAATGAATAGAATAAATAATGTCATCAAGAAAATACATTACACAAATATTTATCTTCGTACATTTACATTTTTTTATTAAACATTATTTGAGAATTCATACTGTAAGATTATTCATACTGTAGATTATCTTTATTAAACTGTTTTGAGACTCTATTGACCGCTATTCGTTTACACAATAACGGATATAATAATACAGTTTTCGCACCCACGTCCCAGTGTGGCATTTAGCATATCATCATTCCCACTATTTATACAAAACTGAACTTCTTTCGAAGGCGTTATGATAACAAAACTAGGCCAATCCAAAAAAGCAGGGTAGACTTTAGAGATGATTCCCAGACATAAATTGAACACAAAGAAGTTAGATATATTTGAGGAATTTCTCCAATGAGAAAATTACAACAAATTTTAACCTTTCCCAATGGCACAAACAAGTGATTTTCTCCATCCATCCAATTCGGACACTAGTTGATACACAAAGTTCATATATAGAATAGCTATGCTTGTATATCTTGGTAAAAAAAAATGCTAGCTTCACCGTTATCACATGACTTTATTTACATGTAGGTCCAATTAGTCAATCATGTGATATTCTTATCTCTGATTTTGTGTCACAAATGTTTTCTGTACTTGATGCAAATTAAAGGAACCAATCCAAATCGAATTGTTGGCTAACCAAACCAGGAGTTTGATAACAGAGAGTACATAAAGAATTTAATAACCATAAATAGATATGCGGATTACTCCAAAATATGTAGATGTGTGAAAACGGTAATGGTCTTTGAACATTTGTGGACACTTTCTCCATAGATTCGGTGTCTCCATAGATTCGGTAGATTAGAACCAGAAAAAACAACACCAAATTCATATCTACCACACTACTTGTCTGTGGCTACAAAATTTCAACTTACAATGCCATATATAGCATATATAGTTCCTGGAATTAATATTATAAAGACTCTTCGTTATATATCTGCAATCACACGACCCTTCTATATGCAGTCTATCATATGACTAGTTTTAAATGTTTAAGCTACTATTACTGGTGAAATAAATATTCTATTCGTCTAACAAAGGAACCGTTTCTGGGATTTTTGTCGAGTTCTTGTTTAAATGCTTGATAATATTATATCACTAGACTTCAACAATGACAATCCTTCCAGCATATACCACGAAAATAACCGTTTAGCACGCTATCAGGTCGGTATCTCACTGCTACTAGGATTATGCATTTTTGTTACGTTTGCATTCCTTCGAGTTAAGTATCCCAAGATTTACATGGCGAGCTTCAATAACTCCAACTTGAACTACCTTCACTCGTCGTCAAGGAGACATCTTCCGAAGTTGCCGATGAATTCGCTTTTTGGTTGGATACCAATTCTATACAAGGTAAACGAAGACATGGTATTGGAACACGCAGGGCTAGATGCAATGGTTTTCTTACAATTTTTCAAGATGTGTATTAAATCACTATCTGTGTGTCTATTGTTTGCAATAGCGATCATATCGCCAATACGATACAAGCTCACGGGCCGTGTAGACTATCCGGATGATGGGGAAGAGGATGGATATCAGAGTAGATCTATTCTCTCTGATTCTGATCTTAAATCCACATATCATTTATTATTGTGGATGTATACGGCGTTTACGTATGTTTTTACGTGTATAATAGGGAAATTTTTATTTCAACAGACGGGAAAGATCATAGAATTGCGGCAGAAATACTTAGGTAGCCAGTCATCAATCACCGATAAAACAATAAAGGTCTCTGGATTGCCAGGAATATTGAGGGATGAGGATGCATTAAAAAACCACTTGGAAAAGTTGGGAATTGGTAAGGTAGATTCGATAGTAATTGTCAGGGAATGGAATGAATTAAATACATTGTTTCATATTCGTAAGGGAATATTACGCCAATTAGAGGAATACTGGCTTGAATTTTTTGTTAGAAATGGAATTCAAAATAAGAATGACCTTTTATCAAGTAATTTGCATCCGAATTTAAGAGAGCTGATAACTATGAACAACACCCCTACATATCAGGATGAAGAGACAGACAGTGTAGAGGCTCCTATAATAGATTTTGGTGATGATGATGATGACGATGCTAGTGTGGGCCATAATACGTCTAACTTATCCTTAGTGGATGAAATACGGGAAAGAATTGGAAGCGAAATAGGCGAAGATTCAGTCCACCAATTACCACTTCTAAATGATGAATTGAATAGTAGGCCCCAAATAAGAAAGGGATTTCTTGGATTATTTGGACCAAAGGTGGATGCAATTAATTGTTTCACCGAACAATTAGATGTTGTCGATAGAGAAATTTTGAAGGCTAGAAATAGATACTATCCACCTACCTCAACTGCATTTGTAACTATGAAATCGGTTGCACAAGCACAGGTGTTGGCGCAAGCTGTTATTGACCCTAAGGTAAATCATTTAATTACCAGAATTGCACCTGCTCCACACGATATTAGTTGGGAGAACTTGTGTTTAACTAGAAGAGAGAGAAATTTTAGAATATTTTTTGTATCCTTGGCATTTGGTATGGTAAGTATCTTGTTAGTGTATCCAGTTCGTTTTTTGTCAAACTTTTTGAATATTAAGTCCATTTCAAAAGTTTGGCCAGAGCTTGGTATATTTCTTGAAAATAACAAATGGGCTGAATCACTTGTCACAGGTATATTACCTCCATATATTTTCACTATTTTCAATATTGTGATGCCGTATTTTTATATTTGGATTTCATCCATTCAAGGTTATACTTCACACGATGATGAAGAATTATCGACGGTTTCCATGAACTTTTTCTACATATTTGTGAATTTATTTTTAGTCTTCACGTTATTTGGTACAGCATCTTTAAGTGATACATCTAAAATTGCTAGTCATTTGGCCCAGTCCTTAAAGGATTTATCTTTATTTTATGTTGATTTTATAATTCTTCAAGGACTTGCAATATTCCCATATAAGTTGCTTCTAATGGGTAATTTATTGAAATTTTCAATAGGCTCCTTATTTTGGTGCAAGACTCCAAGAGATTATTTGAATCTTTACAAACCACCTACATTTAATTTTGGATTACATTTACCCCAACCTATATTAATCTTGATTATTACCGTCGTATATGCCGCTATGTCTACGAAGATTCTTACGGCAGGTCTAGTTTATTTCATAATTGGATACTTTGTATATAAGTACCAGTTGCTCTATGCATGTGTACACCCACCACATTCAACTGGAAAGGTTTGGCCATTGATTTTCAGGAGAGTAATCTTAGGCATTCTTTTATTTCAAATCACAATGGTTGGAATTTTGGTACTCCAGCTGGCCTACATTTGTGCATTCTTCTTAGTACCTTTACCCATTGTAACATTAGTCTGGCTCTGGAATTTCCAGAAGAGTTACATTCCTTTGTCATTTTTTATTGCTTTGAGATCAATTGAAAATAATGAGACACCTCAGTATGATGAGGAATATAATATCGAAACCATACAATCAGCTATGCGCAATAGTAAGTCTTTAGATGAGAGAAGGGAACTTAATAAAACGTACGACTACCCTAGATTGCTAGAAAGTTTAGACGGCCCTCTAATTGCAGTTGACCAAGATAATGTCATATTAATTGGTGATGGTGGCATTACTACAAAAAAGGTGCAAACTCTTGATGACTGGAATATATAGATAACTGACTAACTAAATATACTAACATTCCGTATGTTATATATGATGTATTTGTATGTATTAAGAACATAATTGAGTTGTTCTATCTCATTGATGATTATTTCATTAAATGATAAATGTGTAAACCAGTGTACAATTGTGCCAAGTAGAATATTTGTCGAAAGTATTCTTACAAGTAGTGACAAGGAAAGTACCAACATAATACTAGATGTATTTCTGTTTGTTATCACCTTTAAAGACTCTAATGTGTTAAAAAATGCAGCAATATTAATGACGGATAATGATAATGATGTTTTATCGTAGGGCCATATTAACATTATTATGGGAAATAGTTTGATTGAACTTGACGTCAATATAGTAATCAATAGCACCGAATTGTAATAACCATTCTGAAAAGCATTGCTGAAGACGTCATTTGTAACATTGCCCCAACTGAGCCAATGTCTAAAGAGATATTGTATTGTCACTATCGACACCAAATGCTCCATTACCAGCTGCAACAAAAAGAAGGCATATTGAATGTAAATATCTTGCCCTAGAATATATTCCATAACTATGGTGTGATTAACTTCTCTTTCTTCGTATGCCCACGTCAAATAGACGTCAAAGAGGATCATCATGACGATAAATTTTAGCACTCTCTTATGTCTATTATATGTACTTTTCAAATCCGATACAAACGAGCTAACACTCTCTCCATTGTAGTCTCTTAATGTCGTTATGTCTTTAGCCATCTCAGACTCCGTAATATTGTAGGCTAGGTGGCGGTATGCTTGTGGTTTAAGTAATAGGATGTCTATGAACAAAATCACATTATCGTATTCAATATACTTATCAGCAACTTTTCCACATTCAGAACAGATAGTCAATTGGATATATTCGCTCTTATACTTATGGAATAGCTGGCCAATATTTGCATTGGTACATTCAACACAGATCATTTGTTGGTAGTTTGAAGATTGGTAATTGATATTTGAAATTTTTCGATAACTGAAAATTTCATACAGAACTGATAACAGAATAGAAATGAAACTAATTCTACTTTTATAGTCTGATGGGAACATATGAGGAGTATATACTATATATTTGTACTGTCTGAATAACTATACTTACTAATAATTCGTTATATAATCGTATATAGTCCGTAGAGGATGCAAATTTTGTGATATGTCTAACACAACGATAATGGAGGAGGTATCTCTGGTACTTTTCCCAACTCAAACTTTGCTGCTTTAAAGTATTCAAGTACCTTAGAGTGCAAATTTTTGATTTCTGGGTCATTTTCGTCGACAGAGAGACTTGTGTTCTGATTAGAATTCTGGAAGCCCAGGTTAGCAGATTGGCCAAAGGCTCCATTGTTTTGTCCAAATGCAGATGTTTGTGAAGACGAAGCACCAAATGGAGAGGTTTGGGCTTGGCTGGTAGAACCAAATGCAGAATTATTAGCATTTGTGGAGCCAAAAGGCGATGGCTTATTGGCGTTCGCAGCTGCTCCAAACGACAGAGCGTTATTTGTAGAAGATTGACCAAATGGAGACACACTTTTTGTACCAGCATTGGTAGCAAATGGGTTGGAAGCGTTATTATTACCAGAACCAAATGCTGAAGTAGAGTTTCCAAACGGAGATGCACTATTGTTTGTGGTGGTGGCAGATGCAAAGGGCAGGCTTTTGTTTGTTTGACCGAATCCACTTGATGCAAAGCCAGCAGTGGCTGCTCCTGATTTGGATGTCCCAAAGCCAGAAGATCCAAATCCGGACGCAGTTGGGGCATTACTAGTGTTTCCAAATCCACCTGTTGAAGTGGAGGCACCTCCAAAACCAGAGCTACTAAAGCCTGAACTACCAAATGCGGAGCCAGTAGCAGTAGTAGATTGGTTTCCAAATGCTGAACCAGTTCCAATACCAGTCGTAGATTGGTTTCCGAAGGCTGAGCCAGAAATAGTAGTAGACTGGCTTCCAAATCCAGCGCTTCCAAACCCTGAGCTTCCAAACCCAGATTTATCAGTGCTATTGTTGTTCCCAAATCCTGAGCTAATATTATTACTGGTGGAACTGTTCCCAAATCCTGCTCCTCCAAAGCCCGTGCTTCCAAATGCACTGCTATTAGCTTTATTTCCAAAGCCAGAAGACCCAAAACCAGACGACCCAAAACCAGAAGAATTATTATTAGTAGCGTTAGACGAATTATTTCCGAATCCGCTAGAACCAAATGCAGAAGAAGTGCTAGATGCACCAAAAGGATTAGTCTGGGCGCCAAATGGATTACTGTTAGAAGCCTGAGAGCCAAAAGCACCTCCAGAAGCCCCAAAAGCTGAACCTCCGAAGCCCTGTCTCAGAAACTCCTGGATATTATGTTCGAGGGACTTGTCGATAAAGGGCCTTGGTAGGTTTTTGGGATTCTCAGCAGACTTTTGCTGGTATCTAGCCGCAAGCTGTTCCCTGCCTCCAAGAGAGTTCACACAGTATTGCATGTCTTTCACTCTGGCTTGTATGTTCTGTTCGTATGCTGGCATGGTGTTATTTGCCATAGCATTCATGTATTCAAGTCTCTGTTCCTCGAACGAAAAGTCTCTCCCATCGATCAAATTGTTCACAGCAGGCGATCCCAATCCATAACTCGACAATAGAGGTTTCGTCTGGAAGTTTTCCTTGTAATTCTTAAGATCTTGTTGTATTTCTTTAACTTTACCATCGAGCGACGACGGAGAAAGAAACCGTTCTAGTATCGTATTATCTCCATGGGAGAACTTACAGTTGTTCCCATAGCGGCAATTACCCTTCTGATAGTACTTACACAAGTTCTTCGATGAGCTAAACATCGTTTATATGGCGTTATTCTTCTTGTTTGTAGAACACTTCAACGAAGATATTTAAATTTCAAATTTTGATACTCGCAGATTGTACAAAACCTCTAAACTACTAAATAAAGACAAAAACAAGCTAAAATGATTATGCAACGGTATTTAAGAGTTCTCCTGTATAATAAGCCTACAAGTCAGGATCAAGGTATTAGTGTTTTGTTGGCTGGTGGCATAGGCCCGTTTGTAGATGTTAATTATGTCGTGTAGCACGTCGTCCTTGTTCTTAGATCCCGAGACGATTTCAGCTAGAGAGGTTTCTAACGCCTTCCTGAGGAATGGTTTCGATAGCGATATGTTCTCAAACTCCATGCGGTCGAAACCTTCTATTAGTCCCATTCCTAGTGGCGACGGAATAATGTATTCGGTGCTGGCCTTCTTGACCTTGACCACGTAGTTTCTGGTGGAGATCTTGTCAATGTGCTCAGCAATAGTGGCATCAGTCCCGATCCCATTGGCGTCCATGAGAGCAATGAGTTCTGATTCTGTCATGTGTGACGGAGGACCAGTCTTTCCGTCCTTGATTTGTGAATCACTGATGGTGACGAGCTCACCCTCTTGAAATGGGGGCAATTCTCTCGTGGATTCCCATCTATAATACACGAAAACGTCGAGATAGTTCCTCTCCAACACAGTAAGTCCAGTTATGGTGAAGGTCTCTGTGTCCCATTTTAGTTTCACCGTCGATAGCTGACCCACGGCGTCCTTGGAGCAACAAGCCAAAAATCTTCTTACCACGTATTCATACACTTTCTTTTGATCTGGCGAAGATATGCTATCGAGAGTCACATAATTGACTGGGTGGATGGCAGGATGCGCCTTATCATCATGTCTACCACTTCTGGGCTTCGTAGGTCCCACATTCAAGAGTTCCTGGGCATAATTGCCCCAATTTCTATCTTGTGTTTGCTTCTGAATAACCGCATTGATATCCATGGTATCGGGGAAGCTATCTGTTTCAGTTCTAGGATATGAAATGAACCCATTATTGTACAATTTCTCTGCGGCATCTAGAGTTCTCTTTGCACTCATCTTAAAATATATGGCACAGTCCTTTTGCAATTCAACAGTAGTTAGCGGGAGAGGACGCCAGTTGGTGGTTTTTCTCAGGTTTACTTTGGTTATTAGTGCCTTCTCCTGGCTTAGACAGTTTTCATAAAGCAAAATCGTATAGAACCTGTCATACAATACACCTCTATCCCACGAAAAGTTCATTTTTTGCTTTTCTTTTACCACTTCCAAAGAAATTTGCCAGAACTTCTGGGGAACAAAGCTCTTCACTCGCTTATATCTATCGACGACAAACCCCAATGTTGGAAATTGGCATGTTCCATACGAAGCTACTTCTCCCCGGTCAATCACCCGTCCCTGTTTCAATGCATCGGTGATGTATCTGGTGAAACAAGCACCCACTCGCAAGTCTATTTCCATTCTACACTTGACGGCCTGAACCGCCTTGATATCCAACTTTATGGGGTTTTTAGCGGCATGCAATATATGTGATCTTTCCAAATGTGAAAACTGACTTCGCCATATATCTTCGACCTTAAGCCTATTATTACCCTTCTGCGCCGCCTGGAAGATCTCAAACCCAATGTATTCACCCTCTCGATCACAATCTGTCCAAATCATCAACTTCTGAGCGTTTCTGGCCTCATTGGCAATATTATCGTAGATATCTTTCTTGGAAATAACCTCAACAATCGGAGCATCAAAGAGCCTCCCGGGTATACATTTGCCCCATTGGAAGGTATTGGGGAAGTCTATGTTCAAAATATGTCCAGCAACCGACGTAATGGTAACGTCACAAGAACCCACGCCCGGGAAGTCAAACGTCAAGTCGTAGTTCTTGATGAATTTATTCTTCGAGTTACGTACATTCTGTCTTCCACCTCCTAGAATCTTCGATACCTCTCTTGATATCGATGGTTTCTCTGCCACACATAGTATTTTCATATTTTCATGCTAGTATTTGAAGATATCGGGGGGAATATAAATAGTTGATAATTTATATGGGAATTTATAAAATTTGATACCGCGTTGAAGACGAAATCTGACGATTAACTGAAGGACAATCGACGGCCTCCACACAGGGCACCAGAGCAGCATAGGTATTGTAAGGTGAGATGGAGGGTTGCTGGAACGGGCAATTATCTGTGTCTTTTTTTTTTGCTGTGATTTTGGTACTCTTTGTAAAGCAAAGCGTAGAAGTGTAGTAGAAGTAAGTGTAGTAGAAGTAAGTGTAGCAGTACGTGTAGTAGAGGTTAGTGTAGCTGATGTAAATGGATTAGAGTTAAAATTATAGCTAATGTAAGGATAAAGGTGGTGGTGGTGGTGATGGTACTATTAGTGGTGGAAGTAGTAATGCCACAGGAAGGAGTCAATGTATCTAAAATGTTTAGAACAATAGCTGGAGGAAAAAGACTATTATGGATGTTACAAAAATATACAATTGAAACCAACTACAAATATAATGCTTAATTCATGTTATTTCCCTATTGTTAATTTTATTTCCATTCAAGTAATACTAGCGACTCAATTACGTAGCTACCACTACCTATGTGTTTTCAATTGTCTTCCCTAAGCTTAAAGTGGGCTTAGATTTTCAGAATAATTATCTATTTTATTAAATCACCACAAGTATGTATCTTTTCTAGACGAAATGGGCCAGTTTACTTATCTGTGTTTGTACGAAGATCAAAAACCATTGATATGTCTCAGCTGGTACTTCAAATGCATAGCCAAATGTTCTTCAAATCCTTTGAAAACACACTAATCATACCCCATGAGTATTATACTCTCAACAAGACAATCATTCTGCCAGTAATGCAGTTCAAGGAAGGGTCTCCAGCAACTTCGACGTCGCCAAACCAGCTTCATCGAGGTACACACAACGAATTACGGAGCCAAGAGAAAAGAATAAATCGCTACTAGTAGAACCAATATACTAGCTCTACCCATAACTATCCACTTACCATCTCCGGAGTCGTCATTTAGGCGTTATGAAGTGGAATCAGTTGCAATTGATTGCAAAAAGTGAAAATCGTGCTTTTACCAATATGAAAAATTATAACTAGAGATCTGCTTAATACTGGAAGTTATTATCTAAAGATTACAACAGCCCAGCAGAGACTATGGACGCAAAGATAGACATACTATTGAAGTGGATTAAAAATACATATGACGAGAGTTTCCAGGCTTCCACACACTCGTTTATTTCGCCGAAGACGGAGGTTAAGGAAGTGGCCGATTTCGGTAGAGGTATCTATGCAAGAGAACAGGTTAATAGAAAGGAGTTGATTATACGGATCCCACATTCATTCTTGCTAAATGCAGTTTCTGTGATTAGACACATTTCGAAGTTCAATGAAACAATAATATTGAACGACTTGTTTTGCTCCAATATCTACGTGCCACACACCACTCCCGATAGATTCACAGAGATATACTCAAAATTCACTCAGGAAGAACTATTGGATTTGAGCTCGTTTCAGCTACTTTCGTTGTTTATATGTTTTGAGAAACAAAGGGGAGATCATTCGTTTTGGAAGCCATTTATTGACATGCTCCCAGATATTTCTGATTTCAAATTGTCACCGTTAATATGGAAGGTTTTACAAGTGCAACAATATGAAGAGCTTTTAAACACATTACCCAAATCGACTAGAGAACATGCAGATAAGGTCTACGCCAGGCTTAAGGGCGATTATGATATCGTAGAGTCCATGTTAGCGGATAAAATTGATCCTACTTCGGCCAAAGTAAAAGATTTATTACCGATTGAGCTCTTTTTATGGGCTTGGATGTGTATTAATTCTCGTTGTTTGTACATGAAATTACCATTGAGTAAGAATGCTAGTGACAACTTCACTATGGCCCCTTATGTTGATTTTTTGAATCATTCTTGTGAAGATCAGTGCACTCTCAAAATCGATGCTCAAGGATTCCAGGTCCATACATCTTCATCGTATAAAGCCGACGAGCAGTTATATTTAAGCTATGGTCCTCATTCCAACGACTTCTTACTATGTGAATACGGGTTTATCATTCCATCCGAAAACAAGTGGAATGATTTGGATATAAGTGACTTAATCATACCGTTGCTAAAGGAGAAGCAAGTTGAATTTCTCAAGACAAATAATTATTACGGTGAATACACCATCAATCTAGATTCAGGGGTCTCTTTCAGAACAGAAGTTGCCTTGGCTACATTACAGGAACCATTCCCAGAAACATCCAGAAAGCTACAAGCACTTGTCAATGGATTCAGTGACGGGGCAGTTTACCAGAAGAATTCCAACATACTATTAAAGAAGATGCTAGAAAAGATAATTCATGACTGTGAGAATAAATACAGACTAGAGTACTCCGACGATCACGATGAAGCCACAAGAGAACGTATGAGAGTAATCGGTTCTTTATACAGAAATATGAAACAGATTGCAGAACAGATTATAAAGGATATATAGACAAATAATATAATTAATAATATATACAATTAAAAGAATAATAAACGTATACTATACACTCATAGTACCAATCTCGATGCATGTTCTTCGATGGCTCTATCTATGCTTAACTTATTCTTTACCAACGAAACAAATGTTCTGTTAGTTGGAGTGTGAATATTATGCTTCACACCAAGACGAACAATGAATCCATTAATCCAATCTATTTCGGTGTGATTTAAATGCTTGACGTCTTCTCTCATGGAAGAGCTATTTTCAGCAGTCGACTTGCAAATGTCTATAACAGAATCAAGAAGACGTGATTCATTCAAGAACGCTTCCGCTTCTGGTATGGTTTTCAACACACCGTATTCGGCCTTAAATACACCTACTGCCTCAGAAATCACTTTCTTCATCATGGGAACTATCTTCTCGCCGTAGAGCAAATCTCCGTTCAAGCAATTCAAAATCGCCGTCAATGGATTGACACATGCATTGACAATTAGCTTTTCCATTTGCACCAACGTAAACGATTCGTATGGCACATATGTTGCATTCAAAGACTCCGTCTTCAACATAATATCAATGAATTTGGGAACTTCTAGGTCGTCGTCGTTCCTGGTAGGGTTAAGGCTCGATACCTTCAATGTACCGTCAGAGGCATGGTGAACTATGTTTGGTGCCGTTTTATAGGCTCCGTGAGTGCTTATCGCCTGAAACATGTTGGGTCTATCTTTGCTATGGGGCCAGAACGTATCTATCAAGTGTTTGGCCATCCCCATTCCGTTCTGTAGAATCATAACATTCGATTCAGCAGTCAAATGGGGCACATATGGCTCAAGAGCAGCCTCTGTTTGGTAAGTCTTTGTCGATAATATTAAATTGGTTATTGTAGACGGGTCATATTCCCTTGTCAAGGGAGGACAATCATCAGCCAGTACCTGGGACCTAGTTGTGGAAATATTGCCTCCTCTGGTCCTGACCACCGTAATCTCTGAGTTGTTGGATATAAAGTCATCCAATCTGCTTCTATTCCTGAGCAAAAGAGTAGGCTGGATCTCATGTGGGAACGCCCTAGTCATTTCGTGTGCCACCAACGTCCCCATGGACCCAGCTCCTAGAACATATACCTTTAGCGCCTTCAGCATGCTTCCATAATTCTTATAATAGCCTGGAAGAGATCTTTTATGGAGAAGATGGCTCTAGTGGAATATCGATCTGGTCGGCTTTTGTGAAAAATTGGATTTTGATTCTGTTAGTATTAATCTTTTCTTCATAACAATGATTGTAGTGGGATTAACAGGAGGAATTGCCACCGGTAAATCTACTGTCTCCACGCAGCTAAGGGAGAAGTACAACTTGATTATAATAGACGCTGATTTCATTGCTAGGGACGTAGTAACGCCAGGAAAAAACGCATACGACAAGATACTAGAAGCATTTGGCGATGTCCCAGATCTCGTTAACCCTGCCAACGGGACGTTAAACAGACCAGCATTGGGCAGGGCGGTGTTTGGGAACCAGCAGAGGTTGGCAAAGCTTAATTCGATCGTGCATCCTGCCGTTAGAAGAGAAATATTCTGGCAGATCTTGGTAGCATACATCTCCTGGAAGGATATTGTTATCTTGGACGTGCCACTATTGTTTGAGAGCGGGCTCCACAGGTTCTGCAAACTTACTGTCACGACATCGTGTGCCCAGGAGGTCCAGATAGAGAGATTGGTTGCCAGAAACCCCGAGCTAGACAAGGAGGACGCTTTCAAGAGAATAAACAGTCAAATGTCGAACGACGAGAGAAACTACCGGGCAGATATTGTTATTGACAATAATAGGGGTCTCAATAACTTGAAAGATTCTGTCGATTCCGTGGTGAAGGAAATAAGGCCCAGTGCCCTCTGGACGTTCGTAGACTTGTTCCCACCGATTGGAGTGGCGTCAGCCTTGTTTACGATGTTAACAACCATCGTCAAGGAAAAGTACACGGGGACAAAACCCCCATTGAAGGGAAATTAATGCGCTATACTATACGTGATTCAGTTCTACATAATACTATTTTTTAACTATGCTCTCCAATATTGGGCTAAACTGTGTAACCTATCGATGACTACTGGGAGTAATGCATTGACGCTGTCATTGATCAAATTTTGGAAATGCAAAATGGCCTCTTCCTCCGTCATTTCTAGAGCAAACTTTTCTTTCACCTTATCGATTGCTCTATTTGGATCGATTTTTATATCTGGAATATTTGCATCAAGCATCAATTGGAATAAATTCAAGATCAAATTGCTATTTCTCCGTAATGTAGTATATGTAATGAAGCAGTAACTTTTAAATATATTGAAGTTTTCATGCGTTAAGCCTCCCATACCATCTATGACTTGTATGGGCAATTTCATCAATGGTGGGAACGGCTTAGGATCTCTACCCAAGAAGTAGCCAAAATCAGCATGCCAAAACTTACCATTAGGCGAAAGTAACAAGTTATCCAAATGTCTATCACCCACACCCAATAAATATGTAATAACACAATACCCAGCACACGATTTGACATAATTATCCATCACAATAGAAGAGACACCCAAATCTAGCGATATTGTGGTTTCTGGAGGATTAATTGAACTTCTTTGAGACTGAATTGATGAGTTCAAAACACTTGCTATGTGTGGCTCAATAGACTGTTGATCTTTGCTATGTAATCTTAGATAACTGAGAATACCATTATTAGAGACAATTCTCACAGGTGTACCCAGCTCTCCATTGATTGGATAGGTGCCCGTCATTGTATTTGGAACCTCGTCCAACACAGATGATATTGGGTATGTATCGGATAACACAGAATCCAAAGTTTGATTTGGAACGAACTGAATTAAACCAGCGATTGGACTGGTGGCTAGAATCTTGTAGGGGGTCAATTTTAAGTCTAAATTCTCATTCTTTAGCAACTGGTCCATTAAATTAATAATTTGAATTACTAGTTGATCTTGTCTTAAATCATCACCAATCTTAAACATCAATGAGTATTTACCATACTTGTAATTCTTTTTAGCAAACATCTGTGAACTCGAATAGCTACTGTTTTCTATAGTTTTAAAGGTTATTTTCAATGGCGCAAGACTTGATTTGAAAACAGAACATTCATTTGGATAGCATCCACATATAATTACCGATGGATCTAATGGTAACGGGAATGGTTCTGGGAATTTGAGTAATTCATTCGAAGAATCGGAGAGATAATCTCTTAAGAATTCAACTTTCTTTTGCGTAGCCTCGTTCTTTCTGAAGGTGGATCTCAAGAGCTCAACTAAACTTGTCAACTTTTTGATAAAAATTATCTGCCTTTTTAAATGTTTGTAATATGGTAATTTATTCTTTTGCGAATGCTTCTTGAGCATCTCGATATATTTATTCAAAACCAAGGAATATATTTTCAATGGTGGTGAATTCAAAGTAGAATTATTAATTTCGTCTTCATTTTCAACCTTAACATACCAATAAAAGAAATTACCTAATTTTTCATATTCAATAGACTTCTCTACAAGGAATTTTGCTAACGGAGATTTTAATAGACTCTCGTCTTCGTTCATTTCATTTATAATCATAAAGTCATGAGGATCTGAAGATGGAATCTTTTTATCATAAATGAGTGATTCATACTTTAACGCCTGAACTAACTGTAACAAGTACAATAACAATTCCTCACAACTCGCCAACCTTAATCTTTCCACAGCGAATTTTCTTAAAAATGTAACATACTGGAATATCTTGAAGAATCTAGCCTCTTCTTGCTTTTGCTTCTGGTCCTTTTGGATAGCATTGTTGTTTGATGGTACATTAACACATAGCGTAAATGGATTGAAATAATTTCCCAACAATTCCAACGCATCACCTATCTGTATTTTTTCAACACTCCAATAATTAGGAATGATTTCCTTAAACACATGGTCAAGTTCGTAGTCGTTATTCCAATTTATTGATTTTAAAAATTTTGGGAAAAATGATTTGGTAGATGTAATTTTATTAGTAGTATCATTAAATGAATTATTTTTACTAAAAAAGTACCTGAATTTCCAAATGAGGTTCTTCTCTGTTTCGTTCAATTCTATATTTGATGGCTTGATAAGTATTTTAAGTAGTTCGTCTCTAATATTAGGCGAAGGCTTTATTTCCCTATCAAGAAGAGAGTTATTGTTAATATTTCTTTCAAGTTTATGATATTTGTATTCAATAGGGTCTAGAAGTAGGTTGTTATTTTGGTTAATATTAGCCAAAGATATCGATTGGAAATCTGGATCGTAAACCTTCAATGCATTTGAGTTCTTTGAGACTGGGATATCAATGGAATTAATTATTACACTGGTATTGGAAAGATCAACGGGGTTATTTACAATGTTTGAAGTTATGTTAGAAAGTTGGGGCACCATTCTACTTGTCGTGGTCGTAGTAGAATATACAATAGGCATTTCAAATGTCTGTAACTCAAGATAAAGATAATATATGTTTTCTTCTACCAGTCCGTTAATAGCGTAGTTATTACCCAATTTTGAAAGCGTCGCTCTATCTAGCCATGAACTTCTTGAGTATTCGCCATTTTCAAATCTAATTAAACTTTTCTCCAAATCAGTCAAGTCCTGAGGATCCATGTAATTGACTTCCTTAGAATCTGAGTTCAAGAAAATACGAATCTTCTGGGAACCCATTCGTAAAGTTGAATTATTAATGTTGAACAATGAGAGATATCCAGTACCAAACGTCTTAGATTTTGTTTCAACGATTTCGTATATTATGAACTTGAGGTATGACTTAATAGAGAGTTGATTGTAATTGACAGAGAACTTAAGAAACTTGTTCCAAACTCGTTGGTTCTTGCTGAAAGCTTTAAAAGACGTGTGCACAGGTATTGAAACAATGTTATTATTATCGCCATCGTAAACAAGTACTTTGACTAGCAACTCCGAATTACCATTTAGCTTTGACAATACCTTGAAATTCTCTGGATTTTCAAACCTTTCTGATAGTGGAACTAACGAAGCTTTTTCAGGTTGTGTCGATTGAAGATAACATATCTTGAGAATTATAGGAGCAATCAAATCCTTAGATAGACCAAATGTTGTGGTATTATCATTAGAAGACATTGAATCTCCTAATGTAGTTACCAGCGTCATATTATGCGTGGCTAATATGATAACACTAACAATTATACTAGAGTAAATAGATCACCTTTTTGATAAGAAAAAAGGTTCCACAAAAAGAAGTAAAGATATAGTACATTTTATATATGATGATAATCAAAATAGATCTATAAATATCTATCCATAAATAAACTAATTAATATTAATATGACTTTAGTTGTATTATTAGGGTCAACATGAAAATAAATTAAAACCAGTTACTTAATTTCTATTTTGACCGAACCATATATATTGGCCGTTACTTCCGTCATTATCAGAAGACGACGAGCTGGAAATATCGTCATCTGAATGAAGTTCGTACAGCACATCACGCTTCTTCGTAGATGGCTGTAGTGACAGTGACTCTTTTGAATCAGTATTATTGGAATTATTGTTCGCTTCAGTTTGAAATAAAGGTATGAACTTGAGTGATCTGTCTTCAGAAGATTCCGATATATGTTTAGAAGGTACAGAGCTTGATGCTAAAGTTGTTTTGGCTTGGTTACTGATAGCTTTCTTAGGACTAATAGGGGTCAACGAGAATAATCTCTGACTCAAGTTCAGACCGTCATCGCTATCATCATCACGGTATTTCAATAAGCGAGATTTGCTTCTTGTATTATTCTTTTTCTTGTAATTTAGTGATCCAGTTCTATGCATTATTGAGTTTGTGGACGGTTGTTCCCTATTCTCTTCAATGACGTGTAAATCATCTGACATATCTTCCGGCGACCCAGAACCAGAAATAGGAAACGTGCCACTAAGTTTACTTTTATCTATGGCGGATGGGAAATAAGAATCCTTGTTGTAACTTAAAGGCACAACACCTGGGTTAGATGACGATCTATTTCGATTCTGCAAAGTAATCAAATACTTGGGAAGGTCAATCGAAGATCCATCATTAGAAGAGGCGTATTCTGACCTTTGATATTGAGCCAAATTCACTTGTGAATTTATCTTGGAGTTCAATCTATGTATTGGAATATCTGACGTTGTACTGTACTTCAATTTCATCGGCTTATATATTTCATCATTGTTTTTTAATTTGGACAAATCAATTATAGAATTTGACCTGGTGGGTTCTGAGTTTGGAGAAACTTCTGGGGAGAGTGGTCTGCTTGGATGGTTCTTGATATTAAATTTCTTCTTAAATGCCTCGTCATTCATTTGTTTCAACTTAAATTCTGTCTTAATTTTGAACTTGTTGGCCGCTTGGGAACTCCAGTCTCTTGCAGCTGCACATATCGGATTATTAATTCTCATTTGGTCTCGTTTCATTGAATCGTTGGTGCTGGAAGACTCAATTTTGAACGAAGGTCGAGGTTTGTCTTCTCGCAGCACATCCAAGGGACGGTAATCGTGGTTCAATTCATCTCGCTTTATGAAATTAGTCTTGTAGTATACTATATCTGTCTCTAAATTTAACGTACTGTCGACGTTTTCGTCGTCCAAAATTCCTAGTGCATCCTTCTCCAACTTCCACGTATAATTCGTGGGTTCAACATCATCGTTTTCCTCCTCGACGTCGTCTAACAATATCCTGCAGGCGTAATTGATCTGGGCCTCTGGTATCTCAGCAAAGATTGGATGGCTTATGAAGTACGACATAAAGCTGTTGATAACATATCCATGCGACACCACAATAACGATATCTTTATTTCTGATATACGAAGGCTTGTCGTAGGTGGCCAAGAGCTTCTTGAAATAGTTCTTGCATCTATTCTGGTAGTCCTTGTAACTTAGATCGGGTCCGTTGTAGGGTCCCAACGTGTTGGTGGGTCTGAAGTTGGAGCACGCCGACCGGTTCTTCAAAAGCTTCAAATTGGGGGTATACATGTTGTAGGCATCGTTGGAGTCTACAAACGGCGGCTTGTTCTTCATTTTATCGTGGATCCACTCGCTGAGAGCAAAATCACCCAAAAGCTGGAATCTGATCTTGTAGCTGGGGAACTTCGTCTGCAAGATCTCCTTGAGGTCGCTCACCATCAAGTCAGCCGTCTGGCAGCACCGCAAATACGGACTGAAGTGGATAAACACATTCTTTCTCGACGACACCTCCACCTCTGGAAAAGCTCCCGTGCTGCTGGCTATGTCTTCAGCCGCCTGTCTCACTTGTTCAACCGCCACTGTCGAAAGTGATGGATCATAATCATGGTAGTCTGGATATAGCGCCACTCCGCCGGCTGCGCCATTAGTGAAATGATCGATTCTTTGTCCATGTCGTAAGAAGTATAACTCACTCATCTCGGTCTGACGGTGACTCCTCTTATTCTATCAATATATATATGGATTACAATGCTATTAGTTCTAAAGAAAACATTAACATTTGATAAATTCTGTTGTCTAAGTCTCATATGATGTCATATTTTTGGGCCCAGACTATGTGCAGTCCTATAAAAACCAAAATAATTCCTCTGAAAAGTTGAGATTGTTGTAAAAAAGAACAAGATAACTGCCAGTCAGTAAACACAGAGATTATAGCGGCAAAAGCGAGTATCTATGTCTGCAAATACATCCAACGGCTTCCCTGGTGATGGGTTTGGTGGCTACGAGCGTCCAGGCGCCCAGAGCTACCGGTTTGGCGGCAGAGAGCACGAGCAAACGCTGGCGGCTAATACGAGCAGCCAAGGTGGTGGTATCAGAAACCCGTTTGTGACGGGTCAAGTGGAGCCCATGAAGAAGACTAAGGGTGCTGGGGCGCCGTATTCAAAGGTTTTGGCCACTTTGCCGGTGTTGGTGAGTTTCCCCAGCGTGTTGTTGACGTGTGGGTTGAGTGTGGAAACCGCCAGCGGGTTGGGCTACGAGATTAGCACTTTGGCCGCTGGCGTGTTTACCAGTGGGGTTTTGTTGCTATTGGTGAAGTTGCTAGTGTACGGGAACTTGGTCAGTCTCAACAACACCCACAGCGACCCCGATACGAGGACCACGGTGATGATGATTGTAGGCATAGCGCTCATGATGAAAGCGTCAAACTTGATTCCTGTGAACAGATTAGCAGTTTTGGCCCTTGGGTTCTATTTGGATCGTTCCAACAAGTACACGGTGCTCGCGTTTATTATTGATGTTCTTTTTGATTTCGACCGTTGGGGCTCGCTCGTCGTGGGGTACGTGTTGGTGTTCACATCGTTCAGAATTCTTCTGGTCAAAATTCTTTCATCATCGGGATGCAATACAGTGGCTTCCCTCAGACTCGATGTGATGGTCGGGTGCTTAGTGGTATCGCTTTTGGTGCTCATGGTCTCACACCACCGTGTGAGTGTCACCATGCTTGGTGTCAATGCGTTTTCTTCGTTTATCTTGTTATTGTCGTTGCAGAACAGCGATATGAGAATCCCGTATTTCAACTCCTTTGTTTTGAACTTTGTAGCATTGGCCATGGAATACGTTCTGTTCTACACCGACGTCAACTTGAAGCTCTTTTTCGATTTGTTGTTGCCCTTAGTTATCCAAGTACGAGAGCCACTAGCCTTGAATTACGAACCTGCGTCTTCTACAAACACTTCATCATCTTCGATAATCAAAGAATTAATGAGCCACTCCGACACAAGAGCTATCTTCAATTTTTTGCTACTCAACACCACGTTTATGTTTATTCAGCTCTTGTATTCATTTAGATCAAAGTCTTTAGGGTTACTTTCTGACTCCTTACACATGGCCTTGGACTGCACCTCGTTAGCATTGGGATTAGTAGCGGGCATACTATCCAAAAATGAAATAGACCCCAACGGGAAATTCCCTTTCGGATTGAAGAACTTTGAAATTCTTGCTGGGTTCACAAACGGAACTCTATTGATTGGTATAAGTGGCAGCATTATCTTTGAGGCAATGGGGAGATTGTGGAACCCTGTTGTATTACAAAAGACAAACGAATTAATTGTAGTGTCGGTCTTGGGATTGTTGGTTAACTTGGTAGGGATATTTGCATTTAATCATGGACACGAAGGACACTCACACGGACATTCCCATGGACATTCACAAGGACATTCCCACGGGCACTCGCATAGTCATTGTCATACCGACAGTCATGGTGCTGCTGCTGAAAAATGCAATGAAGATGAAAATTCTAAGGAAATGAACGACAACATGAAGGGGATCTTTTTGCATATTTTGGCCGATACATTGGGTTCTGTTGGTGTAGTCATATCTACACTTTTCACCAAATTTTTCAAATGGGATGGGTTTGACCCAGTTGCATCAATTATTATAGCCGTATTGATTTTCCTCTCTGCTGTACCGTTGATCAAATCCACAGCCTCCACTTTACTTTTGAAACTAGCAGATTCTAAGGAGAAAAAAATAAGATCGATGTTGAAAGATATCACTCAAGTCAAAGGAGTGAAATCATTCACCACACCAAGGTTCTGGCCAAATTCAGAAAACACATTATGTGGCTACGTCCATATCCAAGTATACAGAGGCGAAAACACCTCTTTTATTAAGAAGCTGTGTGAACGTATATTTGAACAAGAGAAGGTAGACGTAATGATCCAGATTGAAAGCGACTATGATGATTGCTGGTGCAGAACCACTACAGATTTATAGAAATTATATACATTATTTAATGACTGGCTATGACAAATAAGCCTATGACATTTCTTCCTCCTCTCACCAAAGCTAAATGTCAACCTGGTAGAATTTGTGGAGAACACGACCCTCATCTTTACCTTTGAAAGCGTATTGAAATTTATCAGTAATTAGTAATAGTATCTATACAACGATGTCTAGAGTAGGTGTATTAGCATTAGGACCAGCAGGTGTTGGTAAATCAACTTTCTGTAACTCGCTCATAGCTCACATGCAAACTATAGGACGTAGGGCGCATATTGTGAACTTGGATCCGGCTGCAGAACCTACTGAATATGAATTCACTATTGACATTAGAGACTTGATTTCTTTGCAAGATGTGATGGAAGAAATGGATTTGGGACCTAATGGTGGATTAATATACTGTTTTGAATTTTTGCTTAATAACTTGGATTGGTTAGATGAGGAGATTGGGGATTTTAATGATGAGTTCTTGATCTTCGACTGCCCAGGACAGATTGAATTATATACCCACGTTCCAGTGTTGCCTACAATAGTCAAACATTTGCAATCATCTTTGAACTTCAACTTGTGTGCCACATATTTGTTAGAGGCACCATTTATTATTGATACTTCCAAATTTTTCTCCGGAGCCTTGAGTGCAATGTCTGCTATGATCCTTCTTGAATTACCACACATCAATATTTTATCCAAAATGGACTTGGTCAAGAACGAAGTCGGAAGAAAGCAGTTGAAGCGCTTCTTAAATCCAGACCCTCTTATTTTGAGTAAGGAAGATGACAATTATAATCCTAAATTCAACAGATTAAATAAGCTTATTGCTAATTTGGTAGACGATTTTGGTATGGTGCAATTTCTTCCTTTGGACTGCACCAAAGATAGTGACTCTGTTGTTACCATTTTGAGTCATATCGACGACGTTACTCAGTGGAGTGAAAGTCAGGAACCAAAGGAGCCAACTGATGAACTTGAGTTAGAAGAAGGAGAAGTTGATTTTGACTAGACTATCCTCATAACCACCACACTTTTTCATACGTAAAATTTCAGCATAAATAATTAATTATCCTTGTATATTATTGTATTCTTCTTTAAATACATTTCGTTTATAGAATACGCATACTTAATAAGAATCAATGTGTCATCGGGACGCAAAGTAGCGTTTTGTTGGCTTTTCCAGGAAGTTGAAATGTCCTAGATAAAGTTACACTACAGGCCTTAGGAACTTCTTCACAAATCATCGAAGAAGTAAATTCTAAATATTGACGTTTATATGAGAATACACATAGCTACAATTTTGTTTTCTAATTTCACAATAATTTTCTTCTCCATAATCTAAACTACACAATTTCGGCTACGGAATTATATCTTATTGAATTGTAGTGACATTTCTCTAGCGATTTTTCAGCTCTTAGATATCTCGCAAAATGTAATGATTTTATTTTCATTTCTGCTCCTGCCCGCTCTCATCATCACTATCTCTCTCTACATTGATGTGCTACACTTGCTATCGTCATCGAAGGCCAATTGGCTTCTCTGTATCTTTAGTTCTTCACTATCTAACTGGAGCCAAATTGATATTGCAATGGTGAGACTATATACAGGCCATCGCTTTTTGTCAATTTTCCATTTCAATTTCTATCGTTATTGTATAAGTATATAGTGTTATAGATAATTCACATTGCAGAGCTAATCACAGTATAAAAACATCTAGAATGGTTCAAATCAATGAAGTAAAGGAGACACAAATGAGGGAAAGCAGAACAGCCGCCCACACACATATTAAGGGATTGGGCTTAGATGAGCACGGTATAGCTAAAAAGGTTGAAGGTGGATTCGTTGGACAATCAGATGCAAGAGAAGCATGTGGTATCATAGTGGATTTGATAAAGTCAAAGAGAATGTCCGGTAAAGCCATTATGTTAGCAGGGCCACCAGGTACTGGTAAAACTGCATTGGCATTGGCAATTTCCCAAGAATTGGGACCAAAAGTGCCGTTCTGTCCTATAGTTGGTTCTGAATTGTTTTCTGCCGAAGTGAAAAAGACTGCTGCCTTGATGGAAAACTTCAGAAAGGCGATTGGCTTACGAATCAAGGAAACCAAGGAAGTTTACGAAGGTGAAGTTATCGAGTTAACACCAGAAGAAGCTGAAAACCCATTAGGCGGATATGGTAAAACCATCAGTCATGTAATTGTGGGTTTAAAAACTGCAAAGGGTACTAAGAGTTTAAGATTGGATCCTAGCATCTATGAAAGTATCCAAAAAGAAAGAGTAAGTGTGGGTGATGTGATTTATATTGAAGCCAATACCGGTGCCGTGAAGAGAGTAGGAAGATCAGATGCCTACGCCACTGAATTCGATCTTGAAGCAGAAGAATATGTCCCATTACCTAAAGGTGAAGTCCACAAAAAGAGAGAAATAGTACAAGATGTCACTTTGCACGATTTAGATGTAGCAAATGCTCGTCCTCAAGGTGGTCAAGATGTTTTGTCCATGATGGGTCAATTATTAAAACCAAAGAAAACAGAAATTACTGATAAGTTAAGAACTGAAGTTAACAAGGTTGTTTCAAAGTACATTGACCAAGGTGTTGCTGAATTGATTCCAGGTGTTTTGTTCATCGATGAAGTTAACATGCTTGATATTGAAATTTTCACATACTTGAATAAAGCGTTAGAAAGCTCAATAGCACCAGTTGTTGTTTTAGCTTCTAACAGAGGTTTGACCACCGTCAGGGGTAGCGATGATGATATGAAAGCTCCACATGGATGTCCTCCAGATTTGGTTGATAGATTACTCATCGTTAGAACTTTACCTTACAACCAAGAAGAAATAAAAATTATCATATCTAAGAGAGCAAGTCTTGAAAGTTTGGTTGTCAGCGCTGTAGCCTTGGATAAATTGTCTGTACATGGAGTAAAGACGTCATTACGTTATGCCCTCCAATTATTAGCACCAGCGGGCATCTTGAGCAAGAATGCTGGCCGTAATGAAATTTCTGTTGATGATATTGAAGAATGCGAATTCTTATTCTTGGATTCCCGTCGTTCTATTAAAATCTTAGAAGAAACAAAGGGCTATCTTTAATTAATTTAGTCTTTGGTCTAATTTAAATTTGTTTTATGTATTTTATTATATAGATAATTAAGTAATGAACAATTATCCTTCATTGTGGTATATACTGATTAATATTTTCCTAATTCTGCACACTCACTTAAAAAGTCATTTGCAGTTAAGATATCCGTACTACCATATATGACATTCATTTTAGGTTTATTTGGCTGAGTTGCCCATTCTTGTAAGTTTTGATATTCAATATAATTACCACCACCAATAATGAATACTAAAGCTTCTCTGTATGTTTGTCTCTTTGGAGGCTTTGAGTGACCTCCTCTAGATTTTGGATCTAAATACATATAATCATCACTCAACTGAATTGAATTGTGAGATGCATTATTAGGGTCCATTATTGCTTCGACTATATTAGTGACAGGTAATTGCTTTTTTTCTGGTATAAAATTCTTAATTTTTGATGCAATAGAAGTCAACCCTTCTGAAATCTTACCGTCCGCAAGGCCATATAATCTTGACGATAAACCGCTCAATAAAGCAGATGAGTTATAATTACCGGTAATAGAATTTAATGAATTATTATCATTTGAAGTTTCACTTAAAGAAGAAACATTCGTGAGCTTAACCATTTCCTTGAATTTCATAATGTAATTAAAGGAGTCTAATTCTATATCTGGATAAGTATCAATAAACATCTTCTTCACTTTATTTATGTATTCAGCTGGTAAATCAACCAACAAGTTCAATATCAAAAATGTTCTTAATTTATCAACTGAATTATCTCTCTTAGCTTCAGCGGTAAATACGTCAAGAAATTCTTGTTCAATCTTTGGATTATTAGCATTTTGCTCAATTTCAAAGAATCTATCTAAATTCTTTGCCTGTAATTCACTAATCAAAGAAGCTAATATGTCCATGTGCATATCTAAAGTAGATTTTCTAGCAGTCAATGCTGGTAATGCATCGACAGCTTGTTGAATGTGAGATGTGTCGGTAGTTGAATTAGGATCAATATCATTCAATGAAGTAATACCAGTCCTATTCGTCAATTCTTGAGCTTCTTTTTTATAAGCATTAAGTTCTATATCTGCGTTTTCAACTGCATCAGGAAATGGTAATTGTGAGTATTTATTCCAAAAAAAATCCTTAGGATCTACATCATAATTCTTATTCACTGGTTCAGTTGAATTTTCATTATACTTTTGAATTTTGATGGTGTTTCTTTTCAAAGTGAAAACATCACTTACCATACACTGGTAAATCCATGAATGGGCAAACATAGATGATAAGTCAACATTACGATCCAATAAAACCAAAACGGGTCTTTGTTGAATAGATTGACTAGTAAGTAATCTTGAATTATTCAAGTAGTCCCTTAATTTCAAATCAAGCTGCGTAGCAACGAATTCTGCCGGTCCCCCCAGTGGACATCTAATAATAGGAACACTTCCTAAGTTGATTATGGAAGATAATAAACCACTAGCTATTTCGTCAACAATTTGATGAATTTGATCTTCACTGGTACCTGGTTTGTTGAATTTAGTAAATAACTTAGGAATGTCTAATGAAAACAAATTAGGTTCGGTTACAATGAAATCTAAATATTGATCAAATACCTGTTTAATTCTATTCGATCTTCCAGACAAGGACACCTTCTTGGCAAATTCCTCTAACAATTCTCTATTTATGGATGATGTGAAATTGATATAGAACTCATCATATTTGTCATTATTCAAATCATCAATAATTAATAAAATATTCTCGATGGTTGGTTCTACAAAATAGATTGCTGGCACGTCTGGCAAGGCAGATCTTCTGCTCTTTATAAGCGAGTGGTAAGTAATTCCACATTTGATTAAACCATTGACTCTCAATACCGATGATAAAATGGCCTGTGACTTCATATCCAAGATAAGTGCCTTCCAGATAATCTCTTCACTCTTTGTCGCCAATGTTAAGTCTGGAGATCCATCCTTATTTAAATGAAGCATACGTTCTAGAGAGGCAATTTGCCTGTCTCTTAGACTGATATCCTCTATTAGTGACATGCTCTAAAGATACTAATACAATAGTAAATCTATAGTAAATATACGTGTTTATTGAACAAAGATTAGAGACAAAAATACGCAATGAACTAGACTTCCCTTTTAGGAAATAAGTGCAAATGATGCAATTAGTTGCCTACGATAGGTATATACTATCTTTCTTATTTATATCACGATATTCACCGTGGGAGATATAATTCTATCTTGAATATTTAATGCTATTATATACCATATGGTTGTGGTCACTATTATGTTTATGAGAGAGGTTAGCGAGCGCTAGGAATATTATTCGCTTCTGTATTCCACAATTCCTCTCAACACCTTAATCTTGCCATAGATTTCATGATCTACGGTGTCATCATCCTTTGAATCTCTCAGTTTGTTCTTGTGCTCCGTTCCTGGTCTCGGCCATACACAAGTCAACCCCAATTTACTACATTCGAGGCATACGGGCCTGTTCTCACAACATCTTTTCTTCCTTTTACGACAAGTTAAACATCCCATTCTAGATCTCTTTACTGGACCTTTTAGTTTAAGACCTTTAGAGTTCGACCCAGTTGACGAAGCACTGCTGTTTGAAGAGACAGACCCTTGTCGTAGTGTTCTTCTCATGTTGATCTCACCCAGTGACTCTTGCAACTTGTCAGATATACTCTCTTGTAATTGTGGGTTTTCTGTGAGATCTGTAGCATCAACAAGTGAGCTTCTAAAAATCTCTGGACCCCGAAACATTTCATCTCCTGGATGCTCTAAACCTGCACCCTTTTGACGATAACTATCGTTTGTTAAATATGGGGGATTAAAGGGCTGGCTTCCATCAGAACTGATAGATGGAAATGGGGGAAGGCATCCAGGACCTGTATCCATTCCCATAGAAGTTGGAAACCCTTGTTGGATCGCCAACTTGGTTTCGCCCATTCGACTATCTTCATGTTCTTTCAAGGGAGTCACATAACCATAGTGCTTATCAAGTATGGTATTTGCAAGGCTCCCATAGATACTTGTTGCACCAGTAGCTTCCCTTCCGTGTTGGCTCTCCTCAGAGAACTTTTTCCTAGCAGATTTGTTGTGTAATAAAGCACTCTGGGCTTCACTTGAGTTTTCATGACCCCACTGATTCATAGAAACGAGATTCCAACCAACACACTTTATAACCAATATAATTAATATTTGTAACAGTAGGTTATTTATGTGTTATCCATTAAATTAACGGGGTACTGCTTGTTAATATTTGTACTAAAAGTTGATTTACTAAACCAACTATTTTCATGTTCTCTCGGAAGTCACCTGCAGCGTATTATTTTGTATGCATGTACTTGAAAGAATATTAATATATACAGGAGTAATTAGGGTGTTGACGCCATTGCCTCATTCTGCGCAATTAAGAATCGCCTAGTTACTTTGGCGACGCTATTTAGAATCTAGGCCCTAACGATAATGCAAGTAAATTCATTCTCTAGCTACTGTACGACGCAGTCATTCAGGATCTTAAGTTTCCTATTGCAATAATAAATGTAAAGAAGGAAAGGTATAGATACGAAATGGTTAGCCTTAACGTTGTTTGGCACCACCATCGGAATTCCTTTCCTGTATGATGTCTTCAACGAGCATAATTCCTCACATAACAATTCACAGGTTCCAAGAAAACCACTAAAAAAACAATTTGATCGGCCGTTCCTCGCATTACTACTCTATTAATATGTCGTAGCAACTCTATCCCCAGAATGTACGTATAGCCGTTTCATCTGTGCATTTTATTTGCGCATCTATTTGCAAATGGGATTACCGCCCCCAAAAAATATTCTCGAAAAGTCAAAAAAGCGCATTTCATGCAAGAGAACGTTCTGTGATATACTTCCTACATGCAAAAAGAGTTCACCGCGGGCAACACTTCACACCTACATTACCAACTGTTCACTTACAGTTGAATATAAAACACCTTACCATTAACAGTATATTTAATAAGACTGTAAAATTCCTTCACATTTTTTAAACGGAACTTACAAGACTGTGTTATCAAATATAAGGCATACACTTTTATGGAAGAAAATGAGTTTTATATGGCCATCATCTGACAATTAGTGAATCAGGCCATTATATATGCATGATTCAGTTTTTAAGCGAGAAATTAAAGTCGAGAATTCAAAGCATAAGCATGCACAGATAGATTGAGGATTGCTAGTTTATTTTTAGGGAGCATACTTTAAATCCGATTATAGAATGTTTCTGGTTTGCAGATTGTAGTGTTTTCATAGTCCATTGTGCATAAATATCCTTTGAAATTCCTCGCAGCTTACGAATCAGCAATATTTAGAACTAGTAGTCTGCGTAACTAATACTTTCTAGAACATATGATCAGTTTAGCTAATCTTTTATGTTTTGGTAATAGTCTTTAGGAATTGATGTTCTCTACATGAGGGACCACTGTACAATAAGACAGGAGAAAATAAGTGACCCAATGTGGGATTTGAATACTTCTTTGCATACGCCAAAAGTTCGGGGAGAATAATTATGTTTATTTTATTTCCATAGTACACTATGCGTTAAATGCAGGAAGTATAGATACATCGGCGAATCAATTATGGAGGAATCTACTGGCTGATAAATTAAATTGGTATTATATTACTGAGCGTATATATTTATAGACCACTACTTTCATAGAACTACATCATAGATGGGGCACCCATTGGAGGAGCACCACCCATTGGGCCTGCTGGGCCCGCACCACCTTCCTTCAAAGATGAACGGCCAGCCTTCAATAACTCATCACACAATAATAAGTTAGAAGCAATTCCGGCAGCACCACTGATAGCATTTCTAAATACTCTAAAAGAATCCCATATACCTTCAACAGTTGGATCCATAGGTTCTCCTGATTTCAAGTCAATACCAACAATTCTGTCCTCAATAATTTCGTCTTGACAGTTGGATATAGTTTCGAGAGAATCAAGACCAGCATTAGTAGACAAAGTCTTTGGGATAACCAATAAAGATTCAGCAAAAGCTTTAATACCAGGCTTATTTCTTCCTTTCAATATTTTATTCTTTGAGTCTAATAAATGGTGGTTACAACTCAACCAGAAGGCACCTCCACCTGGTAGTATAGCTTGATCTTTTATTGCGTTTGCAACGGCTCTCAAACCATCTCTCACGGCATCTTTGTTTTGTTGTAGTATGTGGTTGTTAGATCCCTTGATTAAAATTGATACAGACTTTGGATCCTTATTTTCAGTGACATAGGTAAACTTATCTTCACCAATACTATTTTCGTACACAAGTCCAGAGTAACCCAATATTTCAGGAGTCAAGTCATCAACAGAATTTTGTGCTTCACCACCACAGATTAATTGCAATCTTTCCATATTTCTTCTCTTGGCTCTTCTTAATGCTAAGATACCATTCTTAGCTAAAACATCCAAAGACATTGGGTCAATACCCTTTTGATTTATAATAACAAAACTCTTATCTGAATTTAATGGGCAAACCTCATTCTTTAAATCAATAATTTTCTTTAATTTTTCATCAACAAACTTTCTTTCAGATGCAACTAATTTTTCTCTTTGTTCTGCACTAGAGTAAAAGAAACCTGAATTAACTTCAGTTTTTTCGTATTCTAAGGAAACATTCAAAATTAAAACGTGGGCATTTTCAAGTCTTCTTGGCATATCTGGATGTCTGGCACCATGATCTAAAACTAAACCTTTGACCAATTCGGTGTCTCTGGCATTGCCATGTTGCATTGTCATAATTTCAATCATGTGTAAGTCCAAGTTTCTTTCGTCGGCCCTCTTAACGTTTAATACGGCATCAGTTACAATTGGAGTTAATACATCGGTCAATTCAGCACTAACCTTGGTGGCCAAAGATGTTCTTGCAACTTGTAATAAAAATTCTCTATCAAAGGTTTCAGGAGTTTGCTTAAATGTATCCAAAAAGTTTAATGCTTCTTCTCTGGCAGTTTCAAATCCATCTACAATAACTCTTGGGTGTACACCTTCACTAATGAATCTTTCTGCCTGTTTCAATAATTCTCCTACTAATAATATAACAGTGGTAGTACCATCTCCAGTGATTTCATCTTGTGCAGTAGCAGCTCTGGCTATCATCACTGCTGTTGGGTGTTGGATTTGCATTTCTGACAATAAGACCTTACCGTCTTTCGTTAATTTCAAACCTCCAGATCCATCTACTAATAATTTTAATGTTCCTTTAGGCCCAAGGTTTGATTGTAACACTTGTTGTAAACCTTGAGCAGCAGCAATATTTACCTGCAAAGCTTGAGTTCTTCTCAAAGACTCGGCCTTAGGGTTAAGAAGTTGAATTGAAGAAGACATCTAGGTATATAAGTGTTGATTTCTAATTCAATATCGAAATTATTTCATTCAATAGTTGATACTTTGCCATTTCTTCAACGCGATTCAATTTTTTTAAGAAAGTTACCCGGATGCATTTGGCTTGAAGACGATTAGAATTGCAACTACAGGACTATTAGAAAAGGTATATTCAAATAGTATATGTAATGTTAAGGGGGTTATTGGAGCAATTGTTTTCACCATTGCCCTTTTACTTCAAAAATATTGGAGTTAAACCGATTCGTAGTGAGTGGAAATCACAAGCTAGATGAGAGATAAATGAAATGTCGTGGACCTATAGACACATAACGGGTCATGACATTATATTCCTGAATTATCCAGCAAAAAGAATTTATTTCACAACTTTTCCTAGAAGCGGATTGCTAATCTTTTAGTAAAGGGTTGCACCAAAGGAACTAGATTGTATACTACTTTAATAGAACCATGTATTTACCTGCTTTAATAAAGTCAATGTGTAGAACGATTGTGGTTTGTAAAGTATCAACTGAAATTGGGGACAACCTGAAACAATAATTATCCATTTGTTCAAACGAGAAACTTCAATCGATTATCTTCCCTTGATAATGATGAAAGAGTTGGGGATGAACATTATAGGTACATATTGATAGAAGTCATAAACACGAATTTATGTAACAATCGCTAAGATAGAATCAGCAACATATTCTAATAACGATAAGAGCTATTCTATTTTGATCGTAGTCTTTAATGCAAAAAAGTACAATTTTGGCAATAGCTTTGACCAATAAAGAAGCTATTTTGCATTCCTTTTCAAAGTGAAGGAATTCAAAGTTAACCTAATCAAAGACAGTTCTATTGAGAAAAAGTAGAGAGAGACTTTTGGTCTACCCTATCTTGCTTCCGTCAAGTAGAAGATCTCAATAATTTATATTTCTTAATACTCGGGATATCTCAATACATATGGTATCTGGAAGTCTAATGCTGTTGGTAAGTGTCATTAAGTTAATAACATTATCCCCTACTCCATTGTGGTATATTAATACGATTGTGTTGGCCTTAATTTACTGTGAAGTTGTCTCAATTTTTTACGTTAAATAACTCCTTGACTATAGAGAGTTCATATTCCACTAATAGGCAGTGTTGAAGAATATCTGATTTCGAGTAAATGGTTGCTAATCATAATTCGTTCAATTTTTGAATAATATTCTCAGATTTTGAGTACTTTAATTATACTACAGGTAAATTGGAGAAACTTTTCTATTACAACCTTAGGTTAAATATTTTACCTTCTCTTTGTTTTCTTCACTAACAATCCACTTAATAGATGTACCATATTTTGTACCACTAACTTTGTGTGTTTCGAGATTTAATATGTCAATTTCGTAATTTCAGGAATAATCTGCACAGATCCGGAACACTTAATCCTTGACTTGATTAACCACTCACAATATTAACCTACAACTACGATAAATAGAATAAACTTATTCAAAACGATAGTATCAATCACATTGTTGATGACACAGCTGTGCTATGCAATGAATTTTGTAAAGTATGAATCAGTCTTGGAAGAATATATAGGATTACCGACATCTAATATGACACTCAGTGAATTGTGCTTCTTAGAATTACAAACAATGTTCAGTAATGATGGACAATATTGTAATGAACTGGCTAGTCATTGGACAGAACTAGACATATAACGTTAAGCAGGAACGTAGATACATCAGCAACACGAACTACTGCGATAAATCAAAAACAATATAAAAAGAATAGCTTACAACTTTAGGTATTCAGATGGGTGAAGTGCAATTTAAAAAAGTGAGAAAGTTTAAACAAAAGGACAGCGGTGGAGTCAAGACGTGAAATGGTTTATTGTGTTACCACTGATCATCTCACTAATTTAGGCACTGTCATGTCCCTATAATGAGAACCATGATGATAACTGTGTTTGGGTGCAGATGTAATCTTAGATAACAATTTGTCGTACTCTTGCTGTGAGTTATACCAGCTAATTACTCACGAGAACAAGACTTAGCATTAAGGAGAGGATTTAGGAATTAAGCTATATTCCGTAGGAATACAAGGGATAGTATGGAGAGTGTATAGTTAATTATGAAGAATAACAAAAAAGTAATTAGATTTTTAGGATATAACTAGAAGGATAAAGACATAAAATACAATACCATTGATACAAAAATGTGGTGGATTAGGGTGATATTTTAGTTGAATGATGTGAGTATCAGAACTTTTTTATTCAAAAATAAAAGGTCCCTTGGCCCAGTTGGTTAAGGCGTGGTGCTAATAACGCCAAGATCAGCAGTTCGATCCTGCTAGGGACCATTTTTTTTTTTCGCAAGTCCGTATGCAGGAGATATCAATACTCTTCTATTAGAATGAAAGAATTGTTATATTTTTTATATTAAAAGTCTTGAGTCTATGTTCGTATAAAGCAAATGCAAGAATATCATACCAAAATATTTGATCCTGCTAGAGAGTATCTTTTACTGTATCATGAAGATAGAGAGTCAATAATAAGACTCTGTAGAGATATTAATTCCTATTCCAAGAAGATCATCTTCGCTATTCATAGAATTATAAAAAAGGAGTTAGATAAGAAAGTGTATGACCAGTTATTTGACAATATGAAAGTTGTCAGTAAGAGCTTGTCTTTGGTGTATAATAAATACAGTAAGAAGGATAATTTTCTTCTGTTCAAATCTACAATTTCAAATTCAGTTGAAGAAATGATTGAAGCATTCACATTTGGATACTATATTATGAATGAAATGATAATGACTTATGATACATTTTTGACATTAACCAAATGCCTCATTTTAAGCTATAATTTTGCTCTAGACACTTTTAATGACCAATCTATAAATTATTGCATCAAGCTTCTTCTTTTTGAGAATGTGAATAATCTGATATTGGAATCAAAAGAAATAGCATCTCCAATAGAAAGCTTAAATTTTGACATTATATTTATTATGAAAGGGGATTATTTGATGGGATTATTTGATCTAACTGGGGAAATCATGAGATATTCTATTACGAATTTAGTTGATGGGACAACTAATACTGTCAATCCTGATATAGTTAAAAATTTAAAATTCATGAAAGCAATACATCAGGAATTCACAGAATTGTTTACAAGGTATCCTGATTTAAGCGTAAATAAAGGTTTATTCAGTCTCACTTATGATCGTAAAGGAGTTACATCGATACAGAAAAAATTAGACGTATTACGACAATCGGTTAATAAGGTTGAGAATATGCTATGTGATATCTACATTAGAAGAAACGAAATAGCTGCTAGTAATATAGACATAGATGATTATGCATAGTTATTATACAAGTCTTTATACATAATTTGTTCATGTCTAAATTCTTGGGACAGGTCCACCAGGAGATTTTTCGGTTCTTGCAGTAAGAACTTCACATCCATCCTCAGTAACTATTAACATATGTTCGAATTGCGCAGAATATTTACCATCTTGAGTAGCAGCGGTCCAGTTATCTGGCCAAGTAGTATCTCTGTATGTACCAAGACATAACATAGGTTCGATTGTAAATACCATACCAGGCTTAGCAATACCAACGGCCTTATTCTTAGCGTAATGTGGAATGTTTGGTTGACAGTGGAAAAGTTGATTTGTACCATGGCCACAATAAGTCCTAACTACAGAACAATTATTCTTAGTGGCATGCTCTTCAATAATATTACCTAAGTTTCTGAATGGTAAACCTGGTTTCACGGCCTTGATAGCCAAATCTAAACATTCTCTAGTAGTTTCTACTAATCTAACAGTGTCTGGATCAGATTTAGCTTTATCACCAACGTAGTAAGTTTCATTAAGATCAGAGTGGAAACCCAAGTAATAGATAGTTACATCAATGTTGACGATATCGCCATCTTTCAATGGCCTCTTATCTGGAATACCATGGCAAATGACTTCATTAATAGATGTGCAAACAGATTTTGGAAAATTAAAATAATTAAGTGGGGATGGGTAAGCATTCCTCTTAACACATTCCTTATGTAAAATAGCATCTAATTCATCAGTAGTGATACCTTCCTTGATATGACTAGCAGTGATATCTAAAATTTCTCTTGAAATATGAGCAACCTTTCTAATCTTTTCTATTTCTTTTGGAGTTAAGATAGTAATCTTACCTAATCTATCATTCTTAATCTCGCTTATTGGTCTTCCGTGTTGAGCATAATCAGGAACTTTGATATGCTTAGGAACAGCTCTTCTAGGAGTCAATGGATATTGTGGTCTTAAGTCACCAGTAAAACTGTAGCTAGGGAAAGGGTTATAGGCCTCATCTGGATTTTCTTCATCCTTGTGAATACCTTTATGTTGTGACCAACAGCCACGGAAACAAGTTTGATTACAAAATACATTTTCTAACCCTTGCTTTAAACAAACGGGACATTTTAATAAAGAGTCTGTTTCCTTCCCGCAGGTAGAAGATGCACAAATAGCTGCCATATTTAATTCTATATAGTAATTAGTTATATGAATGATATAAAAAAATTCTTTATTTTAGATATATTGGTCGTGCGACGTACGAGATATAATATATTTCCCAACGAGATAGGTTTATGAAGCATTCAAGGAAGTAATATCCAAGTTTTCCGGTCCAAAACTCAATGGAAGTAATTCGTGCAAGTATGATTTATAAAACGTTTCACCATTTCCCGAAAACATGAATACTGGAATATCAGGAGCAAACTCTCTGATGAACTGTCTGCAAATTCCACATGGAGAGATAGGCTCCTCTGAGTCACTGGAAATAGCGATAACCTTCAATTTTTTGTTACCCTCCATCTTTATTGGTGTTAGTATTTCTTCATTTGTCAAAAGATGCAACTGCAAGTGTCAATTAGAAAACTGCATCTGCTCATCGCAAATAATGGATTCAGTAATATTGTAACAGTAAAACACTGGCATTAATCATTCGTAGTAATTGAATTGATGTACTTACCAAGGCACGAGTAATAGCATTTCTTTCGGCGCAAATACCAGCACCATATGATGCATTTTCCACATTTGCACCTTTTACGAATTCACCACTATCGGTAATTAAAGCACACCCAACCCTATATTGTTAGTTGAAATTAAATTGAAATCATATTCAATTAATAATACATACCTGAACTTAGAATATGGAGAATAGGATAAATCACGGGCTATTTTTAACGTCAGTATCTCTAAATTGAAATTTACTCTTAGTCTCTACGAACCTTCTAAGCACTTCTCCTTTAATAACTGAAAATCAGAATCTGAGACCTCATCATGATCCCTGTGAACTGTGAATTTGTTACTCATAATGCAACAATTAAACGTATATCGTTGTTACAATTCAATCTTCTGTATATTTCTAGACTTATCGAGTTCATATTTGGTACGATGATTTGTGACACAAAACTATATGAAGATGCAAAAATCATTAAATTATTTAAAATGAATTGTTTAGAATTAGGATGATGTGTAAATAATTGAGTGAATTTGGCAATGATAACGTATATTCTAATGTGATAACACTAGATTATAAGATAAAGTAGAGTAACGGCTTTTACATAACTTCGAGATGTATTCGCAATCTATCGAACGAACCATAATGAAGATAATATTTTAATTCCAACTTAATCTAGTGGTTCCTTACTACTTAGTAATGTAATCTATTCGATCCATAATAATTGCTCAATAAGATCTTGTATAACAAGGGTAGGCGTCTAAATAAAAAGTGGTATACCACTACATCTATCTGTCGAAAAGCACACGACGATAGGTATATGGTACTGTCACGTGTAAGCATTTGTTACACAAAAACGTCATAAATTGAGTGGCGACGTAATGTGCTATATAGCGTAGTCTTAAGAAGATATAGAGTCTAAAAGAAACCTAATATTGGGTATCTGTTGGTTATCAATTATTAGTTTACCGTACAGATTTTAAGTTGCATTTAGTAGGAAGTGTTTTTTGAGGTTCATTTACGATATTAGCATAATTAAAAACCAAACGAGATCATGTCCACATTAGAAGAATTAGAGAATAATCCTCAAGAGGAATTAATAGATCAAGAAATCTTAAACTCCTCTAATTCGGCCATTAATAATAGAACCAAGTTATTAGACAATGATATCAAGGTTATGAGATCAGAATCGCAAAGATTGACTCACGAAAAGACCGTGATGTTGGAAAGAATTAAGGATAACCAAGAAAAGATCAATAACAACAAGCAATTGCCATACTTAGTAGGAAACGTTGTTGAATTATTGGATTTAGATGCTGAAAGAGAAGCCATAGAACAAGGAGCTAACATCGATGAAGATGCAGCAAGATCTGGAAAATCTGCAGTTATAAAGACATCCACCAGACAAACGATTTTCTTGCCATTGATTGGATTAGTTGATCCAGCTAGTTTGAAGCCTAATGACCTTATCGGTGTTAACAAGGATTCTTACTTAATTTTAGATACTTTACCTTCTGAATACGATTCCAGAGTGAAAGCTATGGAAGTTGACGAAAAGCCAACCGAAGACTATTCTGATATTGGTGGTTTGGATAAACAAATTGAAGAATTAATAGAAGCTGTAGTTTTGCCTATGAAGCAATCTGAAAAATTTAAGAACTTGGGTATCAAGCCACCAAAGGGTGCCTTGATGTATGGACCACCAGGTACTGGTAAGACATTATTAGCAAGAGCTTGTGCTGCACAATCAGGTGCTACATTTTTGAAATTGGCTGCTCCACAGTTAGTCCAAATGTTCATTGGTGACGGTGCAAAATTAGTTCGTGATGCCTTTGCTTTGGCCAAGGAAAAAGCCCCAACTATCATATTCATCGATGAATTGGATGCCATTGGTACAAAAAGGTTCGATTCTGATAAGAGTGGTGATAGAGAAGTCCAAAGAACTATGTTGGAATTATTAAATCAATTAGATGGTTTCGATTCTGATGACAGAGTAAAGGTGCTTGCTGCAACAAACAGAGTGGATACCTTAGATCCAGCTTTATTAAGATCTGGTAGATTGGATAGAAAGATTGAATTCCCATTGCCTTCTGAAGAAGCAAGAGAATCAGTGTTAAAGATTCACGCTAGAAAATTAAACTGTGACAACAGCTCTGTTAACTGGAGAGAATTAGCCAGATCTACCGATGAATTTAACGGTGCCCAATTAAAGGCTGTTACTGTCGAAGCTGGTATGATTGCATTAAGAAATGGTAAGTCTATCATTAAGCACGAAGACTTCGTAGAGGCTATAGGAGAGGTGCAAGCTAGAAAATCTAAATCTGTCAGCTTCTATGCTTAAGCGCTTATTACTAAATTACTAAATGTACAATATTAAGTATCATGAAATAATAAAATCATCATTTATAAATTTATTTTATTGTAGAATTATACCTTGAAAATCTACCAAATATCTAGTGTACAGCTATAGAGTTTAACTTCCAAAACCTGAATATGTTAAGCAACGGGTTTTTGTGCCTTCTTCAATTCCGCTCTCAATTGCTGTGAGAATTCATCTTGGTTGTCATCATCATCCCAGTCTTCTTCCCACAAGTTTGATGGCTTTAATTGGGAGTTTGGTTCGTTTGACCACTTGGTGTCTTCAGGAAAGTCTTCAAATTCGTCATCTTCTTCTAATGTTTTGATTATTTTTTCTTCATCCTCAACCTTTGTTGGCTTCTCGTTGTTATTATTTTCTACCTTTGACATAATTACTCTATAATTACTATGATGCTATTCAATTTAAAGCTTGCCACCTTTGTATTCAATATCTGATACTTTAGCAATTGCCTCTATATGATGAGATTGTTACACAAAGTTGATTGGGTTTCACGTGACTCGTGATCCGAATTTTTTTTAGGAGCTCTTCTTCTGTATGTTGTATTAGTAAATTACTTTAAGGAGGAACCACTAGATATCCTACATTCATTTAAGAAATAGGTATTTAAGATGAAGGAGGTTGTTGTCGATGTAGCTCCCAAGTGTATCAAGGGACTTGAGTTCGGTGCATTGTCAGCAAAGGACATTGTCGCCCAGTCTGAAGTGGAGGTTCAAACTAGAGACTTGTATGACTTGGAAAGGGGTAGAGCTCCCAAAGAAGGCGGTGCTTTAGATACCAAGATGGGTATTTCATCCAACTCGAGTGAGTGTGCCACTTGTCATGGTAATTTGGCCTCGTGTCATGGTCATTTTGGTCATATTAGATTAGCATTACCTGTGTTCCATGTCGGTTACTTCAAATCTATCATCCTGGTTTTACAGAGTATCTGTAAATGTTGTGGTGCTGTTTTATTGGAAGAACATACCAAGAGATCTTTTTTGAACGACTTGAGACGACCAAATATCGATAATTTAAGAAGAATGAAGATATTGAAGAAGATATTGGAACAATGTAAGAAACAAAGAAGATGTTTAAAATGTAACCACGTTAATGGTGTAGTTAAAAAGGCTGCAAGTGGTGCAGGTCCAGCAGCATTGAAGATTGTCCACGATACATTTAGATGGATTGGTAAGAAGGCCACACCAGAAAAGGAATACTGGGATAAGGAATTTGATGAAGTATTTATTAGAAACCCTGAATTGGAAAAATTCGCTAAAAGGGTCCATGATGACTTGAATCCATTAAAAGTATTGAATTTATTCAAGCAAATTACCCCTTCTGATTGTGAATTGTTCGGTATAGATGCTGCAAAGGGAGGTAGACCAGAAATGTATCTCTGGAGATATTTGCCTGCCCCACCTGTTTGCATCAGACCATCTGTTATGATGGATTCTCAATCTAATGAAGATGATCTTACTGTCAAGTTGACAGAAATTGTGTGGACTTCATCCTTGATAAAGGCTGGTATTGAAAAAGGTATCTCAATTAACAATTTAATGGAACAATGGGATTACTTACAGTTGTCAGTTGCTATGTATATTAACTCAGATTCCGCTAACCCTGCTTTATTACCTTCTTCTGGTGGTAGTGGCTCAAAATCATCCAAGCCTATCAGAGGTTTCTGTCAAAGATTAAAAGGAAAGCAAGGTCGTTTCAGAGGTAATTTATCCGGTAAGAGAGTTGACTTTTCAGGTAGAACTGTCATTTCTCCAGATCCTAATTTAAAGATTGATGAAGTTGCTGTTCCTGATAGAGTTGCAAAAGTCTTAACATATCCTGAGAAGTGTACTAGATATAATAGAAAGAAATTGCAGAAATTGATTTTGAATGGTCCTAACGAACATCCAGGTGCAAACTATCTCCAAAAGCAGGATGAATTAGCCAAAAGAAATTTGAGATTTGGTGATCGTGTTAAGTTGGCAAAAGGCTTGCGAATTGGAGATATTGTTGAAAGACATATAGAAGATGGTGATATCGTGTTATTTAATAGACAGCCTTCATTGCATAGATTATCTATTTTATCACATTATGCAAAAATTAGACCTTGGAGAACTTTCAGACTAAATGAATGTGTTTGTACACCATATAATGCAGATTTTGATGGTGATGAAATGAACTTGCATGTTCCTCAAACTGAGGAAGCCAGAGCGGAAGCTATTAATTTAATGGGTGTTAAAAATAACCTTTTAACACCAAAATCTGGTGAACCAATTATTGCCGCTACCCAAGATTTTATCACTGGTTCTTACTTAATCTCTCATAAAGATTCATTTTTTGACAGAGCATCCTTGGTTCAACTTTTATGTATGATGTCAGATGCTGATATTCAATTTGATATACCACCACCAGCAATTTTCAAGCCAGTTATGATGTGGACGGGTAAACAAGTTTTCTCTTTATTAATCAAACCTAACAAAAAATCTAATATTGTTATTAATTTGGATGCTAAGAATAAAACTTTCATACCTCCTAAAAAGGGATTACCTAATGAAATGTCGCCAAATGATGGGTATGTTATTATTCGTGGTTCAGAAATTTTAAGTGGTCTTATGGATAAGTCTACATTAGGAGATGGTAAAAAACATTCGGTATTTTATACTATTTTAAGAGATTATGGTCCAGATGATGCAGCTGAAGCTATGAATCGTATGGCAAAGTTATGTGCAAGGTACTTGGGTAATAGAGGTTTCTCAATTGGTATCAATGATGTTTCTCCGAGTGATGATTTGAAACAGAAGAAAGAATTAATGGTAGAACAAGCTTATTTGGAATGTGATAAATTAATTGACTTGTATAATAGAGGAAAATTGGAAACTCAACCGGGTTGTAATGAAGAGCAAACTTTGGAAGCAAAGATTGGTGGTCTTTTGTCCAAAGTCAGAGAACTGGTTGGTGAAGTTTGTATTAGAGAATTAGATTCATTAAATGCACCATTAATTATGGCTACCTGTGGTTCTAAAGGTTCTACATTGAATGTGTCTCAAATGGTTGCCGTTGTCGGTCAACAAATTATATCTGGTAATCGTGTTCCTGATGGTTTCCAAGATAGATCATTACCACACTTTACTAAGAATTCTAAAACTCCACAATCTAAGGGTTTCGTTAGAAACTCTTTCTACTCCGGTTTAACCCCACCTGAATTCTTGTTCCATGCAATTTCAGGTAGAGAAGGTTTGGTTGATACTGCTGTTAAAACTGCTGAAACTGGTTATATGTCTAGAAGATTAATGAAGTCTCTTGAAGATTTATCTGCTCAATATGACAATTCAGTTCGTAACTCTTCCAACGGTATTGTTCAATTTACTTATGGTGGTGACGGTTTGGACCCATTCGATATGGAAGGTGACGCCAGACCTGTCAACTTCGTTCGTCAATGGGATCATGCCTTTAATATTACATTTGATGTGAATGAAATGGGATTGCTACCATACGAAATTAGAAATTTGGTTGATTCTGTATTGTGTCCATTGGAAAATAAATTGGTTAGATACAATAACGTCGGTCAACTCGTTTCTGAAGAAGATCAAGACAAGATTGAGTATATCGACCAGTTAGATGCTGAAAGAGAATTTTTGAATTCCATAAGGGATTTCACTACTAAGAAGGCAACTCAACTAGCAAAAATTAGAGAGAATAAGCATTTGAAGGCTTACTTCACTAAGCCATCAGAAGAAGAAATTTTCTTGGATGACGACTCACAAAGATTAAATGCTGTTAATCAATTATTGAAGATTTCAGCTGGATCCATTCGTAAATTTTTGGATCAATGTCTTTATAAGTATTCTAGGGCTAAGGTGGAACCTGGTACAGCAGTTGGTGCTATTGGTGCTCAATCTATTGGTGAACCAGGTACTCAAATGACGTTGAAGACTTTCCATTTTGCTGGTGTTGCGTCGATGAATGTTACTTTGGGTGTCCCTCGTATTAAAGAAATTATTAATGCTTCTAAGGTTATTTCAACTCCTATTATTAATTCTGTTTTAGTTAATGATGATGATGAAATTGCTGCTCGTGTGGTTAAAGGTAGAATTGAGAAAACATTACTTCAAGATGTGGCCTTTTACATCGAGGATGTATATAAAAATAATATGGCATATCTTTCGATTAAAATTGATTTGAAGACAATTGAAAAGTTACAATTAGAATTATCAATTGAAAGCATAGCTCATGCATTAGTAAATGCTCCGAAGTTGAAGATTTTGGCGGGTGATGTTTCAGTTTCAGGTAAAGATACAATTAATGTTTTAGTAACATTACGTGAAACTAAGACAGAACTTTTGAAGAACCCAAGTGATTCAGCTAACTCTTTGTTCTTTAGAATGCAAAGCTTGAAGCGTGTTTTACCAGGGGTTGTTATTAAGGGATTGTCTAATATTTCTCGTGCAGTTATTAATATTAAGGACAGTGGTAAGAGAGAATTGTTGGTTGAAGGTTATGGTTTGAAAGATGTCATGTGTACTGATGGTATTGTTGGAACTAAAACTTCTACCAATCATGTTCTTGAAGTTTATGAAGTTTTGGGTATAGAAGCTGCCAGATCCTCTATCATTGGTGAAATTGACTATACTATGAGTAATCATGGTATGAGTGTCGATCCTCGTCATATTCAATTGTTAGGTGACGTCATGACCTATAAGGGTGAAGTCTTGGGTATTACTAGATTTGGTTTAAGTAAGATGAGAGACTCTGTCTTACAATTAGCATCCTTCGAAAAGACCACGGATCATTTATTCGATGCTTCTTTCTACATGAAGAACGACAAGGTTGAAGGTGTTTCAGAATGTATTATTCTTGGACAAACAATGAGCGTTGGTACTGGAGCATTCAAACTTGTGAAGACTTCCAATTACGATGATAATGTTTTAACTCCAAAACCTACTCTTTTTGAAAGTTTATGTGAAGTTCCAGCCACTGCTTAAGATGTATTTTAGTTTATGTATATATAAGAAAATTAAACCTAATTATTGGCATGTTAAAAAATCAAATATATATTATTTAAAGAATATCTGTAGAACCGAAATATATAGAGATATTTTGCAATTATTATATAAAATTAATGAAAAATTACAAATTTCAAGAAATTTCTAACGATTAATCACATCACCTTAAAACTCGAGAGTTCATTTGTTCTACTGCGGTTACATCGAGAATTTAAACTCACATATCATAATGCTTTAAAACTACTTCGTTCAAATAGATGCAGCTCATATACTAGTGAAACTATTTGGGGGAAGCGTCATCATCGCTCAGTACAATGTCTCATCAGTTTTTTACTATTCCGAACATACATATGTAATAAATTTATATTTGCTTCGAGCATCTATGTGATGCTATGGCACTGTACTACTACAATACTTTCGTATAGTTCAGTACATCCTACAGTAGCTATATTTGGGTGAGCATGGCTTGTATTTATATATTGTCCGAAAAGGGAAGTGTATAAAAAACGGTATTTCCATGATTTTGTGACACCATCAAAATCTACTAAATTCTTCTTAGAGACAAGGAAAAGTAAGGTGGGCTCTAGCTATAAAAAGTACAGTATAATACCTGGGATTTAAGTAACCGACAGGAGGGATGTATGATGAGAAGTATTGGAAATACTATGACAACTATTTGTTGTACATTAGTAATTTGAATACAACTAATCAAACAGTGCAGTTGAATAGACTACCTACGCTTGGAGAAATTTTGGCTAATAAGACCAAGTCTCCAGTGAATGTGTTCACCTTCTACGAGTTCATGAAAGATGTGGAGTATAACCTGGATTATTTGGACTTTTGGTTTGACTTGGTTAACCATTTAAACTTATGTAAACATTACGTGAAAGGGCTAAAAGAAAAAATAACGAGGAGATCTGAGATTGAAGCTACACCCATGGCTAACAGAAATTCCATCCCAGTACTGGAGGCAACTAAGCATAAGTCACTTAACTCGTCTATGTTGCTAGACTTAATCATCAGCGACAATATATTGGAAGAATCAGATTCGCATCGTCTCTCCCAATTTTTAAGAGGTGGCATTGATTTAGAAACAGATGATCCCAAGATACGAGAGGTGCTTAATGAATACAACGAATATAATGATGAAGGAAGCAGGAGAAGTACTAGAAATCTAACAAATCCAGTAGACGGGTTTGATCCGCCTAATATGAGCGGACATGGTCAGAGAATTTCTTCTTATTCAAGACTCTTAGAAGAGAGTAGCTTCACAGAATCGTTAATGGAAAATAAAATTGAAATACAACAAGTCACACATGCAGTTAATCCAAGATATACACCGTTGGAACAATATCCAAAAAGAACGTCGTCTATAAATCCTTCCGTGTTGGAAAAGATTTTACAAGACTCACCAGCAAATTCATATCATTCCTTTATAACAAGAGATAACTTGAAGGAATCCTCTCATAATCTATTGTTGAAATATTTCCTTGATGATTCAGAGAAGAATCTCAATTTACCACAATCAATGAACTTATATATCAAAAATGCCATTGAGGTAGAAGGAAGAGATGACCCTGATATTTTCAACCACGTAAAAGATTATATCTTTAATAAAATTGAGAATGACCATTTACCCAGATTCTTAAATTTTGTTGCTATAAGGAACGTCAGTAAAACTACGTTGATTCGTATATTAGTAGGATTCTTCTTTGCATTTATTGGATTCTGGATGAGTTATATTTTCATCTTTTTAAATTACAGAAAGCTGTTGAGGGCAGTAATTCTCATTCCGTTCTTTGTTGCATTTTACTGTTTAGTGTCCTCCGTTTATTTAATAGACCCAATATTGGTGTGGTTGGGGTACTGTGAATCATTTACAAGCAGGTCATATTTCATTAAAATTCAAGAAAGTTTTATTTACAGATTATTAGTTAAAAGAAGTCTCTGGGTTTTATTTTTAATCCTTATTTTTACTGCAATATTGACTGTGCTATTCAGTTTGGTACCAGGACATAGATTGTGATTTTTTACGGTCAACCTGATTATAGCATCTTTATGTATAATATACACACCTTTAATTCTTATGTTAATACAAAATTTATTAGAGTAATTACTAAGGGAACAAAGTCGTCTTGTACGAGAAAGATGTAAAATTTTAATTACAGATGGCATCTATTAACCACTAGAGTATACAGAATTCGTTTAATTATTACCATATATAATAAACACAAGAGAGAAAGTTAATAAATGATTAATTCAAAAATGATTTTGAGCTAATTTAGTTAACTTCGTTTAAGAAAGCTTCTCTCTTTTCAGAAACTCTTTGAGCTCTTCTTTCACGAGCAGCTCTGTTTCTAGATCTTCTAGCTTCAGCTTCGTCCTTAAGGGCCTTTTCACGTAAAGCTTCAGCCTTGGCTTGGATGATGTGTTCGACTAAGGATCTCTTGTGCTTGAAAGTGTTACCCTTAGCAGACTTGTATAATGAGTGGTATAAGTGCTTGTCAATCTTACCAGCGTCTCTGTACTTAGCTAATAATCTTCTTAAAACTCTTAATCTTCTCATCCACAAAACTTGAGATGGCATACGAGCATCCTTGGTACCCTTTCTCTTACCGTAACCCATGTGTCTACCGGATCTCTTAGATTCTAATAAAGCTCTAGCTCTAGATCTGGAGTGGACAGTGTCTGGCTTCTTGACGATGGTACCATTTCTGTATAACTTTCTGATAGCTTGACGGGAGTTAGCGTTAGCAATTTCAGTGGTTTCATTAGGATCTAACCAGATCTTTCTCTTACCAACACCAACAACACTGGCAGCAAGTCTTTTTTGAGTTCTAAGATTAGCCCTACAATATAGTTAGTATGTTTATTCCGAATGTAATATTTGATTTAATGATAGTCTTTTCCATCCGGCCAGGTCTCTTTCTAGAAGACAGATATTACTACAATGTAAATTGGATATTAATTGTACCTCTGTATTAGATATCTCCTAGCTCAATCATCAGTAAGTGAAGGATTATTATTCTTAACCATCTTAAAAATCTTCATATATTCCACTCTTCACTTCTATCTCCAATGCCATTCTGTCATGTTCTTACTATTCCCAAGAATTACAACTTATCATTATCAATATCACTTAGATATTCACTTACATTTTTAATGAAATGTGTCTTACTTAACAAGATAAAAAAATTTCACTTAAAGAATGCTTTTATTAAGGGAAAATTTTTGTCATACTAGGGATTCGTCCTCATTCTAGCATCTTTGTGTGACAAAAAAATTTTAGAGGTCACATTGCGGGTTTCATCCAATTCACACGACTAATTTCGAATTTTGTGAAACAATACTGTATATACTACCGAAAGATAATCAAAAGCGAGAGAAGTCCCAAAACGGAAAAGTATTTAGGTGTGTACCCTAAACATACGCATGTGCTATGAGCGTGATCACACTGTCTGCAGTCTGCTTTGAAATTTTTGCAATTATTGCTAATGAGATGAGATTAAATATTATCTCTAGGTCGTTATCTTTAGGCACAGTTAATAGATAGTTGAGAGCAGTCATGGGAAAGTCATTAAGATCTAAGAGCAAGTTGAGAGCTAAGCTGATCAAGCGTAAGGGAGAATTCTCTAACTTTGTTGATTCTAGAAACAAGAGATTAGCGGAAAAGTTGGATCAAGAAACCAAGAAACAAGATGCTGAAAAGAAGGAAAACCTGATGGAAGACGGTGAAGAAAACATGGAAGTCGAAGACGGCAAGACTAAGAATGTCAGCACCTCTGGATGGAGAGACTCGAGAAAGCAAATCTACAAGCAAAGACAGCTTAAATCAAAGAAGAGCAAGACTATGAAGTTTTAAGAATAGTCCCGTTGTACTATAGAATTACCAATTAAGGCATGTTTAGTTCTCGCATGAGTATTATGAATCTAGCATCTTTTTTTCTGTAATTAATGAAATAAATTCATAGATGCCGCAGACAATGACAGGAGAAGAATCGCTTATTACTTTTTGCACGTTTACATTAGCATTGATAATTTAGGATGTTTATTTTTTTTTTCTTTAATAAAAACGCATATCTAACTAATATTTCTCGTATCCAACGTCCTCTAATCTTTCAGCCTTCTGGAGGACTTCGTTTTCCATGTTTGCCATGTATTGGTTCATTGCTTCGAGCCATTTGTAGTCATACGCACCCAAAATTCTAATGGCTAATAAAGCAGCATTTGTACTGTTATTGATAGCAACAGTGGCAACAGGAATACCTCTTGGCATTTGTACAATTGAATATAATGAATCAACACCATCCAAAGTAGATCCCTTCACTGGAACACCAATAACTGGCAATGGGGTCATAGCAGCTACCATACCAGGCAAATGAGCAGCACCACCTGCACCAGCTATTATAGCTTTCAAACCTCTCTTTGGAGCTTCCGTTGCATATTTAGTCATTCTTTGTGGGGTTCTATGGGCACTGACAATAGTGACTTCAAATGGAACTCCGAATTTCTTCAATATGTTAGCACCAACTGACATTACTGGCAAATCAGAGTCTGAACCCATAATGATACCAACTAATGGCTTTTCCTTTGGTTCGATGCTCTTTGGAATTTCAGAAGTTTCGCCTAAAATATAATTTAACTTCAGCTCGCAATCCTCCATGGAAGATGATACGATATTAATATGACCCATTTTTCTGGCAGGTCTAGTTGACTTACCGTAAAGGTATACAGAAGCATTTGGGGTTTCTAAAGCTCTACGGCAGGTTTCTAATTCTTTATTTGGTGTGTCATCACCTAAGACATTCAACATTATGGCATTAGTATCAATCGTGGAGAAATTTGTAAAGTTCTTTGGCATTGGCAATCCAACGACAGCTCTAACATGAGCTTCAAATTGGGTAGTTATGCATGCATCTATAGTATAGTGACCTGAGTTATGTGGTCTTGGGGCAATTTCATTGATCAATAATTCATTGTTTGGTAATAAGAACATTTCAACACCAAAAATACCACAACCTGGGAAAGATTTAACAGCATTCTTAGCTAAAAGAGAAGCTTTTGTTGCAATAGTATCGGAAACTCTAGCTGGAGCGTAAACCAAATGACAGATATTATTTTTGTGAATAGTTTCAACTGTCGGGTAAGCATAAACTTCACCTTCAATTGATCTCACAACCATAACTGCTAATTCCTTAGTGAATGGGCACCATTTTTCGGCATATAAAGGTCTATCATTTAAGAATTTAAGAGCTTCTGGAATAGACTCTTTGGTTTTAACGACAAAGTTACCTCTTCCATCGTAGGCCAAGGTTCTAGACTTTAACATGAAAGGGAATCCAAATTTATCACCTGCTTCCGCCAAACTTTCTTCTGTATTTTCTAAAACAGGAACAGATTCAGTGACTTCAACGTCATGTTTAATCAAATGTTCTTTTTGTAAATACTTGTCTTGAATCAACTTAATAGTTTCTGGTAATGGATAGATCTTTACTCCGTACTTCTCTTGCGCAAGCTTCAAGGCATCAGTATCCACATGCTCGATTTCAACAGTAAGAACATCACATTTCTTAGCTAATTCAAGGATGGATTTAGAATCAGTAAAAGAACCATCAACATGCTCGTTGCTGGCATTTATTTGCTTTGCTGGGGAGTTTGGGGAATCTAAAATGATAGTCTTAATATTCAATCTATTTGCTGCTTCGACAATCATACGACCTAATTGGCCACCACCTAAGATACCAACAGTTTTACCGTCCATTTTGCTTATGATAAAGTGTTATAGTAATATATTATTGAGTATTCTATTGAAATGATATAAATTTATCTTTATGATTCTGGTGAAAATCTCATTTTCTAATAAATTTCGATGCCCGAGTCAAATTCTTATCTACTGGAAAATATCAAATTAGTCTTACTAAAATACACAAAGACTACACCTTAGATGGTTATCCGATAAATATCGATGTTACTATCTCATATATAGATTAAGTAAAATGAATGATTTGTATTTAGTAAACGATTTTTAACTAAAATAAGTTTTATTGCAATTGCAAGTTTAGAGAATTGAAAGTTATGTATGGCCAATGCCTCACTGAAGAGATGTTGCTGCAACTTTATAGGTTATTTAAATATTCATCAGTGTAAGTAGGAACATTAGTCACGTCTTGTGATTCACCTTGCACCATCATCATATCAAGATTGGAAGGTTGACGATACTCAGGTGGATGCATTGATTGCTGTGGTTGAACTTGCTGTGGATCTGGAATTGGTTGGTAGCTCATTGGAAGTTGAGTAGGATATTCCAGCTGTATGGGGAATTGGTGTTGCAAATTCTGGAATTTTGCTTGTATGCTTGATTGTGGTGTTCTTTTGTTCCAGGTGGAATCGAAAGCAGTTATAGGAGTAATATCACTCATTTGTAAACCACTATTCACATGGTTAAATTGGTTATAATACATAGGAGATACTATAGTTAAAGGAGCTTCTGAGTTGAAATATGCTGACCTCTCTGGATATTCGACAGATTGACTTTCAATTATACCGTCGCAGGATATTTTACGTGGTAAAGTCAATCTTGTTGATGTTGTAATTGCATCTTTCAATTCCTCTACTTTAGCGAATTCCCAGAGTAATACCAATTGAATTTTCAGTTTTGCTAACATATATGTATCAACTATGTTGCTGTCGGGTTTTTCGTAAACAATTTGTTTAATTGTTACACCTTTGCACGCCAAAATCTTCTCTTCTGATGTTTTACTACTTATGCTTGTAAAGAAGAACTTCCAAAATCTTGGAAGGAATGGTAGATTTTGATCAAATTGTAATTCCTCGGTTAATTTCATAATTTCGTTACCAAATGAATAGACACAAGAGAAAACTGAATATGCCTTGTTTGGATCGCAATTTTCATATTTAACGGAATAGTTAGACTTTAAGCCATCGGCGATAGAATAGTTATATGGCAATTCTGGGAATCTAATCCTTGCCATATTATGAATGATTGGAATTTGTGAGTTTTGGAATTCTGGAAGACCAGGAAATCTACTTGAGATATTAGCGTTTTCTCTAACTTGAAGTTCTTTAACTTCCTCGTTAATGTTTTGAATACTAAAAGTAATTGGTTCCAAGTCATTAGGGTCATTCACAGAAATATAAAAATTTTCAATAGTCAAATTAGTCAACTTTAGTCTCTTGTTGCTAGAAGTACTACTAACCACAGCAGCTGTAGTGGATGTTGTTGGAACAGATGTACTTGAGTGGCTCCTTTTAGTGGATTCGTTAAATCCTAAAGATTTTTCCAAATTGATTTTAGAAAAGATTTCTTCAAATCTCTTGTTATTTGCTAGTTCTTCTTCTTTTGAAGAAAAATGTGGACCATCATTAATCAAACTAATAATATCATGTTTTTGGCCCAAATTCTTTATGACTTGTATATGACTGGAGACTTGTTTTCTGGTTCTGTATTTTCCTGTCTTTGTCAAGATATAGTCTGAAATCAACTCATTTCTTCCACAAGATCTTCCACTGATTTTGATCTTGTTTAATCCGTTCTTTGGAATGATCTTCAATATTTCTTCGAATGCATTTTCTACTTCTTCGGACCAAATTTCATTATAAAGAGTCTTATTATCACTATGATCAAAAGAGCCGCCTTGCAAACTAGAGCCCTCGATAAGAGTACTAGCCATGCTGTTAGAAAGTTCCAGCTTCACATACATGTCGCTATCCTGGGGTTTCTTCAGAAGGGTGCTAGGACTCAAGGTGCCCATGAGCTTGCGTACTGGTGTCTTCTCCTCGTTACTCACAAAGTTAGTTGATCTGGGCATTTCCTTCCTAACTAGCTTTGAAGACTCGTGGATTTGGTAGAGTTGTTTTCCATTGTTGTCGAGTGCAATATCCACAATCAAAGGAAGCTTCTTGTTTGACTGGGGCTTTTCTGGCGTAGGAGTTGGAGTCGCCGAGTTTGACATCGTGGGAAATGTAAGTAACAGTGATATGGTGGTCTTGGTTTTTTGTCAAAGGTTTTCAGCTGTGTAAGGGAGCTAATGTTCTTGTGGGAATCGAGTTATGTGACACGTTTAGTTGGGTTTTGAAAGGAATGAATGTGTTCAACGGTATAACTCGAGTGATTCGCCGATTGCTGTGCCTTATGTAGTTTTATTTCTTGCTGGTTAACTTGGTATATCTGCTGATAACTTGTATTTATATAAAAGCCAACTATAAGATCACTTCAGAATCTAAAATATTTTATGAGAAACAATATAAAACAATAACAAACTCCCAAAACAACTATTCTCACGTCGTTTATATGAAGTATATCAACGTAGTCTAGATTCGGCTTATGATGCTCAAAAAATCAAATCTGAACAATCGTGTAGAATGTAGTCGCACCAAGCGCAAAGATCGACATCAGACGAACGATTCATTCTTGATTGATACAGAGTTGATTTAAGGTTTGTTTACGGAGAAATATGAGGAGTGTTACAATGGGATGGGTTGATACATTGCAGAATACTACAATCAACTAATTGCAGGTAAGAACCCTGATTAGAGAGACCAGAAGATTTGATTCCTCGAGAAAATAACCCTTCGAGCAGCTGTACCGCCACTACTCGGCAAACTAATACATTAGACGATGCAGTGTGGCATAACTGCGGACAGTGCTGAACTTGGGCTTGTGACTTTTGCACGTAATTATGAGATCAAGTTTCTATCCTGAACGTGTAAAGCCATGTAATGATACTGCTAGCTCCTGAAAGACGATATTACCTCGGTGATCAAGTGATGAGATGGTAGCATTCTGTTTTATTGTAGTTTCTAAGTGAGATCAAGTTCAAGAATAAACGAAAATGAATATTGACGGAACAAATATAATGACGGAACAAAAATAAAAAAATTTAAAAAAAATATCAATTCGCCTTTCGAATACAATAAGATAAGGCGAAAAAATAATAAGTATGTAGATCTTACACAATTAAGCAACTGCATTAAAAGTCTTAGATGTCGTCTGCGAGTCTTTAAAACAAGAGATAATATTTTCTAAACTTTCCAAATTTGAAAGTTTTCGTACGAAGCCTTTGGGGAAGCTTAGAATTTGTTACTATATAGGATTTTTTACTATATCGGATTTAATGCCCCTATTATCATGCGGTTATTGAATGCATCACATAATTTTCTCAGGATATTGTCCAATGAGCATTCAACATATTAAACAAATTAGTGACTACTATACGTAGTGCCACGCTAGCCTAGCAAATTTATGCAATACCTAATTCAATATTGCTGTCAAGTTGGAATTGTGATTACCATGAACTAGCAATTCAGTTTCCTAAAATGTGTAGACTGTGTGATCATTATGTTTATATCTATTTCGGCCAATCAAAAATCGACTCTGGCAAAAATCCAATTCTCATTTCTTGATAACAATAAATAGCAAAGCAATAATCTAATAGCTTATGTTCGACTATTAGAGTCTTAAGAGAGTATACAATTCCAAAGCAGTTCTATTTTCTATGTAAAAATGGCCCATCCTGGGCCAGCACTAGAGTGTTGATGATGATCTGACCGAATTCGGTAGGCGAAAAAAAGGGTTCCTGGTGCCTTGCGTCTCACACAATAGGATATGTCGAAGATAATGTTTCAGAAGCAAAAAATAATAAAATTTAGAGACACCAGCATTGTTTCCTTCAACAGGGCATCTGATGTTTTAGAATTGATATAAGCGATATGCATCTACTTGGATTTGGAAATCTGAAACCTGATTCTGCAATGCCTAATGTTGTATTGTGCAATTAGCATACAAATTCATTTCACGGAAACAACCCGATGCTTCCATCCAAGTGTATATCTAAAAGAGTTTAAGACGATGAACGTAAGGTGTATTTTGATAGCTTTTGGAAAATAATCAGAAATACTTGTTGTCTAAAGAGAATATTACAGTATCTGATTTGAGTATTCCTAGAATAGCTAGCTATTATATCCCCCTTGATCATTAGTAGTAGAAAAAGTTAGTATCTCCTTTTTGCAATTTCATGTTCCAGTTTAAGAACAACCAGTATATTTTCATTCTACTTAGAACTAAAAATAAATTTAGAGACAGACACGAAAGCGAAACTTAATTTTACCTTACGATAATATCCCTTTTAGTGTACTCTACAAACTATCTGGTGAATTGCATTTCAAATTTTTCATTTTAGGAAGCCTATTCTGAAACATGTACATTCCGCATTGTAACACATTTTGCAACTATTATTTCTTATGAGATTCATCTTTAATGAAATTATATTCCTAGGCTGGCTAACGAACATGCTTTTAGTTAATTCTATTTCTATAATATAGTATATTTCATCTTCAATGTCATTTCAAGTAAAATTAAACTTCTCGTAAATTTTAAACAATTTACTTAAAATTCTGCATTAATTCTATTAGTGAAAAAGACATAATTGGAGAAAAGTAAATAGTCTAACGCAAAGCATATAGAATTCTTATGACCACTTTTCTTTAAAATTCCAAAAGTAGATTTATAGTTTTTATTAAGAAATATTTTTCTTGGAAACGTTTTTGGCCATACGTCTCTATCACTGCTAAATCCAATTTAAATTGAAAAAATATGAAAGAGTACCATGGGATAATACAAAATTTTAGGATTGCGGTTTTGTATCTTAAAATGGTCGTAGAGATATGTAACTTTGTAGAGAAATGTATCTTTGTAAGTAAAAAATATACATATATTCGAATTCACTGATTATTTCATTAAAAGTAAAGTGGAGAGTAGTATGGTCAGTTTATAAATTCACTCCAATACTTTATAAAAACGTATATATTGATATCTGTTTGGCTCAAGATCCCATGCTTTTATATTTTGTGGATTTTTTCAACAAATCTCAAATTCTGTTAAGATTAGAACGATGCTTGTTCAGTGAACTAACCTCTTTAATTACATAAAAAATACAAATAATTTGCTGTATCATGCCAGTATATAGATTTGAGGAACAATTGAATGACCTTATGGACTATTTCATATTAGGTGACCCTGACCTTCTTTACCAATTTAAAGAAAATAAAAAGCTTCCCGATAATTTGATTACTGAATTTACTACTCAAGATACCGGTGATAGAGCAGTAGAAGAAGGCATAATGTTTCCAATGGCAGGTATCGAGAACCATCCCTACACTGTAATTTTTAATATTTCGGAGGACCAGATAGAATTGTCGAAGAGTGAGAATCGATTAATTCATGAGCAAAATAATTATGTATTGCATGTGAGTAACGAGAGAATTTACCTATATACAATGCCTTACTTAAACAACTTCAATAGGGAAACACTTTCTTCTTTAAAGAATCAGCGCAATGCATTTGTTAAATTATCAAATGGTTGGTATAGTGTAGATTTATACGTTGGGTATATTGGTGAGAAATTCCAGAATTCAGATAACCACATACAAACATTTTGGGAACCAACTATAGAATTTAGTTTGAATCCCACAGAAAAGAAACCTGACTACAAGGGTGATATAAATCACCTCTTCTCTCTTAATGATGAATATAGTTAGTGTCAGATTTAGCCATATTAACGAATCTTTTAACTATTACTGCAAAATGTCACGAATACTATAGTTGTACTATTATACATATTTATTTACAATTATTATACACGAAATCCTCTACGTTCCATTCAAGTATGCGAAGAGAGCTTCACTATTCTCTTCATTTAATTCTTCTACCTCACTTAAATCATTCTCTTCTAGTATCTTAGAATGATGACGATAATTCAACTCTATCGAAGATCCAGAATATTGAACAAACGGAACTTTTAGATTTCCATGATTCATTTCTTCCTTGATCCTGGATTCGGAAGATAAGAGGTCTGGGAGTAGAGTTTGAAATTCCTTAAACCACCTCTTAAACAGTTTGACGACGTTGAAAATTGGTTTATTTTCTTTAATTATCGTATTTTTCAATAATTGAATATCATTTATGAAATCTCCAATGCTCACATAGCCATACCTAGAATTTTTATTAATTATATCACTCGTTGAAATGCTATTATTCCTTGACTTATAATTGCGAATATTCCCATGTGTATCAAACCTATTAAGCGTTGTAAACGTATTATCAATAAGAGTTTTTATAGGGAAATACACAGAATCAATCATCTGAAGTCCCACAGAGTCCAGCTCCTTCTGTAATTGTTGATGTCTCATATTATCGTTACTCAATTCAATAAACTCATCTAGATTTTTCACTAATATATTCGAGAATTCAAGCTTTTGCTGGATTTCTTCTGCAGTATTATTTCCATATAGAATTGAACTGCTAGAATTGAGGTTATTATTTTTTCTTACTAATGCTGAACCTTTTTTCAGATCCCTCTTTAAGCACCAATAGCGACAAATTTCATTACTAATTTTCCTCATTTCCTGTAATATTTCACCTCTTGATAAATTAGGAACATTTTCTAATCCTTTTAACATAGCCAGCTGTGCAATAGTACTCAGGTTATTTTGTGTATCAACTTTGAGATCAATCAAAGTCTGTAATAAAATATCACTGAACAATTTTGGAGGAATTGGGGTACTATTATCTGTTTGCCATTTAAACACATTCAACTTGTTGGCGTTTTTTTGATTTCTCGAAAGCTTAGCATTGCGGTCATTCAATACCTTAATATCACTAAAATAAAGCCTAGTTCGATTAATTCCGTCAATAACTTCATTTCTATCGAAATTGTTTGGGCAATGCTTATCGCAAAACGATCTCAAGGAAGCCTTATTATGTATTGCGCCTTGTATACCATCGGTTAAATGCATGTATAGGCCTGCCCTTTTCGCACATGTAACATGGTATGCCTGGAAGCAATTTTTGTTAGTACATTGAACACAAGCACCCACCTTTTGCTTACAAATATAACAAGTTAGTTTCCACCGACTCTTCGGTATTAAAGTGACTCCTTCAATAGGTTCCATATAAATAGGATTAGCAAAATACAATTCATTAATCCAAAGAGCACAAATTACATGACTCCATAGACTATTATCTAGCTGTTTAAAAGCACCAGTTGTACTTGGGCAAAAAACGCACCCAACTTGTCTATTCTTATTAATCATACATTTACGACAAAGCCATTGTCCTTCAGGTATGAAGGCAATTCCATAACATTCTTGATGTACTGCAATGTCACACCCGTCACAAAAGACAATAGCATTCGAATTATCACAATCACTGTCATTACATATAGCACACTTTTGCTCGTATGAAGGTCCCTCCACAATACCATCATCATTACCATATTTTTGGTTATTCGTTCCACCATCTAATGTCAATAATTCATCAGATTCGTCTTCACCTGAATTGATAGAGTTCATCTGTAATTCAAGTTTATCCCATTCACTTTCTAATATGGTAATCATAATTTCAAACACTTCTGCACTCACTTTAATAGTGTTAGACAGAATACTGTTCCGATGTTCTACGTAGAAGTAATCTTGCTCATCCATGTCATACTCGACATATATTTTCTTCTTTTCTAGCACTTCTTCAATACTACTACACCCAGCAGGCAAGGAGAATGGTCTGATATATCCTTCAGTGACCTGTTTACTGTTTTTAGCCTTGTTTGGTTCTTGGTAACCATATTCAATCAACTGTTTACTGAACTTTATATTTCTGTTATCGACAGGATCTAAGAGTGTATAAACCGGCCTCTTTAGGTCTATATGTGTTTTTATTGGCTTGTCTACTTCCATATAATTGTCAGAATCACCATCATTATCCACTTGAAGAAACAATTCTAGTTGACTAGTTTCGTCTAAGTCTGGATAAACTTCCTTCAAATCTCTTTCTTCTCGCGGCTTTGAATTATCGTGAATAGTTGTAGGATTATTCCCAGCATTGTCTAAGGCATTGAATACGCGTCCATTATCATTCATTGATCCAGTTATTCAATAATGGAAGACTCTAAATAAATACATAATATTATGAGATTCGAAAATACCACGTGGATTTTGTGTCATTTCTATCTAACTATATGAAGAATGTCGGTTTACTTGCTATGTTGTGTGCATTGAAGTCTGTGGATTTATACAGCGATGATATCATTTTCAGAAGATCATTGATGGAATGCTGCCTAGATGTCGTAGTAGATTGTATTGGTGTATTAAAAGCAGTGACCGTATCCGGTGATTCACAACACGCACCATTGAGTGTAGACTCGTCTATCACTAAACTATTTCTTGGCTTATCCAAAAGTGAAAGCTTTGAACCCATCGAGGAAATGCTATTACTTGTCAAATTTGAATGACTCAAGGAATGAGATATCCTCACAGAGGGGATTGACTTATTTCTGGCTGGGGAAATGGAACCGTTGAGTGCCAGTACAGGTGCTTGGGGTTGTGTTTGTAAGACCTTCAAAGCTTCTCTCAATTGATTTGCTAAGTTGACATTACTATTCGAATGTTCTTTGAATGATGAGTTAAGGAGAGGTTTGAAGGGTGTGGCGTCCGACTTAATGAAGGGATGATCCTGCAACTGCTCAGCAGTTGGCCTTTCAGACGGATTGAGTATGAAGCATTTCGAAATAAAGTCCTTTGCATTATCTGAAATATGATCCCAGTATTCTGGGGGATCAAATAAATAGTCTGCTTTAGCTATTGCCTCTTTTGTTTCCTTGTCATTGTCATGATCAAAGGGCATATAACCACACAACATAAAGTACACCACAACTCCCAAAGCCCAGATATCAACAGAGTAACCGTAACCTTTTTCTCGATCAAACATTTCTGGTGCCATATAACTAAGTGTGCCTGAAATTTCATGCAATTTTTTATTAGGGTATAAACTCCTTGCCAACCCAAAATCAGCTAATAATATGCTTGAAGAATAAGCTCTTTTTGATTTAAATAGAATATTTTCTGCTTTTATATCGCAATGCACGATGTGTCTTTCATGTAAATAATTGAGAACTCCTATTAAGATCTTTGTTATGTCGGCCGCATAATCTTCTTCGAGTTTTCCCTGTGGACCAAAATCAACAATCTTATCAAAAAGTTCACCTCCTAGGGCCAAATTTGTAACCAAATATAAGTGCTCAGCAGTTTCAAAGTAGTCTACTAATGTAAGGATATGGTCATGTTCACTTGATACCTTTTTCAATATTTGAAACTCATTCTGGAGCATAGCTTCTGAGCCGTAAACTAATTTCTTGCTATACTGCTTAGCAGCATAGTACTTTCCGCTCGTCTTACTTCGACATTCATAAACTCTTGAATATGTACCCCTTCCTAGTATTTTTTTGGATATAGTATATTTACACGGATCAATAAATCTATTCGCATCTATATTTCTGACATTTGTAGAATTACTTGGTGGCCATCTATCTAACTGAGAGCTCAGCATTTATAATAATTATGAATAAAGTAAAAAATAAAATATAAAATTGTGAGTCCCCTTGATACCCCAAATATATTCCTCCAGATTATTTTATCAGGAGAGTATTTTCGGTTTGATCAAGCGTACATTCCCGGATTATCGTAAGCAAGAAAATATTCCGATGACCTAATTTTCCGAGAAATATTACGCTTATATACAATATTAAAGCATGATCAGAATCACATTATATGCACGTGATAGGTTTTTTTTTTTTCAAACTTATAGAGATGAGATACTTTAGAAGATGTTATTGAAACACATCATTAATTTCAAGTATGGATGGCTCGAATTTAAGCTTGTCTTCTTTGAAAGACAAGATTGCCAATAGATTGAATGATCTGAGTAAGAAGAACAAAAAATCTAAAGACAAAGAGGCCTCTAGAAAGAAGGAAGTGAGTGAACCTAAGAAAGATAGTAAGAAGCATAACGAGAAGAGCACTAAAAATGATGCGAAGAAGGAAACAAAGAAGAATAGCAAAAAGGAGAAGAAGCTAGAAAAGGTTGATAATAAACCAGAAGAAGATGAAGAAGAAGTCTTACGTCGTGAAGCCTTGGCGCTTGGTGCCACAGAAGAAGATTTAGAATTATTAGAGGGCATTGAAGAAGGTGAAGAAAGTGAACAAGAATTTGGCACTGGTGCAGAAAAATTAGATAAGAATTTTGGCTCTGATTTATCTAAATTCATGAAGGGTATTGGATTGGATGGTGGTGATGCCATTGTTGTCGACGATGAAGAGGTAGAAGAAATTCCAACTTTAGTCGAGAAGGCTGAAGAAAATGAATCAGAGGAAGAATCAGAAGAAATAGAAGCAGAAAAGAAGCAAGATGAAAGTTCTGAATCTGAATCCGAATCTGAATCCGAATCAGACGAAGATAAAGAAGAAGTCAAAGTTGAAACAAGAAGCATCAAAGAGAAGAAGAGCAACGCGGATAAAAAGAGAAATGCTGATAAAATTACTGATGTTGCAACTGTCAATTCTTCCAAGTTAGCTATCCCAAGTCGTACTGATTGGTATAATATCAAATTAGAAATAGTCGAGAACCCAGAAAAACTTGACAGATATGGAAGGGAAAGATTATATGAAAGAGCCAAGCAAATTGTGGAAGATGATAATAAGTTATATTTACAGGAATTTACTTCTAATAATTCACAAAAGAAGTTTTTATCTCAAATTTTATCAGATGGTACCTTAAACGATAAAATTTCTGCTTTAACATTACTTATTCAAGAAGCTCCATTACATAATATGAAGGCATTTGATACTTTATTAGGTTACTGTCAGAAAAAGTCTAGAACTGCTGCTCTTCAATCCATTAATGCCTTAAAAGATCTTTTATTGAATGGTGTTTTACCAGATAGAAAATTAGTTTCCTTTGAAAAGCAACCATTAGCTAAGGATTTAACTGACTTGCATTTGGCTATTTATTATTTTGAAGATTATTTAAAGAAATCTTATTTCAAGTTGATATCTACATTGGAAGTTTTGTCTCATGATCCAATTGTACATGTGAAGATGAATGTGGTCAGTCACTTATTTGATTTATTGAAAAGCAAACCTGAACAAGAAGCGAACTTGTTAAGATTAGGTGTCAATAAATTGGGTGATATTGATAATAAGGTTGCTTCTAAAGCTTCATACCAGGTTTTACAGTTAGAACAGGCTCACCCTGCCATGAAAAAGATCATCACAGATGCCGTTATCGATATTGTATTTAAGAATAATAATGACTATCATGCTAAGTACTATTCAGTTGTTACTTTGAACCAAACCATTTTAACCAGAAGAGAAGAAGTGTTAGCTAATTCGTTAATTAAAACTTATTTTGCATTATTTGAAAAAGTGTTAGTTGAGGGAGATAGTGCTAACGCTGAGTCGAAAGAAGATAAGGTCCTTGGAAAATCAGAAAGAGGTAGAAAGAATAACCGTAAGAATTTCAAGAAGGGCAAAAAGGGTGGTAAATCAGTTAAGCAAGAAGAGAAGTCAGAAAATGAAGTTATTGAAGAGAAGAATGCAAGATTATTCTCAGCATTATTGACCGGTTTAAACCGTGCCTTCCCATTTTCCAACTTACCTAATGACGTCTTCCAAAAACATTTAGACACCTTATTCAAAATTACTCATTCTACAAATTTCAATACTTCTATTCAAGCATTAGTATTAGTGAATCACATCATAACTGAACAAAAGCTTGATTCCGACAGATACTATCGTACGTTGTACGAATCATTGTTAGACCCTAGAGTGGCAACCACTTCAAAACAAGGTATTTATTTGAATTTATTATTTAAGTCCTTGAAAAATGATCAGGGTAATGTTCCTAGAGTTTTAGCATTTGTTAAGAGAATTCTTCAAATTTGTACTCATTGGATAAATGTTGGTGCTATATCTGGTATGCTTTACGTATTGATGGAGTTATCTAAGATGTATCCTCAAATACAGGATTTAATGATTGACTTTAACTCAAGACCTGATGGAGAGTTCGAGGAATCAAAAGAAGGCGAGGAACCAAGGGAGTATGATAGTCGTAAGCGTGATCCAAAATTTGCAAATGCAGACAGATCATCTCTTTGGGAATTAAACCAATTTTTAAATTACTACCACCCTACAATCGCTATATACGCTTCTTCATTATTGGAAGGTAAAGAACAACCAAAGCCTGACTTAGGGTTGTTTTCATTAGCTCATTTCTTAGACAGATTTGTTTACAAGAATGCTAAGCAGAAGCCAGTTACAAAAGGTTCTTCTATTATGCAACCTTTAGGAGGAGCACACACCGGTTCTTTATTGGTTAGAGCCACAAACGTCATTAACAATGAAGTACCAGTTAACACAGAAGATTGGTTATCCAAAAAGTCGGAGGAAATTAAGCCAGACGAAAAGTTCTTCCATCAATACTTTACTTCTAAGGTTAACAAATTGAAATCTAACGATTCTAAGACAACAGATGGGGAAGATGTTGAAGATGAAGAAAACTTGGGTGACGAGGAAATATGGGAAGCTTTAGTTAAATCGAAACCGGAAGTCGAGGGAGAAGATGACGACGACGACATTGGATTCTCTGATTTAGACGAGAATGATTTCTCGGATTTGTCAAGTGATCAAGAAGATGGGGAAGCTAACGAAGCCAATTTTATCGTCGACGCAGCCGAAGAGGTAGAAGAAGAAGCATCTAACAACGCAGAAAGCGACGAAGAAGAATTCAAAGATGCTCAAGAGTTTGCTGATGATGACTTCAATGAAGAAGAAGGTGAGATGTTTGGCATTAACAATGAAGATGAATTGAGCGATTCAGAAATAGAAGTTAAGATGTTAGGAGTTAGTGACAATGATGATAGTGAAGACGAAGCAGAAGCCCTGGATGAAAAGGAGTCAAAGAAACGTTCCAAGAACCAGGAATCCAAAAATAAGAAGCGTAAGCTCAAGAGCTTGCCTACGTTTGCTTCTGCTGATGACTATTCAGCCTATTTGAATTCGGACGATGAAGACTTCTCCTAATCTTACCGTCCTTATGCATGTACAAGATATTTCGATCTAAATAAAATAATTTTTAATTATGCTAATTGTAGTGAATTCAACTCAAGAATTCAATAAAATTGAATTATATAGATAGTGACAACACAATAACAATACAATAACCCCTTTTATTTCCCTATTTGGCAGATATGATCCCCTCGTTTCATCGTGAGTTTACTCCCTATTATTACTTGTTATTACGCAGTGCAGCTCCATTATTTGCGATTTTGTGGCGGTTTAAATTTCACGAAAAAAACTTCGATGCATTCCCGAATTAGGTAGTACATTTTTCAACGGCTATCCTGCATTACCCTGGAATTTCGTGAGGTTTAAAAAGCTAAAATTTTTCTACTTTCAATTCCATGGGATGGAGATATAAAGTCTTTGGTGAATTCCTGATACTGAAGTAGTGTATTCGAAAAAGTTATAAAAACGCGTTATCCTAAAGTTAAAGATTCGAGAGAATATTCTAAAGTCACTATTGAATTGTGAAAGGAAAAGAATAAATGACGACAAGATGGAATGATAGCTTACAGGCTGTCAATGATCAATTTGAAATTTGTATATTCGGGGCAGAGAAGACAGGAAAATCATCATTCATTTTGCATTTTGTTAAGGGGTACTTTATAGAGGAGATTGACTCTTGTGTTGAAGAGCTTTATACAAAAATCATTCCGAACGAAACTGGATATAGGGAATATACAATCTTAGATACCAATACTTCTGAAGTAGACTACTATGCATCAAGTAGAAGAAAACAAATACAGAACACCTTGAGTATGGTGTTTGTTTATGCTGTTAACGATCGTGACTCATTCGAAGCGTTGGAGGATATTTACCAAAGAATTAAATCGATAAGAGAAGATATGCCACCCGTAATAGTAGTCGGGTTAAAATCGGATATATATAATGATATACAAGTCGAATATTATGAAGGTAGAGAATTTAGTGAAAGAATAGACGCTATAAATTTTACTGAATGCTCAGCCAAGTTAAATATTGGTGTTGATAAAACGTTTGAACCATTGATTATTGAAATCGAACGCGTCAAAGAAATGGAAGCTCTACAAAAAGCGGATTCTGCTTCTGTATTCAGTAGCAGATCTATGGAAGATAGCCAAGAACAAATTGAAGAAACTGAACAAATCAACGTTACAAAAACAATTAAAAACGAAGCTGATGAAGGCTTGATAGATAAAGATTCAAAGCACTTCAGTGATAAAGAATCAAAAATCTCAAAAGATGATAGAGGAAGCTATAGTAGAAGAGAAATCAGGACAATTACAAGAAACATCTCTGATCACAAGAGTGTTAAAGAAAAGGAAAATACTTCCAAATGCTGCATAATAATATGACGAACATTAAATTTGCATTTATTGAATTTCATTCATATCCATAATATTTTTAGTTGAATATTTTAATCAATAGACACTAAACATTAAATAATTAGACAGATTAAATAGCTGCAGCCTCTGCAATATGCGAGAAACCACGGAATTGCTCTTGCATTTCTGATGTAAGTACTGTTTCAACAGGAGTTAATCTTGGAGTCTCGGATGTAAACTCTTGGTCAAAATTTGAATAATCATGTTCTGAAGTAATTTCCGGCAAGTAAGGTGGTTGGATACGACAGTGAAGAACATCATCGAAATCTATGTCAATAAAATAAGGATGTTCCATAATTTCATCTGCATCTCTCTCACTACTTCCTAATCTTTGAGAAGGATCTTTGGTTAGTAAAGCTTGTAAAACTAATACAGTTTGACGAGGCATGCTTATAGGGTACTTAACATCATCATGCTCAATGGCGTTGAATATTTCATCTTCGTCATCACCCTTAAATGGCGATTGACATAAAAGCATCTGGAATAAAAGGACCCCAAATGCCCACCAATCAACGCTCCTATCATATGGTTTACCAGCAACAATTTCAGGTGCCATGAATTCAGGAGTACCACAGAATGTTCCAGTAGTATTTGTGAACCACATATTATCTTTACACAAACCATAATCAGCGATTTTTATATGTCCTTTTGTTGTCAATAAAATATTATCTAATTTCAAATCACGGTAAACAATACCATTGTCATGAAAGTATTTTAATGCTAATAAAACTTCACAAGAATAGAACTTTGCCCTTTTAGCAGAGAAACGAGATTTTTGTATATGCCACATTAAATCTCCTCCGGATATATATTCCATTACAAAATAGATACGGTTCTCTGTTTGAAAACAACAATGTAAATTCAATAAGAATGGATGCATTTCCTTGTTCGCTGTTAAAAAGACTCTCTTCTCTGACTTAACACTATCAGCCTCGTCATTTTCAACAATAAAATCTTTCTTCAATACTTTGATTGCACATAATTTTTGGGTGTGTCTGGATTCGGCTAACATAACTTTACCAAAGTTACCTTTACCCAAAACTGCTAAAAATTGGAAATCGTCCAAGCCAATCTTTCTTCTACGACGTTTTGATTTATGAGTGGATTTGCTTTGTACAGGCTCAGATGACTTTTCTACATCAACAACATCAACTTGAGGAGCGACAACCATTTGGGGCATCATACCTTGATTCATTAAGCCATGCAGACCATTTTGTGTATTATCATAATCAAATCCCTCAAACTTATTTTGATTTTCAATACCATTAGTAACTACTGACTCATTAATTGGTTCCAAGATCTGTTGGTTATTAGGAAGATATGGTTGTAAATCATCGGACTTATTAGATACAAAAGTATAATCATGAGCATTTTGAGATTCAAATTCAACCTCATCTTTGGTTTCTTCTTGTGTTAGAGGTGGTGGCGGCGCACGTCTATATGGTGATTTATTAAATGGGGACTTGGTTTGTTCTTGATACTCATTATTCACTTGAGTAGGGAGTTGCATATGAACCTCATCCTCTTCATCTGACACGTTTTGCAAGCTTGAAGATTTTGATTCACTTGTAAATTTAGATACTACTGGTTGGGGCTGAATAAATTCTGGAACTATAGGTAAGCTCTTTTGTTGTTTCACAGGTGGCTTAGTTGATTTAATAGTTGTAAGAATTTGATTAGCCATCTCCATGGACATTCCACAGAAATCAGGAACCAAGTGAACACAGTGAGCATGGCACATCACACCACACTCTGTACATTTACGAACATTCTTTCTACCCCAAGGAAGAATATATCCACAATGACAACACCATTTTGTACCACGATTGAGAATTGGTTCAAATCTATGTGGAATACGATGATTTAATTTAGCCGCATCATCCATATCATTACTTGTTTTTGAAATACATTTTGTAACAACTTTTTGATAACATTTTTTATGACAAAGAAATTTACAATCTTGACATTGGAATCCGGTATAACGTAAAAATTCTCCACACAATGCACAACACATAATATTATAAAATTGCTTTTGAACAAATTGATGTCCATGTTGTTCAAATACTTCTTCCTTCTTTTGTTTAATGGCACCATGACGTCCTAATCCTCCCATAAAATGAGAACCATCCGTCCTATTACTCTTTTCAAATGATACAGATACTAATATCTGACCAACTGGCTCAAGATTTAACCAAGAAGAAATTTGAATCTTACTATCTGAAGATGGTGAAAAGGAACCTGAAGATACATTCTGACCAACATTATTATTGCCTGAATTATACAAATTTGCCAGGATTCCAGCATTTTTATTACCAAAATCATTAGGCGGCAAACTAGCTGATAAAGTTGTTGCAGAAACCCAATTTTCCTTTCCTAATTCACTGTCAACCTTCTTCTTACGAAGTTCTTCTGTAATATCAGAGAGTAAAGCCCACGTAAGTGCTACAGGGATCCTATTTTGCCCAGACTTATCATAAACACATAACTCAATTTCGTATCCCTTCTCAACATCAATCGAAAATTCCTCATTCCATTTTCCAGTTCTTGAACCATGTGTCCTGGCTCTCTCTACATCATCAACCTTGATACATACTACAGACTCAGGTCTTTTGGTAAAAGCAGGGGATGCTATATGATCCAAATCTCTAATACATGTTATCGTAATATTCAATTTACCGGTTAATGGCTTCCTGGCATACTTTGGCGTATTCATTATTTCCATATCACGCGTAACTTCATGTACGTCAATATGCATATCTTGATATCTTTTTAAAGATTTGTTCAATAATTGGATTCTTTGATCAGATTCCAATTTCCCCCCTTCTGCAGCAACACTACTAGATTTGTCTCCATCCATCAAGTACAAGTGTGATATTTTTTCGTTAGCTTCACGATACTGATTTTCAACCTGTAATTTGAATTGTAACTGTTGCAACATGTACTGTATTCTGTGTCCTAATGAAGGACAATCGTATTTGATTAAATCAAATCTAGAATATGCTGGTCTTGTCGATTCAGCCATTGAATCCTTTTTTCCTTCTGCTTGCAATGAGTTATCCATTTGTATACTCATCTTAGCCAAGGTTGATTGAAGGTAATCAATGTTTGATTGGGTTTCTCTAATTTGAGTATTACATCTTTGTATGACTTCAGCATTGTTTGTTGTTTTTCTCAAATTCTGAAATCCCTGGATAAGCTTTTGCTCTCTTTCGATTTTACCTTTGATGTCATTTAACACCTCTTCGTTATTTGAAGAAGACATACTGTAGCTAAATTCTTCTGGTGAAAGAAAGATAGTTTGTTGATAATAATAACACTCAGATCAAATCGAACTGTCGTTCAGATCAGATTTGTAACTATTTGTTTCAAGGATAGGCAATTTATTCCGCACACGTATTCTATTTCTATAGAAGCAAAATATTGATATATGTGATTTTTCAAACTAACAATTCAACCAATATAGATATATATTACGCAAGGTTGTTGAATATCGAATCTTTAATTTGTTTGTGTTGACAATTTACTATTTCTTCACAGCGCTATGTAAGTGTTCATTAATCATGTGATCCGATCTAAATATAAATTTCATATGGTCGTGTTTTTATCAATACATATATAGATCCTAATTATATATATATATATAGATTTATATATAAAATATATACGATGGTTAATAATATACAATTGTCCATTTGGTTCAGGAAATAGTTAGTAATTTTTTTACTCATAACTCTATTGAAGCGTAGGAAAAAAACCAACTTTAATTGGAAATCAAAAGATAGCCAAGTCATGTTTATTCTTTCATTAGAATACAATTAACATGCATGACTTGCTTGGCAAATAATAAATATTAAACTAGAAAGTATATTTCGTAAAATAAGCATCAGAAACTTAGAAAGTTTGTGTTATCGTGCTGCTTCCAGCAGCAAATCAATTAAAGTGAAAACCGAGTTCGCTCATTATTCGAATTATCTGCTATTACAGCGACAATTACAGTCAGGAACAGGGCATACATAGTGCTTGGAGAACCACTCTTCTGCATGGAAAGCATGTGCACCATGATTGCAATTCAAACAGAAACTGAACCATTCTCGGAACTTATTCTCAATCTTATTGCCCATAGATGTTTCAAGAAGCATTTCGGAGGACTCAAAAGGAATAGGCGTACCTAATGTCAAAAGGCAAATAGAGCATCTTGGAAGAGGCGAACCACAATGAGGACATGCCCTCAAATCAGATTTTTGTTTAGTTTGGAGGTTCATTTTATTCAATTGCTTCATGAGAATAGTAGGATTACTGCTTCCGGTACTTTTGCTATTCAAAATATTAGGTTTTGTTTTAGATAAATTCTTGTTACATCGTATACATTGAAGATAGACCTGCTTTGGTGCTGCCTTCAATGTTATTCGACCAGAGTTATTTTTAGAAAGCTTTGTACGAGCAACATCGAATTTAGCACGGATATTAAAAAGTTTCCAGCTATTAAGCAAATTTCTATAGCAGTCAATCCAGTGATCAATTCTTTTATCTGAGAAATACCTAGGACAAACAAACGAAGCAATCAACGCAGCAGTTTGAACATCACTAGATCTATCAACATAACTTTGTAACAAGTCTATTCCTCTTCTAGTTATACCGGTAAGTATTAAACCATCAAGTTCACCTTTACGAACGACAGTGTCCGCAATTCTATTTAAATAGACGGTAAGATCTTTATCAGAAAGAAATCTTAATGCAACACCCAACCTTTCCTTTAAAGGTAAAGAGCTCTCATCTAAAACATCCCACCAGTCGTTATCTGCAATAAATGCAAATATAGCACGTAAATACGGATCATCTAACTCACTGGCCATTTTACGACATTGATCTTTCCAAGGACTATTAACAACTGAATCCTTGTAAGCCAAATACCCAGCTACTGCAGTAGACATCAAACGTAATCTTTCTTTCTTGGAACTGGCTAATATTTCTATAGCTTTAGTAACATCTCCATGAAATACCGCCCAGCCGGCTGCCTTTTCATATTGACCTAAAGAAATTAATAAATTTAATTTCTGATCAAATTCATCGTCTGTTAAGTACCAACCAGAAACGATTAAACATAATTTTCTTTGTGCTTTTCTCTCACTTTTACTTAGTATATTTATGCCTGCTGTCTTCTTTCCTTTAGACAGTACAATTGCATCCACTGATTCCGAATATAAGCGGTCCGTCAATCGTCCCATTCCTGGATCAATTCTATTATCCTTCTGTATTTCTTCCGCACCAGTCCATATTCCAAGGACACCTTGAAAACCCAAGTCTACGCCACGATTAACCATAACACCTTTATCCAATGATTTTTTAGCCAAGCTAACCCATCTCCAAGTATTTTTAAGAAATTCTGGATTTGTTATACTGTCCAAACTTTCTAATACCTCTATATTTTTCAAAGCATCAACAGAATACCCCATTAATGCTCTGTTTCTAATTGTACAGCAAATATCATTGCTGATAACTTCAGAAGTCTTCAAAAAGTTCTTTAATGGAATCGAGTCTTCTCCATTTAATCTTTCAACAAAATTTTCATCATTTTCATAAGGTTGTATGGCGCTTCCTTCAAAATTGGAAAGTTCACCATCTTCTGAATAAGCGGCATTACTCATGCTTCTTTCAGCCTTTTTATTTGTACTAGCATATCTAGAGTCTGTTGTAATTTCAGAAAGGTTCAAAAAATGAGTCAGAGTTCCTTCGTGTCCAGCTATAGTGAATTCGTTATATGAGTTAAAGTCCAATGCATCAATACTTTCAATAACTGGCATTCGGAATATAGTTCCTGATTGTCTCATACATACAAAATTTGTTGATGTGTTTGAAAGAATATCAGGAGAATAATCGTATGATATTACCCTTTCATAGTAAGTTTTAACATCCAAAACTAAAGAAACGAATAAAGATTCTTCATTAGGCTTGTATAATTGCGCAGATTGTTGCTTTAAACTCTGTAAGACAGTCGTGTCTCTGAGATTCCTAAATTTAGTATCTATCGAAATATTTGACTGTGGCACAGTTCCAGTATGCCATCTTCTAATAAGATCACCATTGAATACAGCAGAAAATTCACCGCTTCTAATTGTAGAGCTTCTTACACACGAATTTATATTTTTACCAGCAGAATCTATCAACAATTTATTAAAATGTAAGATTGGAGCTTCTGTTATCACGTTTAAATTTGATGAAGATTTAAATTTAGAATTGTTAGAAGTAAGCTTTCTTCTGTCCCAAATTACTAATGACCCGTCCTCACTAGCAGAATAAAATAAATGATTTTTAAAATGATCTATGGTAATCCCCATAGTACACTTTGTGGCCATTTGAAAGGCTGGACTGTCCATTCTTAAATCAATTTCTCTTAAAAACTTGTACGATCCACAAAGAATTCCATTCTCTTTATCAGGATAGAATTTTGCTGATAATATAGCTTCATTTGGTAAATATGATGATACAGGTCTTTTAATATGATAATTATCACTAATATTGGAGTAATGTTCAATGTTCCATATTTGCAATGAATTATCTTGTCTACCTTTATCAAAACCACCGACGATCAAATTATTGTTATTAAATGAAATAGCATTGCACGGTCTCTCTTGCTTTGGTCTTAATTTTAAGATCGATGACGTATTAGTATTTATGTCAAACACTGATATAGAACCATTAATTGTACCTACACCTGTCATACCATTATGATCTAATGAATATGATGAACATTGTATATTTTCAAACCCAGCTCTACTAGACACTTTCACCATCTCATTAGATTCAACATTGGGATTATCATGATGTGTTCGATATAATACCACCTCATCTCCAAGAGGATTAATAGCTATAAATTGCTGTTCATATCCAACATCCCAATTAAGCGCTCTTACAATGGTTCCACTCATTTGAATAATGCAATACCACCATAAATAACTTGTATAACAAATGAAAAATAAAATACTCGCGATAGCCAATTTTATTCCTGCAGAACTACATTTAAACAACTAGATTCAAAAATAAACAAAATAATATACAAGGAAAATAAAAAATCATTATATAAGTCTATTCCAATTCATTAACGTGGTCAATACTATTTAGCGATATAGAAGTCTCATGATCTACGACTTTTGATATCCAGAAAAAGCATAGGCAGAGGATTTCCTTTGGTTTTTAGATTCTTCTTCTTGAGCAACGATACATTGCACTATATCTATCAAGTTTTTAAAGCTTTTATCATTACCTTTAATCTTCATTAATTGCAACGATGAAGTGTCTATAGAATCAATTATTTCAATTCTAAAAATGAGCCTTTTACTTGCCTGTAGGAATCTTGAAGAGATTTCACCTGTGATTAATCCAAATTCATCGTCAATATCTACCCTCTTTAACGTTCCATCAATTTTTTTCAATTCTAGTTGATTCTTTACAATTCTCATTAAGTCAATAGATGAAAGATTAGATGATATAACCTTGAGATTCTTATCTTGGGTCTGGGAATACTCATCCTTCTGAGAACCGAAAGAATCAAGTAATTTCTTAAACCAATTTCTCTTCTTCGAAGGGAAAGGTTCAATTTTTGAGAACCGTGAAGCCATTGACAATCTTGAAAATCTATTATGGCCATGTCCTTCTCCCAGATTTGGTGGCTTTGGTGCTTCTCTCTTTGGTTTCAAACTTAACTTTCTACCAATTGATATATCACTGTCAATATTTGCATTTGGAGTGTCAACTTTCTGATCCTCGGCACTTGTAATCACCACTCGCTTTTCATTAAGCCTGGATAAAGCCATTTCACTAAATACACGAGTGGATTCTCTCGCAAATGATTGTTTGGATACCAGTTTACGTTGAGCCAGTTCTTCAGATTCATCGTTCAAAATATCTTCAGGTTGAGAATAGTTTCTGATGCTATCAGTATTAGATGGAATCAATCTATCTGATACTTTGCTATCTAAATCAGAAATAGTTTCATTTTGATCTATTGTATCTTCAATGAGAGATGATGTATCCAAAACACGTAAATTAGAATCTTCATAATAGGATTTATCACCAAAGCTTGATTTTGATTTTCTTTCTTTAATACTACCAGTACTGCTCTTATAATTTGACCTTGAACAATATGAATCGTCATACAAATTCTCATAGTTTTTGTATACAGTTGCTAAAGAGTCATCATTTGCAGTGCTATTAGCAAGTAATGTATCTTTCGAATCAATCAAACTTGGTCTGGTAGTATTCAACTTTCCTATCTCAGCAGTTCTTGAGCTAATAACTTCAAAATTAGACATATCACTCAAAAGTGCATTGGATTGGTTACGATCGAAGGAAAATTTTCGGGAATCAGATACTTCCCCTTCCAAAGTACTCTCATCATTCTCTTCTTCTATCAAACTAATTACTTCTTCCTGGAATGTGTTATTATTAGTATATTCGCCAATTGATTCTGAAATTTCAACCGAAAGGAAATTTGAATCTTCAACACTATAATCATTAGCGATATTCTCATTACCACTCACACCAATTCCCAATCCTAGAATACTGGAATGTGTCATTTCCTTCATTAACCCTGCGCCTTTCTTAGTCTCTAACCTTTGTACCGGAATATTTGATGGTTTCTTTTTGACTGTACCATTAGAAGCTATGCCATTTATAATAGTCATATCTGTTTCATCATACTTATTTCCATGTAAGAAGCCTCCTAAAGAAAATCTCGAGAATCTTGGATTAGGAATTAAAGATGTCTTATTATTATAATTCATATTCGTAGTAATATCCTTAAAGTGTATGTTATTCAGGTCTTCTGTGATGCTTTCGAGATCATATTTCTCACTTTTATCATTGTTTAACATCAATGAGGAAGAATTATTATTAACAGTATGATTATCTTTACCTGTAGCTAATTCAACTGTTGGCTTTGAATTCTTCTCATTAAAATCTTGAATAGTTAATCCGCTCTTTTTGGAAACGAAGTCATCATTTTTCAAGTACAGGGAGAGATTTCTTGAACTACTAGTTTTCAAGTTTGGTGATAGTTTGGCACCTGGCGATTGCACAAATTCAATACCTAGTTTTTGCAAAACTATTGATGCATTTTTGTTATTACTAAAATACACATTCTCACGGGTATCAGATGTTGCTAATGTTTTTGCTCTCATCAAGGTGTTAATTCTAGGATCTAAGGATGATTTAGGTGGCTCTGTAACAACACGGAGTTTTTCATCTCTTGTTTTATTCGACACAATATGACTGTTTAACCTCTCCATAGCCTTTTTCTGTTTTTCCTGCAATATTTTAGATTGTCTTTTTCTTTCATTTTCCTTTTCTTCCAATTTTTTTCTTTCCAATGCAGCCTCTTCAAGTTTATATCGGTTTTCTCTTTCTTCATTTTGCTTTCTAACTCTATCCGCTAATTCTCTTTCACGCTTAACAATATCAAATGCCTCCGGACGAACAGACTTGGATTCTTTAGAATTCTTCGATTCTTTTAATTCTTTAGGTTTTTGTAACTCTTGAGGTTCATTAAATAGCTCTTGACATACTAATTCAAAATTCAACAAAGATTTGTCCTTATTTGCTGTTTTGAAATTTCTATTGAGTAGTTTTCCGTCTTTTTGACCAGAATTAAGAACCGAGGAAAGTGTTCGCGTGGTTCCACTGACCTTAATACTATTACTTATTCTTTTCATGTTTAAATTTGAAGGAGAAGTCTTTGGCTTTGTATTTTCTTTATCTGCATTTTCTTTATCTTCATGAATGGAAACATTTTCATTATTTGTCGTTTCAAAGCTGTTCAAATCTAACAAACCTGTCAATTTCCTTTTCAATTTAGGTGGAACTTCTTGTGTATTTCCTGAGTTAATATTTTTCTTTAATGATTTGGAAGAAGGGTTACTAGGCAACTTATAAAGGTTAGATACTCTACCCTTCTTTCTATTAAATGAAGTAGAAGCCTTGAAATTTCTTGAACTTGGCGTATTTGTAATATTCAGTAACACTTTATCACGCCTCATACCCGGTTTAGATTTGTTAGAATACATTGATGAACTATGAGATATCTTCTTAATAGTAGTCTGTTTTTCTCCGGTAGACTGATCTGTGATAGTAGTCTTGACAATTGAGGTAGATCTTGGGATATGCAATCTCGATTCACTAGCAGTTAATTCACTTTCTTCTTCAGAATAATTTAAATGTGATGAATGTTCATTTCTATATTTCATTAATAAATAATAGAACAATTTTTCTGCATGTTTTTCTGGAGATAATAGTTTTTCAATTATGGTTTGCTCACTACAATTATGAAATAGAACCGTTAAATTTTTCAACAATTCTTTATCAATCTTTTCAGCAGATTCTATTGGTTTCATATTGGAAAACCTAACATCTAACATTGAATCTTTCTTACCCGAATTAGAAGGTGGTTCAGGATATTTTGTTAATAAAGGATGGGATAAGATAGCGTCAATGGAGATTCTATCATCAGGTTCAACTTGTAACATTTTTGAGATCAAATCTTTTGCTTCCCAACTTAAATCTGGAGGCATGATATATTTACCATTTTGAACCTTTAATAATAATTTACGGATATTTTCATCATCAAATGGAAGGTGGCCTGTTAATAAAGCAAATAGAATTATACCACACGACCATATATCAGAAGGAGCACCATGGTACGTTTTACCTGCTACAATTTCTGGTGATGCATAATGAGGGGAACCACATGAGGTTTCTAATAGCTTTTCTCTCATTTCCAATGCAGCCATACCAAAATCAGCAATTTTAATGTTCTTGTTAAAATCTAATAATAAATTCTCCGGCTTTAAATCACGGTGACAAATATTTAATTGGTGCAAATAATTAATACCATGTATGATTTGTTTAAAATAGCCGATTGCTTCAAATTCCTGAAGTTTTCCTCTCTTAATTAAATAGTCAAAAAGTTCACCTCCTTCTATGTATTCTAGGATTAAGTACAAGTCATTCTTATTTTCCCAGACATCGTACAACCCCATAATATTGGTATGTGAGATTAACTTCATGATAATTATTTCTCTTTCAATACCATATGGTAAATGGTCTTTTTGGCCAGAATCCCTTTTATACTTTGGGTTCTCTAACTTTTTAAAGTTCGACTTTGGGACAATCTTTACAGCCGCTAATTGACCTGTTTCGACATTCTTTGCAAGTCTGACTCTTCCTGTAGAGCCTCTACCTAATGTCCTTCCTAATTTCCAAGGCCCTATTCTATTTTGTGCTTTTCTCTTTTTACTGGAGTTTGTAGTATTTGTAGAAATTTGTGATAGTCTTTTCGTAGCTTTTGTTACTGACTGCACAACCTTATCCATGTTCTCCGAAGAGGCATACTTGGACAAATGGTCATACGAGTGCAGAGACTGGTGTTGGACAAGCGTTGTCATTTCTAGAAATGTTAGTACTGCTGTTGGTCTCAGTTTTAATCACTTATACATACATTAATTCTGCACAATCCTTGATTTTGAACTTGAGTAGATGCAGATTAATTAATAGGTTTTCAAAATTGTACTATGCCGACTTGTTAATGTTAAGGAAAGAATGAATATTAGTTGGTTTGCTAGTCTATAGTACGTTTAGGCAACCTGTTGGCTATGATTAATAAATTGTATGAAAATACCTTCAGTGAGTTTTGTATTTTCCTCTGCTAATATTGATGGAAGAAACACGCTTTACAATGTGTATATCACCTGAATTATTTGCAAATATGGCCTGTATAATCCATGAAATTACAAATACGGTTTAATAAAGATACTAAGGATACGCAAATTCAATCCACGATTTTGAGGAAATTATTTTATGGAAACAATGATTTGTTTTGATTTGTAAACAATAACAAACCTCCTACCAAGTTGCTTGCACCTTAGCGCGAATTTCGGCTCATATAGAACTGTCTGCGCGGTGCGAGGCACCCCGTTTGAAGACCGTCAAGTATTTTGGCGTTGTCTCCACAGATAAGGCGTCTTAGGAGATTGGTGCATTCTATACTCATCAGAAGTTTCATACTTTGCCTCTACACTTCATTGCAGTTACCAGTAATCTACTTGAAAGGTCATCGAATATACTTTTGTCAAGACAAGAATTTATACGAATGATTGTATGGTTTAAGTATTGGAGAGAACGTATATAGATTAGTAGTTACAGTAGTGCCTCTAGGCTACATATTCCCCTGAAATTGATGATTTCTTCTTTCTCGTTAACTCAGCATTATATGGAATGAGCCATCAGATATCGCAAAGTAAATGCAGAAACACCATTCTTCACAATAGGAGTCCGCTAAAAAGAGGTACTTGATTGGTGAAGAGTTAGTAAAACGCAATTTGGGTATCGGGTTAATATCAGGATTGGTAGACTTTATTAAATCATTTAGTGGTAACGATGTGTTACAAAGGATACTAAAATATCTGTCGTAGGGAGTATACTTATCGAGGCGAAGCATTTTTTTTTTCTTTGGCTCCATTAATACCAATCTTATTTAGATTAACTTACTAAATAGGCAATACCGATAGAGTACAGATTGCAAGATAGCTCAATAGTCAAACTGCAAATTTTTGATGCAGTAGTGCTTACTAGAGATTAATATTGGTGAGTCAGTTCGTATTCCAAATGTGTAAAAAAAAATATTCTGTAGGGATGCACAATGCGGACTTAGAATTATCAGTGTGCATATATGCTGAAACTGAATGCCGAGCAGAATAGACATTGCAATGTAATTGCCAGCTTTTAATGAAAAGACCTTTGCGAGGCTCTACTTTGGCTTAACTTTTGGCTGAACTGAGTGAATTACATCTTAAATTTGCTAAGGTCTGGTTATTCTTACTTATGAACGAGAGACGCTAAGTACATGTCAAACATCTGGTTAATTCAGCATGTTGTAAGGATGCAAAATGGTTGGAGTTGCACATATATAATTATATACTGAATGACCTTGATGGCTATACTATTTTGCCTCAAATTCAAGAAACTCTTCTCTTCTATTGAAGTGTGAGACATTCATAATTATTCAATTTCCGGAACACCAGCTTTTGTTCGTCGGGATGAATACAGGATTGTTCTACTTGGCCGAACAGAAATAGGCTTAGATGAAGAATGTCAAAACTGCCTTTCTTAGAACAAGTCTAGTGCAACATATACTAATATTCTGCTATCTGAACCTTGCTACGCATATTTGAAGTAAGTTTTATTCTAAGAAGCTAATTTTTAATATGACAAAGTCGTTTCTAGCATAAGCACAGTAAACCTTGTAAATACAATAATGAAAATTAAAATTTTGTCAGACCGAACATACTCATTATTAAACTTTATCTACAAGCTTAGTATGCAAATAAAGTTCAGAAATTACATAATTCAGATTACTGGACATTATATGACTCTAAGTGTTTGTCTTCATCTAGTAAAAAGTGAATTCTCTACTGTACCTTAACCAGTCGGAAGATTCAGATGTTAATAATGAATTTTATATACAGTACTTTGAATTTACTGCCTTGTGAAGCATATAATTATAAAAAGATCATTAATTGAACATATTCAAGAATACAAATTCAATATAGTCGTGACTATTAGTTATTTGCAGATTGAATTATTGTATTATTAATACAGAAATATTTTTCATCCGTAGGATTATTCATTATCAAGGATATTTGTGTGTTGGCTTTTAGGGGTTCGAGAGTTATTTAACATCAGTTGTTGATAACACAGAAAAAATTATAGGATTAGGCATGTTAAAGTTTAAGAATAAATTCAAATTTGGTTTATCTCAAGCACCTTCGGATAAATTGTCCCCTGAACCGACGGAAGAGACAACAAGACATTCTTCAGACTCTAGAAGAACGATATCTACAAACAATCTTTCTGATAATCTTTCTAAATTATCGATAAATACAGAAGGTACACTGAAGACAAATGAAGAGAACAGTGAAAACTCTTCCCTACAGAATAATATACTGTCGTTAGGCTCCACTTCTCTGTTGACAGCATCAAACGGATCAAAGAAGGAGACAGATTTCCAATCATCAGCTCCTGGTGAAAGTGGCGGTAACCCTGGGTTATTAACCATTAAGATTTACAATACTATGAATATTGAGTTGCCCATTAATATTAACAATAATAAACAGATTCTTCAAGCTTTAGCTACAAACTCTAACAACGAGAACTTAGCCCAGCAGTTAACGGAAGCCTTGAATAACCTAGATGACAGTGAACAATTGGCTGGACCAAAATCTGGTAGATATTTACCTTCAATAATAACTATACCAAATGGAGAAAATCTTGTTAAGTCATTGTTGTACTTAACTGTTGAGTTTGATAATAATGTTTTGGTCATAGAACCCCAAAAAGGTGCAGTATTTCAATCTACTTGGAACCAAGTGATATCTTTTGATGTTACAGCTAAATCAACTTCTAATAGTACGGGTTCAAACTTTTTGAACTTAAGTTTATTTATCAGGTTACCTAATATGTTGATTCCAGAAGACGAAAAAATTTCCAAGAAACATTTGTTCACGAATAATAGCGCTTCATCGAATAATATAGGTGATTTATTGATTGGTAATATTAAATTACCATTAAATTTAAGTTGTCATTCGGTTCCTATCAGACTTATGAACCATCAGTTTCTCAAGTTTTCAAATTATAACGTATTAGATGACTCTATAAAGAAAGATATGGGTGATATCATGTTGACTATAGACTTCAAGCCAATATTGAAGGCACACTTGTCAATTAATGACTTTGATTTATTAAAAGTTATTGGAAAAGGATCGTTTGGTAAAGTTATGCAAGTTGTGAAAAAAGATACTAAGCAGATTTATGCATTGAAAACTTTAAGGAAGCAACACATTGTTTCTAGAATGGAGATTACTCATACATTGGCAGAGAGAACTGTTCTTGCAAGAATTAATAACCCTTTCATTGTGCCATTGAAATTTTCATTTCAAAGTCCAGAAAAGTTGTATCTTGTTTTGAGTTTTATTAATGGAGGAGAATTATTTTGGCATTTACAAAGGGAAGGTAAATTCTCCATGGATAGATCAAGATTCTATATTGCTGAATTGTTGACTGCCTTAGAAAGTCTTCACGACCTTAATGTTATTTACAGAGATTTAAAACCTGAGAATATTTTACTTGACTACCAAGGTCATATTGCATTGTGTGATTTTGGATTGTGTAAATTAAACATGGCTAGTGATGATAAGACTAATACTTTTTGTGGTACTCCTGAGTATTTAGCCCCGGAATTGTTATTAAATCAAGGATATACTAGAGGTGTTGATTGGTGGACTTTAGGTACATTACTATATGAGATGTTAACCGGATTACCACCATTTTATGATGATGATGTTCCAACCATGTATAGGAAGATCCTTCAAAACCCACTAAGATTTCCAAACTTTTTAGAAGGTACTGATGCCCAAGACTTGTTGATACGTCTTTTGCAGAAAGACCCTAGTCAAAGAATGACAAATGCTGTTGAAATTAAAAATCATAAATTTTTCAAAGACATAGACTGGATTAAGTTACTCAGTAAGAGCTATTTACCCCCTTTTAAACCTAATGTTGAAAATTTGTTGGATACATCAAATTTCGATCAAGACTTTACAAACGAAAAACCCCAGGATTCTGTTGTGGATGACTTTTTAACCGAAAGTGTCCAGAAACAATTCGGAGGTTGGACTTACAATGGTGACAATATATTCAATTAAACATTTGGTCATATATATGTATTTCATAGACATTGTATAATGTTCGACTCTTTTAATGTATATTTAAATTTATCGTATCTATTTATTCGCTACGTTATAATAGCTAGCTCCAGATCTTCCAGGGAAACCCTTAGAAGTAGTATTATTTTTAGGAATGTTACTAAAATTCAAAGGTGCACCATGCTTATACTTGTCAGGATTAGGGAAGTCTCCGTGCATATTCCTTTCACGTTCTCTATCCAAATATATGGGGTAGGCTGGATTTAAATGTTGTGGGTTAGTTCTTGTGATATTGACGAGCTGGGGTGGAACAACATAAACATTTGGGTTAATATTCAGATCGTTTGGCTGCTTCCAAGCGTTATTGCCTGCTGCGGGGCCTTTCTTTGAATCGTCAGGATATTTCATTTCATTATTTTGCATAGTAGAAGGTTGTTGTATTGCTTCAGAATATGAAGGAGGCTGATCATTGCCGTTCGGCAGGACAAATTTCTTCTCGTCTTTAAAATTGTTTGATTCATTCATTCTTCTTAGTATATAGTAATAGTGTAGTATAGTATTCAATAATTATTACGCTAATTTAACCTGAATTCAGTAGCAATTGCAATTATTAGATACAGTGATTATGGTTAAGGGGCACTGTATTTTTGTTTTGTGTCCCAATATCATAAAATTTTCCGAATATGAAACGTTCATATCAGAGGTTAGAGAACTACAACTACTGAAGAAAAGGCATACGCTATGTTTAACCCATCAAAATCTGCATCGGTTGCAATATTTAAGACTTTTGTTCGTACCAAAAAAAAGTCCACCTTAAGTCCTTCTACACAAAAAGTTGTAAATCAATTGTCTGCATTATCAGCATCTAGAAAACAACCTAAGTTACTTAACTTGTGTAACGAAGACTTGGTTAAGCACAGAACTATTCAAAATGCTTGGAATTTATACATTCGTAAGAAGCAAAAAAAACAAGACACACAATTAGAAAAACAATACAATAGTATTGTAAATGCAATGGAAGACTTAAAGGAAACCAGCCCAATATTATTTGATTACGCCCATAAGAAAGAAACCAAGAAGAGATTCCCATTAGAAATGAGAGTGCCAACTGAATATCCTTCAAATCAAGTCTGGGTGTATAACTATAAGAAATAAGATTATGAGCATATAGTATACATATACCAGTGAAATCAGCACGAACCTTGTACATATATATTTAAAATAAACTAATCAGAAAGACGTCTAGTCAGTATATATAAAATACCCCTGTAGGACGTTTCGTTATCAAAATAATCTAAATTAGTCTATATTCCTGGACTATACAATCATACTAATATACACGATCTAATATACTAAACCTCATTAATCATCGAATGTTCTTACTTTTCTTTTCCTGCCAGAGTAGCTTGAGCTCTCTATCCCCGTATTCTGAGCGAGACTATTGGTATTCTCTGAATTATTTGTCTGCTCATTTGCATTATTATTACCAGGATCAACAGAATCTTCATACTCGTCTAAGTCCTCTTTGGAACTTCCCGAGCCTATAGAAATGCCTTGTCTTTTCATTAACGTCTTGACATAATTAGCCGAACTCAAACTAAATATATGATCCTCGTCTGTGTATTGAATTCTTTTCTTGTTAGAGCTTCCCCCAGAATTCTTACTAAAATTATCGAAACCCTTGACAATATTACCGTAAGTACTCTCGGCAAAATAGTCATTTTCTTTATCATAAATCAAATCCTCCAACTCACTTAACTTTGCATCCAATTCCCTTTTTCTAAGAATTTGTTTCGTTAAGTCATTTTTTAAATTTGTGTACTGATCAATGCTAGGTGTGTCACCTTTCTCTTTGCTCATATTGGTATGCGTATTTACTACAAATTACTAGGATATATTCCTCCAATAATAACACGCAAACTTAGCAGTTGTTACACTAGTAGGATAACCTGGTATTCCAATATATAAAAAAAAACAATTTAATTTTGATTATGTAAGCACTCTAGAAGAAACTCATTGAATTATTAGCTATATCAAAGTAAAATTCATAAACATTAAAGTTACGAAGTAATAGCCTCATTGCAGCAATAATTCATAACAAACATTGACAAAAATCTGCATTTCATTTCAAGCACTATTTACCACTTATCCCATATAATGGAAACCTACTTGACTTCAGTGAGTGCTCAGTAATTGTCCAAAACTTACATAAGCTTACATGGCGCCATCATTTGTGCGGTCAGATGATTCACTCAATAAATGCGCAAAGAGCAACAAGCGCAACACATGTTGTCATAGAATGTCTCTCACAGCACGGGTTCCTTCCCCCCGGCTCTGACCAGGAGTCGGACGGCTTCACAAGGAGTTGAGTGTGGATCCATTGTATCCCGAGCACCAATTTCGAACCTTGTCGGTTTTACAATTGCGCTATGTGTTCCGTACTCCGTCTGTCCGTATGTTTTCTCCGTCAACTTCCGGGTATAATTTCTCCTGCCATATTCACTTAAAATGCTGTGAATCCATCTAGTCAACGAACTCCGAGGCCGAAATGCGTAGGTGACAATTTTGCGTTATGGCAGAGAGTATTTGTTCTAGTGGTATTCTTCGAAATGTCTGTAGAAATTATAATGTTGCCTGTGTATTTTCGTTAAACAATTTGCATCGTAGACCAGTATTCGTAATTTCTGGTAATAGTAGATGACATCTACTTTGGTGATGAATCATATCTGGTGATGCTTGGAGACCTTGCGCGCCAGGTCGGGAGTGAGTGGTCCAGTATTTGCGGACGAACTCATAATATAAATAATGGCAATAGCCACGAAATTTTTAATATAATTTTGAAAGAAATCATTCACTTTGGTATTTATATTATCAATTTAATTGCATACAAACATGGCTGTTACTAAGATTTTTGCTCGTTCTGTCTACGACTCTCGTGGTAACCCAACTGTCGAAGTTGACTTACACACTGGTAAGGGTTTATTCAGAGCAATTGTTCCATCTGGTGCCTCTACCGGTATCCACGAAGCTTTGGAATTAAGAGATGGTGACAAGTCTAAGTGGTTAGGTAAGGGTGTTACCAAGGCCATTGCTAACGTTAACGACATCATTGCTCCAGCTTTCATCAAGGCTGACATTGATGTTGCCAACCAAGAAAAGGTTGATGCTTTCTTAAACGAATTAGATGGTACCGCCAACAAGTCTAAGTTAGGTGCTAACGCTATCTTAGGTGTTTCTTTAGCTGCTGCCAAGGCCGGTGCTGCTGAAAAGGATGTCCCATTATACCAACATTTAGCTGACATCTCCGGTGCTAAGCAAGACAAGTTCGTCTTACCAGTTCCATTCCAAAACGTCTTAAACGGTGGTTCCCACGCTGGTGGTGCTTTAGCTTTCCAAGAATTCATGATTGTTCCAACTGATGCCCCAACCTTCTCTGAAGCTTTAAGAATCGGTTCCGAAGTTTACCACAACTTAAAGTCTTTAGCTAAGAAGACTTACGGTCAATCCGCCGGTAACGTCGGTGACGAAGGTGGTGTTGCCCCAGATATTTCTACTCCAAAGGAAGCCTTAGACTTAATCATGGAAGCTATTGACAAGGCTGGTTACAAGGGTAAGGTCGGTATCGCTTTAGATGTCGCTTCTTCTGAGTTCTACCACGATGGTAAGTACGACTTAGACTTCAAGAATCCAAACTCTGACCCATCTAAGTGGTTAACTGGTGAACAATTGGCTGCTTTGTACGATCAATTAATTGACAATTACCCAATTGTTTCTATTGAAGATCCATTTGCTGAAGATGACTGGGATGCTTGGGTACACTTCTACGCCAAGGTTTCTGAAAAGATCCAAATTGTTGGTGATGACTTAACTGTCACCAACCCATTAAGAATCAAGACCGCTATTGACTTAAAGGCTGCTAACGCTTTATTATTAAAGGTCAACCAAATTGGTACTTTAAGTGAATCCATCAAGGCTGCCAATGACTCATACGCTGCTGGTTGGGGTGTCATGGTTTCCCACAGATCTGGTGAAACTGAAGACACCACAATTGCTGACTTAGCTGTTGGTTTAAGAGCTGGTCAAATTAAGACTGGTGCTCCAGCTAGATCTGAAAGATTAGCTAAGTTGAACCAAATCTTAAGAATTGAAGAAGAATTAGGTGACAAGGCCATCTACGCTGGTAAGGACTTCCACAAGGCTGCTACTTTATAAGTTCGCCCATAGTCGCAAGTAATTAACTCTAAATTTATTATTACTAAATAAACTAATGAAAATATTATAAAAGTTCTATACGTAAATCTAAATTTCACCAGCTGAAATCTTATCGAGAGCCTCGATTAAACGTGTGGCACCGTAGTAAGTCTCTTCGAAAGTGTTGTACAATGGTAAAGATGAAAGTCTGATAACATCAGGTCTTCTCTCATCACATATGATTGCGTGATTATGAAGATATTGGAAAACTCGTTCCATAACGTTCTTATTTTTCTCATCATAATGAGGGACAAATAATAATGATAATTGACAACCTCTTTGTTCAGGGTCAGTCGGAGTTAAAATCTTAAATCCAAGCCTAGAGTTATCCCCATCATTAATATAGTATTTTGAATTGCTTAATATTTCTTCAAGATATGCTGTTAAGATAACACTTTTCTTTCTTAAAGTAGATACACCTCCAACTTTTTTAAATAGTTCCAAAGAGGACTTTACACTAACACAATCTATCACGGATGGGTTTGATTGTCTAAAAGATAAAGCTGATTTAATAGGATCAAATACTTCTAACATTTTAAACCTTTCTTCAGAATTATTTCCCCACCATCCTGCTAATCTTGGTGAAAAGTTTTCCTTGGAGTTGTCTTTAGTATAACGTTCGTTCACGAATATTCCTGCAATTCCACCAGGACCAGAATTCAAATATTTATACGAACACCAAGCAGCAAAATCAACTTCCCATTCATGTAAGCTCAATGGAACATTACCAACGGCATGTGCCAAATCCCACCCAATTGTAATGTTAAATTCTTTGGCGCGTTTGGTAATTGTCTTGATGTCAAAATACTGGCCAGTGTAGTATTGTATACCAGGAAAACAAACAAGAGCCAACTCATCTTTATATTCTTCTATTGCTTGAATAATATCTTCAGTTTCCAAATGGGTTTTTCCTTCTTTAACTTCCAACTGGATTAAATGCTTCTCATCGTAACCATAGAGCTTAGCAATATTTATGAACGCATAATAATCAGAAGGAAATGCTTGTTTTTCAAATAATATTTTTGTCTTATTACCCTTTGGTTTATAAAAATGAATTAACAAGGCGTTCAAGTTACTTGTTAACGAACCCATAACCGCAACTTCATTTTCTTTAGCACCAACAACCGGTGCGATAAGAGGAAGAAGAGGTAAGTCAATATTGACCCAAGAAGTCAAGCCCTCATCTTCAAAAGGATGGTTAAAATGTGATTCGACACCTCTATCACCCCAAGCAGTCAATTCCTTATTCAAAGCTATTTTTGTTGCCTTTGGCAATAATCCCAATGAATTTCCACACAAGTAAATTGAGTCTGTCTCTTCCGAAAAAGCTTCGTTCTTTATACCCAAAGACTTAAAAGTTGGAATTATAAATTCATCTTTATAAGTAGGATATTCTTTATCTAATTCTCTTGCCGTTTCTAATGACATTTTCTTGATATCTTATTATTTCAATAGCCATATTAAATCAAAAATTTATCACTTTTTCCGAGATCACATACTGGTGACTGAATTAATGAAGTGATCGTGCCTCTATACTTAAGTACTATACATTGTGATATTTAGCAACTATTGGAAACACATGTATGTCGCCATTTCCTCCCAATAATTGACAGAGCACCTTGAACTTTCATGTGGGAAGCAACATGCCACAAGTCTCAACTCACCAAATTTTCAAATAAATCATTGATGATATAGAGTATGACCGATTTAAAACAAGGAGGTCCTGATAAGTAGATGGTACTAATTCAAATCTTCTTGGTACATGGGGATGAATACTATACCCGTATACCTGCCAATTGTACCGTATCAGTGGAGTGCTTATACGGTACAATTTTAGATAAGCAAAATATAAAAAAAATTGGACACATAAACTCCGTTGTTGTCTACATCGTAGCATATCTGTACATATGTGATATTGCAAATAAAAGGGGGATAACAGAGCCTATTAGACGTAGCAATTGTAGAGATTTTGCAATTAAATCATAGCCAGCCTGGAAGTTGACACTAAAACGAGGCAATATCAAAATCGTAGGTCGTTTGATATTTACTATTGTTTAGCCTTGATACCAATGATACATTCGGTGTTGATTTGTAAGTATATACAACATGACATTCATTCTGTCTCCGCTACTAACCCCTCTAGTTAATAATGACGGATTACCCCGTTTGATGAAGTTCTATACTCCAGTGAACTTACCCACGCAAAGGCTATTGCTTCAACAAGTTTATCAATTGATATCGGTCAGATCAGCACAGGAATGCTCTTTCATAACGCCACCATCACTACTTGAAGACATTGAAGATATCAAAGTGATCTATAGGCATTACGCAACATTATACTTCGTGTTCATTGTGGATGATCAGGAATCGGAACTAGGCATATTGGATTTGATACAGGTGTTCGTCGAGTGCTTAGATAAGTGCTTCACCAACGTTTGTGAGCTAGACTTGGTGTTTGGATGGCAAGTCTTGCAGACTGTTCTAGAAGAAATAGTCCAAGGAGGAATGGTTATAGATACCAATATTAACCGGATCGTTGCTGCTGTGGACGAAGCCAATAGTCAGAAAAGTCCCAATGCCAGTACAGTAGGTAGTATAGGGTCGAACTTCTTACTGGCTATGTCTAAGGATAGAGGCTTCTGGGGAAGAGGCTAAAAAGCATGCTCACATTAAATAGCTCAAGTTATCATTCATACATAAATACACACATTATCTATTTACAGACGGAATTTACTTCCAGGTCCACCAATGCTTTTTCTTCTGGCCCACCAATTCATTCAACTCTGCAAGCTCCTTGTTAGCTTCTTCAATTTGCTCCTTTTTGAATTCAACACCCTGCGCTTCGTGGAACTTTTCATGATCCACTAAATTAGGATTGGTTCTCCTGGTATCCTTCTCAAATGGAGAGCTGATAGGACCTGCCTTCCAAATTGGATCGTTCGAGGCAGCCGTCTTCTGCACTATCTTCATAAGCTCCTCTTGTTCCTTCTGTCTCAAAGCTCTGTTCTTCTCGTATTGTGCTCTTATTTCTGGTGAAAATCTACTGATTAATTCCTCATCTGAAGGGACAGTATACTTGAAAAGAAGAAGTCCTGCCCCAATAATAGACGACCCATACACAAATACTTTTGTCCAACGAAACCACAACGGTCTTTCCATCTTGATATTGTCTTTTATCACACTGTTTAATGGCGGATCTTTTCTAATTACTATTCCCAGCTTCTTATTAGTGAAATTTAGGTGTCATCGAAGTCACGTGCTATATCACACCACCCACTCCGAGCCCAACTGAAAGACTTTTTCTTTAAAAAAAATCCCAAGGGCCTCCCCCCCAGCAGACTGGTGTCATAACAAATATCCTGTTTCTTCAGCTAGGTTCTATTTACACCTTAGGTTCCCAGATAATTTAGTATTTCCGCCAGGAATATCATTGTGGCACTGCTGTTGGAAGAAGTCACTTCTACGCGAATATTCACAAGAATCTATATACGAGCTAAACGACTAAGTATAAATTCTAAGCAAAGCGGATATACGATCAAATCAAGCATAGTGTTATCAATATTCAAGACGTTGGCATTGGCTGTATATGACTGAACCATAATTTAACGAAACTATGGCAGGTAACACTCAAGATTCAACCCATGGAAATGTACCTCCAGATCATGACAAAAAGTCAAAACCTTCAACAGGAAAACGTAAATATCACCAGAAGTCCAGAAACGGGTGCTCAACTTGTAAGCGCAGACGGGTGAAATGTGATGAGAATAGGCCCATATGCAAAAAGTGTCTGAATATGAATTTGACTTGTGGTTACATAATAGACGACACAAACGGTCCTCCATCAAACGACGGTAAAGCTTCTGAAGTTGCTGATGTTGCTGATGTTGCTGAGAGCTCCACTTCAAAGAAGAGAAAGCTTTCGCAATCAAGCATGGATTCTTCCGACTCTGGAGTGGAGTTGGCTCAACAGGCTACGCCGGCAATCACGCCAATCCCCAATCTTGCAAGTAAGTTGTCCTCTGGCATGTCATCTGGCCTCTTGTGTGCTGGAAACCTAAACAATTTAAATTTGAGCCATTTGGTGAATAATTTGAGTGGAATAGGTAGTGACTTGAGTAGTTTGGGCAATTTAGCCAGTCTAAGTAACCTTGCTACTTTGGCACAATTGCCAATTGACCTAAGCAACTTAAGTTCTCTTCTTGATTCACAAGTACAAAGTAACATCATGGATAACTCTTCTAACGCCTCACAATTGGACTATTCCACACAACCCTTTAATAATTCTAGCAAGGATGGATCTACTCAAGGACAGTTTGAAAATGATAATAGAAATGGAGATAGAACACAGAATACAGAAGGCAACAGCTTGCCTACTATTTCGCCGAATGTTAATACCCAAATTCCTAATCTATCTAATAGTCCGTTGAACCCCATGGCAGATATGGGATCATCGGGCTTGAATATGTTAGATTTAAGATTAATGTTCCATTATACATCTCAGGTTTCGAATACCATTACGGGAGCCGGTATATCGGATACAAATATCTGGAATTATGACATACCCATGTTAGCTTTTAGCTATCCATTTTTAATGCATTCAATACTTGCATTTAGTGCTACTCACTTGTCCAGAACTGAAAAGGGGTTAGATCAATGTGTCACCGGTCATAGAGGGGATGCATTGAGACTTCTAAGAGAAGCAGTTTTGGATATAAACTCAGACAATACTGATGCTTTGGTGGCAAGTGCGCTTATTTTGATTATGGATTCACTTGCAAACGCTTCAACCCCGCTGTCAACCTCTTTGAAGTCATTGCCTGCGTCAGCGTGGATTTTCCATGTTAAAGGTGCAGCAACGATTCTAACTGCAGTGTGGCCGTTGACAGAAGCGTCTAGATTTCATAAGTTTATCTCAGTAGATCTTGGAGATCTTGGAGATATCATAAATCAGAAAGTAAATCTAACAAAAGGCGTTAGTTCCAAAAATAATCAATATGCGGACTTGGAGTGTCATGACTCTGACATTGCTGATTTATTCCCTGTCGAGATTGATTCCCCATATCTCATAACTTTGGCTTATCTTAATAAGCTTCATAAGGAGCGTTATAAGTCGGACTTTATTTTGAGAATCTTTGCATTCCCAGCCCTTCTTGATAAGGGTTTCCTTGCTCTACTTATGGCTGGAGACATAAAGTCGATGCGAATAATGCGTTCGTACTATAAACTTCTTAGGTCCTTCACCATGGAAATGAAAGATAAGGTCTGGTTTCTCGAAGGTGTGGCCAATGTCTTGCCGGTAGACGTAGAAGAATACGCAGGTGGTGCAGGTGGTATGCACATGATGTTGGATTTCCTTGGTGGAGGGCCCGCAATCGTTGATACTGATATAGATGAAGAGCTCAAGAAATTCGATCCTAACGGATCTCTTACAAATAAACTAATTGATACTAACAACTTGCCCAGTGACATCACCAGTGGTCTTGATATCATGCAAGTCGACAACACCTTCATGAGTATGAAGTAACAACTATTCTACAATGTATATATATTTATAATAAAACACTAATGCTTCTAAAAGAATACATTGGGACGTAGATCGTTTCACATTTCACTATCTGATACTAGCTAATGATAGGGTCGTGTATTTGTAGTTACCCGGAATTTGTCTCAATAGTTTGTTGAAACGAAATCAACAAAGATTTCCTAAGGCTATTCACAGTAATTACGATAAATTACACTAGAGACAACCATCTTTTATAGGTAAATTCAGGTATCAACTAGTAGTAGATTTTTTTTGCATTAGCCATATATTCCTGAAATCCAGAAAATTTATTTAGGGAATTAACAATTTTCATCCGAGCTGGTAACATAAAGTTCTATATAATACCGGCACAACTATTTGGATATAATTCCATAACTACGTGATACGTTAATAATAACTTAAAGACAAGATGCAAACCATAAAATGTGTTGTTGTTGGTGATGGTGCCGTGGGTAAGACATGCTTATTGATTTCATATACTACCAGTAAATTCCCTGCTGACTACGTTCCTACTGTGTTCGATAACTACGCCGTGACAGTCATGATTGGAGATGAGCCATTCACATTGGGATTATTTGATACTGCAGGACAAGAAGATTACGATAGATTAAGACCTTTATCATACCCATCTACTGATGTGTTTTTAGTCTGTTTCTCCGTGGTCGCACCTGCTTCCTTTGAAAATGTCAAGGAGAAATGGTTCCCAGAAGTCCATCATCATTGTCCTGGTGTTCCATGTTTGATTGTAGGTACCCAAACCGATTTAAGAAACGACGAGGTTATTTTACAAAGATTACAAAGACAAAAATTATCCCCTATTGCCCTTGAGGCAGGTGAAAAATTAGCTAAAGAATTGAGAGCAGTTAAATACGTTGAATGCTCTGCATTAACTCAAAGAGGTTTGAAGACTGTGTTCGATGAAGCTATTGTTGCGGCACTTGAACCACCAGTAATCAAGAAATCTAAGAAATGTACCATCTTATAATTTATATTAATCATGGCATTTTTTTTTTTGATTTTTAACATTTAATTGTTTAGGGTCATCTTTATCAACTTGCTTGGGGTAGATAGTCTGGTTTGTTTTATTAAATTATTTCTGGGATGCCTTGTTACAAGTGCTTTTATGGTAATGGCTTTAATGAGTTTTCGAGATTCCGACAGATCATGTTATGCTTTCTGGCTTTAGCTTTCATGTCAAAAATAATTTGAAGGATTATTTCATTTCTAATTCTCTAAATCACTCAATTTTATATTTTTATAACGAATTAGAATAAGAGTAAATAAATTGTATGGCACATACGTAGTTAATATAGACTATTCTTTTACCTAATCCTATAATAACTATATTAGACAAAATAATTTAGAAATCGTTAGGGAAATTAAATTATGGCACCAATATTTTAAAGGAAGATGACTCTCATACACAGATTGATTCTAAAACGGGTTCATCACGATTCACGTCATATTTTACTAAAATAAAGTAATTCAGCAGTGATCAAATTTTCTATAGATTCTTTGTATATATATCCCAAGGCTAATATTCGTTACATGTGAGATTAACCTCAAGATTCTATAGAACTAAGTATAATAGGAGCAATATAAGAAATGGGAGTCATCAAAACAGCATTACTTTGCCTTGGATTCCTTGTAAAGGTTGACTCTCTTTTCAGTCCATTCCTTAAGCTCAATCAAATAAGCATCTTTGAGGTATTGTGGGGCCTTGAATCTGTTCTTTTCTTCTTCACTCAAATTCCTCCATTCGGCAGCTAATTCCTTGTTGATATCACCAAAAGTACGTCCATCTGGCGCATAGTTCTCCTTAACATAAGCTGCAAACCCACTTGGAGGTGCCTTTGGTTTAGGTGTGTAAATTTGTAACTTTTTCTCGTTGTACTCATCGGCTTTAGATTTGTAACTTTCTCTTTCGCCGTATGTCAATTGATTCCAGGTACTAATAACGTCTTTCAAGGTATTTGTGCTAGTGGCATTCTCCTTCACATAATAATTGTATGCCGACAATCTTCTAAATGGTTTTGTAGCGACTGAAATAAGCTTCTTTTCGTTTTCCTTTGCTTTCTTGGCCTGGAGCTTTTCCTTTTCCTTTTGCGCCCTTTGCTTTTCCTTAGCCTTGACCTTTCTGGTCTCATCTCTTAACTTCGACAGCAATTTTGATAATGACTGTTTTTCCTTGGTCAATTGGCCCTTTAAAGTCTTTAATTGTGTCTTCTTTTCTTTCAATTCTGATTTTTCTTCCTTGGTTAATTTGGTGGCACTTGTAGCACTTCTCAATGTCTGACTGGCACTAACAAAGTAGGCCCCCGATGTTCCAAAGAAACGAGCTTGCTTAGGGAACACATTGAAAACGTTTCTAAGTGAATTGCTTATCATTATGTGTAATTTAACTAGTGTTTTAAATACGTTAAATTGTATGTTATGTTATGGTTCGTTTTGTTTATAACATGGAGTTACACTATCGCGTGATTATGTAATCGTATATACGAATCTTCTGACAATGAACACGATCACTAGCTACAATACTTGAAAACATCTGGATGAAAATGTAATGTCTTGGTGGTTGATGTGGAGTGTGCAATTGGTCTATCTACCTCCTGTTGTTGTTATTGTTGAATAAACAAAAGTACAATTATTCAACAAGCTCGAATTAATCATTTTTTATAACAAGAGTATACTTGTTATACTAAATAAAACTCCCCATGTACCGTTCCAAATACACTTAACAAGTCATTATCTAGTCATACTCTTCAAAAAACACGTAACTACGCTTCAATTACTCCATATATACCATTATCATATCCCATACTAAAAAATGGTCGTGTGTGTGTCACTTTCTCTAATTTCTTTCATCGAAAATTACTTCTGAATCAAATAAAGACCTGTGTTACTTCGAAATATTCATCAAGTTATCTTGTCATTATAATATAAACAGCGGGTATTAACATAATGTTTTCAACTGCTCGTTCAGATACATTGTTCCTTGGAGGAGAGAAGATCAGCGGAGATGATATTCGTAACCAAAATGTGCTAGCTGCCCAGTCAGTTGCCAATGTCGTCAAATCGTCATTGGGTCCAGTTGGTTTGGATAAAATGTTGGTAGACGATATTGGTGATGTCACAGTTACTAACGATGGTGCTACTATTTTATCTTTGCTAGACGTTCAACACCCAGCCGGTAAGATTTTGGTAGAATTAGCCCAACAACAAGATAGAGAAGTGGGTGATGGTACTACATCCGTAGTTATTATTGCAAGTGAATTATTGAAGAGAGCAAATGAGTTGGTGAAGAATAAAATACATCCAACTACTATTATCACGGGTTATAGATTAGCTTTAAAGGAAGCCGTTCGTTACATTAATGAAGTTTTATCACAATCAGTGGATTCTTTAGGAAAGGATGTAATTGTAAATATTGCTAAAACTTCTATGTCATCTAAGATTATTGGGTCTGACTCTGATTTCTTTGCCAAGATGGTAGTCGATGCTATGTTAGCAGTCAAAACTCAAAACAGTAAAGGTGATATTAAATACCCAGTTAAGGCTGTGAACATTTTAAAGGCACATGGTAAATCTTCCACCGAATCTATCTTAGTTAATGGTTACGCTTTAAACTGTACCATTGCATCTCAAGCTATGACGAAGTCTGTTAAGAACGCCAAAATCGCTTGTTTGGATATTAATTTACAAAAGGCTAAAATGGCCATGGGTGTTCAAATTAATATTGATGATCCAAATCAATTAGAAGAAATTAGAAAGAGAGAATATGGTATAATTATTGAAAGAATCCGTAAAGTTTTAAATGCTGGTGCCAATGTTATTTTGACCACTAAGGGAATTGATGATTTATGTTTGAAAGAATTTGTCGAAGCTGGAGCCATGGCTGTCAGACGTTGTAAGAAGGAAGATTTAAGAAGAATTGCAAGAGCCACAGGTGCTACATTAATTTCAACTTTCGCCAACTTGGAAGGTGAAGAAAGTTTTGAATCTTCATACTTGGGTTCAGCCGAAGAAGTTGTTCAAACAAGAATCAGTGATGATGAATGTATTCTCGTTAAGGGTACTAAACAACATTCTTCCTCTTCCATTATATTGAGAGGTCCTAACGACTATTCCTTGGATGAAATGGAAAGATCCTTACATGATTCCTTGTCAGTTGTAAAGAGAACTTTAGAAAGTGGTAATGTAGTTCCTGGTGGTGGTGCTGTTGAAACTGCACTTAACATTTACTTGGAAAACTTTGCTACTACTGTTGGCTCTAGAGAACAACTTGCAATTGCCGAATTTGCTAATGCTTTATTAATTATTCCAAAAACTTTGGCAATTAATGCTGCCAAGGATTCCTCTGATTTAGTCTCAAAGTTAAGAACATACCATGCTGCATCACAATCTGCCTTACCAACTGATACCAAGAGAAAGAAGTATAAATACTATGGTTTAGATTTGATCGATGGTAAGATTGTCAATGAAAGTGTTCAAGGTGTTTTAGAACCAACGATTTCAAAGATCAAATCATTCAAGTCTGCTTTAGAAGCTTGTGTTGCCATTTTAAGAATTGATACTATGATTACAGTCACCCCTGAACCACCAAAGGAAGACCCTCACCAACATTAGACTACATTTGTATACCATAAGTAATGTAATAAATGTATTACTATATATATGTCATATTAAAGTTTTAAATTAAATTGAAAATCCCAAATTAATGTATGTAAGAATTGAAGTTATGCTATTATTCTATCGGCATTTATCATATCACCTAGATCTCTATGTTTATTAAGGTTATAGTTTTCGCGTCTTGAGAGCTTCAGAACGGAAGGTATATTAAGATAATTGGAAGACTTTGAAGAGAGTGGCTCTCTGTATTTGTAGTCCTCGCTACTTCCATTTGAGCTAAAGGAATATGAAGATGAGGACGATTTCAAAGAAAGGGAAGATTCGAAAGATGAAATCGAACTAGAAGATGTAGATCTTGAACTGATACTTTTGCTGCTGTAAGCATTTGACAATCTGTAGTAGTTGGATTTTTTGTATGATTCTTCGTATAATCTTTGGTTCAAAGATTGTTTGATTGTAGTCAAAAATGGTTGTAATGCTAAAATTAACTCTTCTTGCTTGATAGTTAAATTCCATCTGAGTAACGCAATCAACTCACGTTCAGCCATGTTGACCTCTTCGATGTTTAAGAGTCCATCGGTATACTTGGTCCAATGCTTGTTCATTGGAGACGAATCATTTAAAGTTTTAGCACTTAAAATTAATGAAGCAATGAAAATTCTATGTCTAGTAGTCTCCATTCCCACTGCATTGGCTGGTAAAATATTTCTAAGTCTATTCAAGTAGGTCAATGTCGCCATTAAAGTAGGGGTTTGTACGTTGGAGTACTGGATCAATTTCTTGATAAAAACCACCAACGAGACACTCTTCTTGGAGACAGAACTAACCATGATGTCCGAAGTGTTGCTAGCTTTAACGTACTTGGAAACAGGACTCTTGACCTGGATAATTGAGTTGGTAGTAGCGGCCAATAACTCAATCATTTCCTGCGACACCGGCTGTCTGGAAAATATCTTCAATGCTTCCTTGTCTGACATCTGTGTGACTCTAATCCCTTTGTTAGTCCTCTCAGCTACTTCTCTGTTGAATATCCGTTCTTGAAATCCTTGGATCCTAGTGAAAAATTTGCTAGGCCCGTGCTTGAAATTATATCAGTGAAATCTCTATCCTATGCAAGTTGAAGATTTGAATAGTTATCTGTGGTACTCAGTAATGTCACTTCGATGGCCAATTTTGCAAACTCAAGGATGTGTTCTGAAGATATATATATATATATTTATGCCCCCGGATCCATATGCTTGCCGTATCTACGTTTTCTATTGAAAAATTGCCCCATGAAGTAACCATGATTTCATAATGCTACAATTCGCGTTAACTGAAACTCAAAGGAGGAAAAAAAAAATTTAAGGAGGGTATGCGCGGAGACGACCCAAATCATCTCCAGGCACCATTGTTGCGAGCATTAGAGACCAAGACGAACTGTAGACGACATGGTGTTGCTACAGCATCGCTTCAATATGATAATACGGTGATGTAACCTCGTCTATTAGTAAACAAAGCTATGCAAAACAATGAGTGGTAAGGATTTCCACAGTGGACTATTACACTTTCTGTGTATGCTGAAACTGGGTGAAATTGGTCATATAGTCAATAATGGACACTTCATGAGTTCTGAGCCTCCTTAGCGAGGTCTCGTAGACAACACGATGAAAAATTTGTGCTGGCAACGTCAGCCCGTTGTGTGCCGACTTTTGAGTTTCGCGGCAGGAGAAGAGAGTGCTGATCATTTTGCGACTTAAGCATATCGCCTACATAGTTTTCTTACACAATCACGTTTGGGAAGTGCAACACACAGAGCGAAGAACAAAAGGCAAGCCAGGGTGTGGCTATAAGATGGAAACAATAGGAACTAGACTCTGGACCACAGTGCAAGCAATGATGTAGGGTCCCAGGGTAGAAAGAGAAAAGATGGTACAGGAGCCAATATTGATAGAAAGTGTGGGAGAGACGTATGTGTGAAATTCAAGAAAGGACTCTACAATTATAGAAAGCTTATTCTAATACGTGGAGCGGTAGTTTGTTAGGTTAGTGGATCAGGCGGCTATGGTGGTGAGGTCTCAGAGAATAAATCGACAGACTCTTCGGTTATATACAAGCAATGCACAGAATGTTATTTAAATTCTGCTCTGTTACCAATTCGACTGCTACTATTGTGTAGTCTCTATATATGGGAAAGGTTAAAGAGATCAGCGAGCAGAATTTGCAGACCTTACCGATGAGATTTGATTAGATATTAATTATGCCAACTGAACAATAGAATCCTAGAATCCTATTTTTAAATTCGAAGTCGCCATTTGCGTAGAATGCATATCGCGTTTGATGGAAGGAAGGCTGTGGAAGTCGAGTGCATATTTATCTGGATGATACGCGGACGTTTTTTTTTTATTAATCATTGGCCTGGTTAGCTCAATCGGTAGAGCGTTTGACTCTTAATAGAGAAGCGATCAAAAGGCTGCGGGTTCGACCCCCGCATCGGGCTAATTTTTTTCTACATCTGTACTTACTTAAAATTGAGTTAACGTAGATTCTAATGAACCTTTTTAGAGACAATATAATTCTAAACAATTTTGGACCGACTAAATATTAAGATTTATCAATACGATAATATTAGGTTGACGTAGATTCTATTGTATTTTTTGAGTAATAACTATACAGTTAAATAAAAGTCCTGATGGACATTGTAACTTAAACCATAATTCAATTTAAAGAAGCTTCAGGGTAGTAGAAAAATGCTAGTGCAATAATCAAATAGGTACTCAACAACATGGCACCTTCAAGCCAGTTGGATTCACCGTCAAGAATAACAAGGTTTGTAATAAGCATTGAAACAAATAAGACGACTGTTTCAAAAGTGGAGAAATAGAGAGACATTGGAACGTCAATAACCCAACCAATCAACACCATAAATGGTGTGACAAAAATGGCTATTTGAAGAGAAGATCCAACTGCAACACCAATGGCCAAATCCATCTTATCCTTCATAGCGACGACAATAGCTGTAACATGTTCTGCAGCGTTACCAACAATTGGGATGACGATTAGACCAATGAAGGTCTTAGATAATCCCGATGATTCTACAATATCGTCAATCGAGCCGACCAAATAATCAGCACATAATGAGACGAGGATCGTAGCAATAAGAAGAACAGAAAGCGAGCTAGCAATTGTTAACTCGTCAACTTTGTCGCCCTCGACAACAGGGATAGCTGGAATAACGATACCATCATCTGATTCTTGGGCTTGTTCTTCAAAAAGTGACTTATGTGTTTTTAATTGGAAAACCAAGTAAAGAATATAAACAATCAAAAGGATAATAGAAACACCTCGGGACAAAGAAATAACTAAATTGTCAGAGGAGCCTGGGTTTGGGAAAGGAGCATCATTCTTAGGAGGTGGTAATGTAGCATGGAAGGCTGCAGGAATCATCAAACCTGTTGTGGCCAATGCCATCAAGGATGACATGGTTTGTGCGACGGTCTGGTTAAATTCTTGTTGAACTCTGGTAATACCACCAGCAACAAAACAACAACCTAAAACTAAAAGCAAATTAGATAAAATTGACCCTAACATACTAGCTTGGACAATTCTAACCTGGTTTTCCTTCAATGCAATAATTGATACAATTAACTCAACTGCGTTACCAAATGTAGCATTCAATAAGCCACCGACGGTCTCACCGACATGTTCAGAGAGCTGCTCTGTAGCAAACGCCAATATAGATGCCAATGGCACAATAGCACAAAAATTAATCCAAAAAATAGCATTAGAGGACCACTTAAAGACACCTGCCCAAATACCTAATGGTACAAATACCAACAAATAATTCACTGGAGAATACTTCAATGTCAACACAAAGGTCTTGTAAAGAGAATTTTTAGTTCTTTGTAAGACACTTTGAGACCTGTTCCTCCCAACTAAGGGATCCATTTCACTAAATGAATTCATTCAATTAACTATGGTATTTTAAAAGACTCTAAAAGCAAGTATTCATATTCCTTTAAAGCTGGATTTTATCTCTAAGCCTTCCATCGATCACGTGTTTGTACCTGATATCTAATTCATCGTTTTACCAGCCAGACTACCAATGGTACATGAGCAATTGCTATTGTATGGAACAATGGCTAGAAATAAGTACATAGCGTAAATCGCTCCAAATGTTGGAATTTTGAAGCTACGATGAATAATTCAATCCAAAACAAATTTATCTAAACTATATAATAAATACGGTTCTATCTAAACATCTATCATTCCTTAATTAAGTGAATAATTCCATAAAGAGGTAAGGACTAAGAACATATACAGCAACAATGAAAGCATGAATACCTTCGAATAAAGCTAAAGGAAAGCCTAGTATTCCCCTCTTCTTGTAATTGCAGTATATACCGTAAAATGCAACTTTGAAGAAATGACTGAAAAGAACAAAGGGGACTGGAATGACACCTGCTAATAATCCCATAGGTCCAATCACACAAGATCCACCCAATAAGAAATAATTAAAACATCCCATTTGTAATATATTCAAAGCATTACTATCAGCAGCGAATAAAGCATATAATGCCATGGATAACGTATTAATTACAACATCAACATTTTTACGTTGACTATGAAACTCGACTAATCTCTTAGCTAACAATTCATGGTTACCCAAGTCTTCGATTTTATCAGGATGTAATAATTTTGCCAATACGACGGCATCGCACAATCCAACAGTCATACCCCCACCAGTTAATGGATGTCTCATATTAAGGGAATCGCCAAGAAAGATTACCCCCTTCAAGGATTTTCCTTGTTTCTTTGCTATTAAGTATTGATTTGGCATGGATCTGAACTTTTTACTTTTCAAAGCTTCTTTGAAAGAAGGTTGAATCGATACTGGTAATGCTGGTAAAACTTCGTTGTTTAGGTAGTCAAAAAGTTCGTTATTAGATTGTGAAGGAGGTTTGGTTGATCTATGAGCACATAGTATTCTCGCTTCATCTGGACCTGTTTGATAAAATAGTACAGGAGCGTGGTCTCCAAGAATGACGTGTCCATGATGACTTGCAGGGTAAACAGGGTTTTTCAAGCTCAACCCAACGAAGTAAGAACCTACATTAGGAACGTTGTTGGAGGAAAGCTCTTTTCTAAACTTTGAGTATATACCATCACAGCATATAACTAATTCAGCTCTGTAATCTTTCATGCCATCACTTTCCTTAACTCTAACACCTTCAACCTCTAATGAGTCCTTCTCATTACGAAGCATCTTTGTAACAGTACCTTCTAGGCATTTAACATTAGGTTCTTCTCTCGCTATCTTTCTTAAATTTTGCAAGAAGTCACCATGGTGAAATGAGACTCCTCTAACTCTTTCATTTGCATCCCAGTCTTCTGCATCTATGGTTTCATCAGTCAAAAGCTTGTCGTTACCATTGTACACGCAATCTTGAACCGGATCAGAACGATTATATTTCTGAATCTGTGATTTTTCTGGATACTCCATCACAATTTCTTTATCATGATACTTGATGTAGTATCCAGTACAATAGTTAGCCCCGATATTATTTATAGCCTGCACCATTCCCAAATCCTTCAAAGCTTTTACTCCACCAGGTTGTAATAATTCTCCGACAATCCTGTCTGGTTTACTCCAGTCTCTCTCAACAATCAACACTTTTCTACCTTGTCTAGCTAAAGAAGTGGCTATAGCTGGACCGATAACCCCTGCTCCAATAACGATTACGTCAAAATCTTTTGCGTCTTTCATCTTTGTTTTAATCTACTCTATTCCTAGACTTCAGGGGGGTTGCAGAAAAGTGGACTATTTCCTATTATATAGTTTCCATTAATGGCACCATCAGTATAGGTGGTCGTTTATTTATATACAGGATTCCATTGCACATGCGATCAAATGATGTTCTACAAATTGGCTGATTTCTTTACGAGATTATTGTATTCTACGGTAATAGAACATATGTAGTATTTTAATAATTCAATCACTTTCATCTTCACTTTCTTCTTCAGCGTCTTGAAGCCATGCTACAAATTGTCCAGTTAATCCTCTAACTAGAATCAAATCTTCTGAAGAGGTCGATTGTTCGGAATCCCACCAAGTGATGATATTGTCCTCCTCTATGATATCAAGTTCGTATAACATTCTTAAGGCAACAAATAACACGATTTGATTATAAGCTTTGTCTAGTACACAAATTTTATTTTGCAAAATTTGACACAAATCGACTTGGTCTTCTTCTCCGAAAACTTGTCTCTTATATAACAAACCCCATTTTTTAAAGATTTTGGTTGTAGCGTCCTTTACTTCCAAAGTACCAGTTGCAATGAAATCAACAATCTTAGAGAGCATGGCAGTTGTAGTAGCCAATCTGACTTCGTGGTATGTGACATTCATAGACATTCTTAAAGTATTCAACTCCAATAATGCGGTGTCCAAATCGTGGTTATTATCCAAAGCTCTCTCGACGGTAGCAATGGCTTCTTTTTCAAAGTCTTCTTCCTCCTCTTCGGAGTAAGCCCCGTTCTCGTAGTCTGTTGAAATAATAGAAGTTGAAGATAGTCTTCTGCTTCTTGAATGGTGACGAGTGTGCTTCTTCTTATGATTGTTAGATACTGATGCGATGGAATCATCAGAAAAATTCAATGACTTCATTTGATAGATAATTCCCGAGTATTGGTTAGAAATTCCATATTCTGAGTCTGATTCGTCGCCTCTTTCATTATCGGAAATGTATAAGAATCCAGTACCATCTTCCCCAACTAAATCTATGTCCTTAACATTAACTTCTATATGAGCTTTATTATTAGCTTCATCTTCACTTTCACTGAAAGAACCATCTAAGTCAAAGACGTCCTTAACAATTGGGGTTTCGACAACTCTGACATTATGGGCTAAAGTTTTGTTCTTGCCAACCTTAACATTAAATCCAATAACAACACCAGAGTTAAGAGTCGCATTCTCGCCTATATGAGCATTAGCTGCAACTATGGAATGATTCAAAATCGCGTTGTCTTCAATAACTGCATTTTCCCAAATATAAGAATTATTTATTTGAACATTCTTACCAATTTTACAACCTCTACCTATAACAGACTTTCTTATAGAAGTACCATCACCAACACTGGTATTATGACCAATTGAAGTACAACTTCCAATTTTACAGGATTGTGCTAATATTACCTTGTCTTCTTTGTAAATATGATTAAATTCATACGTATAGGTGTTGCTTTCGAGCATGTTTGAATCTGGTACTAATGGGTAACACCATCTAGCTAAGATATCTTGAGAAATTGCATCGTAGGTAGCCCAACTTTCAACTCTAGCAGCATATTCAGACTCATCTGGAATGTAGGCATAAATAGTTTTCTTCAACAAGTCGGATGTCAAAACACCTTTAACAAAATCACTTCTTAAATATTGATAATCAAAGTTTTCTTGGAATATTTGCGGAACATGGGCAGAACAAATATCAACATAACAATCAATCAAATCATTTCTAATTAACATGTCATCCTCAATATCCTCCAATAATTCAGTGTCAATATTGATACTAGATTTTTTTCCATCAACTGGAGGTATTCCATCATAATAGACACATCTTTTTGTCTTCTTGTCCAAAATAAAAGTGGCAGGATCAACTTGAGATCTAGTTCTATGCAAAGGACTTGCTTGAGTCAAAACCATGGTGACTATATGATTCTTATCCGTTTGTTTCTTGTGCTTGTGGAATGCCATAACTTTGTCAAAATCAATATTGGTGACGACATCTCCTGAAACCAAAAGAAAATCACCAGAAACCAACCCTCTATTATCCAAATCTCTCATGGCATCACCAACAGATCTGGATTCTAGAGACATCACGGTGTTGATAAGGAATGGGGAGCTTGGTGTATTCCACTTTGACTTTTCAATATATTCTTGGATCTGGTCAGCATGGGAAGAGCACATCAAGTAAACCTCGTCAACATGTGCCTTGGCTAAGAATTCTAATGTGTATTCAATCAAAGGTACATCGGCTAATGGCAACAAGCATCTTGGTTTCACAGAAGAAAGTGGCATAAACCTCGTCTCAAAAGAGTCTGTCAAGACAATTGCAGGAAAACGTTCTACTTGGACGTCTTCCTTTTCTTTCTTACTTTTAGGAGGCATCTCGTTATCTAAGCCTTCTAGTCTGAATGAATGTTTTACTTAAATCATCAGTCTTTCAAAAACCATTTGAAGCTAAAAATTTTGGAGTCATGTGATTTATCATGTGATTGAAAATTCCTAAGAGTTATCAGTTCTAGATATATCTACTTGAATGTTTCATTAAGACGTAATCATATTCTCATTTGCTCTATAAAAATAAATAAAATGCAGGCTAATTAAATGCGTCTAATAAAAACACAGATAAATCATTGAATCGTTCAAAAACACTATAATCAGGCAGACCCTTCTTGCTTTTTCTTTAATTCAGCAAGAATTTTCAGGTCTTCAGCTTCCTTTTCTTGAATAATTCTCTTCCATTCCGGAAGAGGAGCAGGCTTCTTCTTGTTGATTTCTTCTTCCTTAATAGCTAACAAGACAGTTCCCAATAACAACACAATTGTAATAGCTTGAGCGTACATTCTGGCTTGAACAGCCTTTTGGGCAGTAGTCATAATCTTGTCTCTGTTAACAAACAACCAGGAGCCGTACATAGATGCAGCCCAAGATGAAATAATAATCTTGTACTTGTTATCGTTCAAAACAGTGAAGGCCTTGTCACTCAATGACAATTTCTTCCATTCGTTGTATTCTTCCATCAATCTGCCTTCTTCGTATTCTCCCAAATACATCTTTCTGTCGAATTCAACAGAACCTTGGTCAGCCCAGAATGCGGACATAGAAATAGTTGGCATTGTCAAGATACATGTCTTGATACTGGCGTTGAAGTTCTTGAATCTCAATGGGTGTCTGTGCTTAAGATAACCGTATAAACCTGCGGAAAGAATACCACCGACGACTAAACCCTTAGCACCTTCAGCGAGGACATATGACTTATGGGCTTCCTTTTCGGTATCGTCAAGAATCTTCATTTTCTAATGCAATATAATAGCTGGAAATATTTGTTAAAAATATATTTTAGTATAATTGAGTTAGTATTGGATATTGCCTGATTTTCGCACGATTTATAGTGTGAGCAAATTACAAAAAGCAATTCAGCACATGACGGTATTCAATTTCTATCCGCGCTATTTCAATTAATAGCTTCTTCCTATACGAAGCTAAAATGGGTTTTATGGAGACTCTCGGAGACGGTTCAATGCCAGACATGGGTCACGGAGGTATGGACCATGGTGATATGGACCATGGTGGAATGCACCATGGAGACGAAGCAACTTGCTCAATGGATGTATGTATTGATACCCCAAGATGATGTTAGGGGATTGCGAAGTTACCAGTACTCAATTGCACGTCAATTGCAAAACAAAAATCTCTTAGGGAAGATGCTGCATTATTCCGTGATTGCGTGACTTGCCTGCTACATATGCATTGTAGTATATAGAATTGTTACTAACATCAAGCAGATGCTCTTTACATGGGGCTGGAAAAACAGATGTATAGTGTTTAAATGGTGGCATGTCAAAACGGCTGGCCAATTTGTCGTGTCAGTTGTTGCCCTAGTGGTATTGTCTATGGGATATGAATATTTGAAGTTCTGGCTAGCCAACTGGGAAGCAAAGTACACTGCATCCATCTCAGGATTAGGAAGTAATGCCAATGCAAACAATACGAGCAATCAGGCAATTAAGAGGTACAAAATTAAACAGTCGGTTTTTTACGGGTTGCAAATCGGATACTCGTTTATGTTGATGCTTGTGTTCATGAGCTATTCTGGGTGGTTCATGCTTTCAGTCGTCATAGGAGCGGGCATTGGTAAGTATATATGGGGCGGCGACTCGTCGTTGCATAATTTAGCATGTCATTGAAATAGAGAGTTTTTAGTATATTTTCATATTTTGCAATATACTACCAGTAATGAAGGTTGAGAAGTGCTAGAGTTTTTTTTGCCGTACATTAGTCTGTAGAGTGACGAGTGATTTTTGTAAAAATAACCGGTGCTCTCTATTAGGCGTTTACGAGCTCATCCACCTATCATAAAATCACTTTTAAAGGAGATCGTTTTGCGGGATTTTCTTCGGCGTTTGAAAACATTTCTCTCTTGGCAGCCAAACTTATACCATTTCATATATGAATCAATAGACTAAATACCTATATTTGATTGTATAGAAGGTCGTTACTCTTGAACTAAAGACTGATGGTGGGAAAGTAATTTATTTCTGATTTATATAGTGATCGGTTGCCAAGTGCAATTTCTTCAATTTTTTGGTGAATTCTCAAATTTTTGATAATTATAAAATTGTTAACACAATGGGAGGAAATGGAATTTCGCCTCTAAAACCAATGTATAAGTAATTTATCTCTAAAAACCACTCTATTTCATTATCTTGTGACTTATTGACTAGGTATTCGTTGAATATTTTAATTTGCATCCTATCGTAACAAAATATAACTGACTCATATACAGTACATTCATATTGAAAAAATATGAATATCAATACTATTGAGCAGAAACCAGAAAATTCCTAAATACGTACTTCTTACGGGTTTAAAAAATTATAGGTGAGGCTAACAAAAATGTTACATCACTATAGTTACTGTATTCACTAGTATAATACTTATCATGACTCTTCTTACCATTAACCTTGTTACGTTGAACTATGTTACCACCCTTACCACCAACTACATAGAATCCACGACTTTCCTCACCACCTTTATCATTTGCTACGTTAGCTTCAGCAAGTTCTTTCTGAAGATATTCTTCATCAATACGTTTATTCCAATCTTTCTCAAGACGTTTCTGACGACCTTTTTTTCCTGCCCAGTCAGCCTTTATGCTGAATACACGCTAGTATATATACCGATAGGAATAGAAAGAAAGAAAACACCAAGAATGAGAAATATTCGCTGGACTTTTAACGAACTCACTTCTTCAGTAAGATCAATTCCTCTACTTCTGTCACAGGTGGATGTTCTGTTGCTATATTGATAAGCTGTTGCAGGTGAAAAGTAATAAGAACTCTAAAATAATTCTACAAATGTATCTCCAGCACATTGTACGTCCTTTGAATTACTTTGTCATCATATATTGTATCAAATTAACTTTATTTGTTGTACCAATATTAGATTTGAATTATTTAATCTCAAAATCAACCCAAGCCGACAGGTAAAAGCACCAGATTTTATATTAACCAAATTAACACCCCGAAGAACGTTTATTCACATAACTGATTGCTTTACAGGTAAATCTCTTTAGTCAGAGCCAATATGTTTTTATTGGTATGATACTCTGCAACAGAACCTAAATTCTCACAAAATCTTCAGCAAGCTAACTAAAGCGTTAAATCTTATCTTCGTCCGTTAAGAAGAGTGCATCATACTTACTAGTAAACAAGCATGTTCCACAATCTGCTTGATGAACGTGTTTTACATGGAGAAACCTAGCACTGCAAAGCGGTTTAAGTTATTTTCATTGGAGTGCCTATTTCCGCACCCTCATCTGGAACACGGCCAAACCTAATGCCTGTAACCGACTTTTTGACTTAGCTCGGCTTCACCAGGCTTAGTCGCTCGTTGCCTATTGTCAAAAGTCGTAAATACCTAGCCAAGATTTTCTCCTTAAGGTAACCTGAAAGATAAGAGTCGTCCCCTGAATAACGTCATCTACGCTCTAACTCCTGCCAGATCAAGCGACCAAACTTACAAAGCAGTGACTCCAAGTTATCTTAGAGATAAATCACTGGCCTAGTATGCAGTAGTTAATCATGTTGATTATGAATATGCATTGTGTATTTAGAGAATGTACTGAAGATAGTATACATCAGTTCAGTATATTGTGTATTCATTGAATATATAGAATTTGTACCGAAAATAGAGAAAGCGAAAACTAGAAGATCTGTAAATATGTTGAATACATTCGGCAGCCATTCTAAACCTTTGTAATTCATCAGCATCCCCCACCACCACCATCACCACCTCCCCCTCCTCCTCCATCACCACCACCACCACATCCACCATCACCACCATAACCACCACCACCTCCACTACCACTACCACCACCATAACCACCACCACCACTATAAACGCTATAACCATGGCGTGCCTTACGGCGAGGAAAGATGGCACTTATCAAAATAATCAAAAAAATAACACCACCAATAATAAGCCCTATAATGAGCATAGTTCGTTGGAATGCTAGCTTACCTCTTTCTTTCTCCAAAGTTTCAAGCATATCTCTTAATAATGCGTTCTCTGTTTTTGTTACATTACAAGAATCCGTAGTTGAAAAATTATGAAATGCTGCAACTGAATAATTATAAGCATCTGCTACTGAAATATTATGAGCTCCCGTAAGTGAAAAATTATTAGCTTCCACTACTGAAAACTTAAAAGGGCCTAAAATTAAAGCGATCAATATAATCCAGCCAACTGTATATCCTTGAAGAAATTGTGTCATCATATGTTGCATCCAAACTTAAGTAAACCAAAGATTCAGAACAGGCTTAATTTAATCTCTAAAACAACGCAAGCTAACAGGAAACAAGCATTAGTATTTATATCTACCAAATCAATGTCCACAGAAAGGGTTATCTACATGCTCATTCACTTTAGAGTTCAATCTCTATGGTCAGCGTCATATCATTTTCTTGGTATGATACTCTGCAACAGAGCTATTATCTCACAAAATCTTTAGCAACCTAATTAAAGAGTCAAATCTTATCTTCGACCATTAGGAAGTGAATCATACTTACTAGTGATCATCCATGTTACACAATCTGGTTTACGAACCTGCTTCACGGGGCCACATTTCACAGCTAAAGCGTTTAAAGTTGTTTTAATTGGTGTATTTATTTCCGTAGCGTCACCTTGTTTGTAACACGGCGAAAACAAAACCCTATAACCGATTATTGACGTATTTCGGTTATACCAGGCTTATTCACACGTTTCTTGTTAACTGATTATTGTGGAGCAAACGGGTTGTTCGTATTTAACAAGGTGATATTATTTAGATAAGACTAATTATCATTATCATGGACGTCATCTGAAACTGCCTAATCTGTATCTAATTACTACTACAATTTACATAGGAATAAAACTATCCCCAAATTATTTTAAGACGAGCTTCAAAGTTATACTAACTTTAACACGTTAGCGTATACCTGTAGCTTAATTAGAAACTAGAATTGCATTCTCTTCTAAATAAAATAGCACGATAATCATGATATCTACTCATCAATTTAAAGTTTGAAATTTTCAATTAATAGGTATTAGTACAATTTTAGCTCAATTTCTTCAGAACTAGCCGAGGTAGTCAAGTGGCGATCACGGTTTACATCTCAGAAATGGGACGTTGTAAGTTCGAACCTCGAGGTAGATAAAAGAATTTCATTCCGCTCCAGTGGCGCAGAGGTTAGCGCTTCGTGCTTATAGCCGTATTACGACGATTTGGTTATACCATAAGTCACGGTCGTGTGAGGAACGCGACGGTCGTGGGTTCAAACCCCTCCTGGAGCATCTACTTCTTTTTTTATATTTCGAACATATAATATGCCTTATCCAAAGTGTTCCTTTGACCTAGCATTAGAATCCATTTTTGTATTATACGAATCTTGGGTAAGACTTAATTATTGTTAAAGATATTATTTTTGAATAATGTACCACTCTAAGTGAGGCCACTCAAATCATCTCTAAGAGCATATATATGCAGGATACACCAAAGTTTTTCATCTCATCTCTTCTATCAAATAATCAATAATCTATTAGTTGTACATTTAATCAAATATTCAAATAATTACTAGTTGTAAGAATGGCCGAAAAGGTAAGATACTTCTTAGAACAATGTGTTCCTGAATTAGAAGATTTACAGAAAAAGGGGTTGTTTGAAAAGAACGAAATTAATATGATTATGAGAAGAAGAACAGACTTTGAGCATAGAATACAAGGAAGAGGATCCAAACCTAGAGACTTTTTGAAGTATAGTGACTTTGAAATTAACTTGGATAAATTAAGAGCGAAGAGATACAACAGATTATCCAAAGTTGGTATAATAGATACTAAGCCAAGTATCTCCGATTGGGCTGGTGTAAGAAGAATATTATTCATATTTGAAAGAGCAACTAGAAGATATCCTGGTGACCTTGAACTTTGGTCTATGTACTTGAAATACGCCAAAAATAATGGTGCTATTAAGGTGATTTATAAAGTATATTCTAGACTTATACAGTTACAACCAAGAAATATAGATGCCTGGTTATCGGCAGCCAAATACGAATTTGAAACAAATGCTAATGCTAAAGGTGCTAGATCACTTTTCCAAAGAGGTTTGAGATTAAATTCAGGTTCTTTTACTCTTTGGTTATCATATGCACAGTTTGAATTAACTTATGTTTCTAGATTATTAGCAAGAAGAAAAGTTTTAGGTCTTATAACTGACAAGCAACAACTCGAAGAACAAGAAAAGGAAGACCGTAACTTGGCAGAAAAATTAAAGGAATCAGATGCTGGTGATAATGACCTTGATAGTGATTCCATCGCTTTGCCAACTAATGATGACATGAAGGACGAATTAAACCATTTGCCAGAGGCTGATATGAATATGCTCGGAAATCCTGAGACAAACCCAGCATTAAAAGGTGACGTTGCTTTAACCATTTTTGATTTAAGTATCCCAGCCATCTTAAAAGAAACCAGAACCGACAGAAAGGATGATAAGGTTTTTGAAATTGTAAACCAATTCTTAGGTTTATTTGATAAATTTGAAGACTTAAACAGAGACTACTTATATTACCACGTTTTAGAGTATTTGCAGAATAATTATGCTGATGACTTAAGAACATACATTGTTGATATAACCATACCTATTAGAAATGTTGAAAATACAAGTGATAATTTAGCAGAAAATTTACAATTGTCTGTTAACAAATTCATTGCCTATAAATTAAAAATGAAGGAAAATAAGGATGTATTGACTAATACGTTTGTAAAATATTTAGATGAGAAGTTTATCGATGCCACAGCTAAACCATCTGAAAGGGTGGAAGCTTTATTAAGAGCTATTATTCAAAAATGTCGCTCCGCTTAATCTTTTTTTGCATATGACGATTCAGAGTCGAAATTTATAAACTTATCTTTGGTAAGCTTGTTGCTAATACGTTTGTAACCGAACACAAGAGTGATTACAACGGAAGCAACACATGCAAGTAGTATATAACTCCACATTAATGAATAACTTATTGGTATATATACCATTGGTAACTTGTAGAACCCGTCTGGGTATGGCAAACCATTGTTTTCGTATTTGGCAGCTTCAGAGCCAGAATTTACTAATTGGTCATACCATCTTACTGCTAAATTCAAAGTCAAATAGTCTCCGATAACTACTCTGGTGGCGTTTGTACCCGAAGACCAAGCAATTGCACTAACTAATGTATTCTGCTCTTGCTTGTTGGTTGATGGCTTCGTAAGAACGACATTAAGAGATGGATCAATATCCAAATGAGAATCATGGATTTCACCTCTAAAATTGAATGTCAAAGGTATATTGGCACCTCCCTTTTCAAGATAATCCATCAGGCTACCGAGAGGCAAGCGGCAACTAAATGGAACATCTTCATGTACATATAATTGAAATAAATGGTATAGTTCATCAGTAAAACCGATGGTACACTGAATGTCTTCATTGATGCCATATTTAAATGAAAGCGGTTTTCCTGTCTCCTTACATTTAGGAAATGCAGAGTATATAATTCTTTTCTGGTCATCGAATTTATGTTCTCCATTATCGATGTTTCGACTAATGCAGTCCATGCGTATATCCTGCCCCAAGGTATAAGGTTGTATGTCTGTGGGTATTTCACCTTCCCGATTTAATGGGTACCATTGTGTCTTGATTGTTTCAGCGGCACTTGATACAGAAGCCAACCAGGCAGCTGCAACTAATTTAGATAACTTCATCACTTGTTTGAATTAAATTAAGAAACACTTCTCGCCAGCAATGAGATACAGTTTTGAGTGCGTGTTCTATTTTGGAGATGTCACCAATATACAGAATCGAAATATATCAATATAATACATTATTTTATGCCTATATCCAATAAATATGTAGAGATATTATGTCTGAGAACACCAACCCATTTGCACAAAGAATTCATAAATCTTTGATGCCTTATTAACATCTATCTTTAGTGCTTGTCTAGCATCCTTTTTCTTCAACACACCATTATTCTTGATAGCTTCTTTCATCAATTGGTTTTTAATTGCAAGATACGGCTTTGGTAATATCCTTAAAGTAGCGCATAATTGTTTTTCTTCATTGGAAAGAAGATCAAAATCTGCCGCATGAGATATATCCAATGGTGCTCTAGTGTTTGTTGGTTTTGGTCTGAAATCTGGTTGAGGTGAACTAGCAGACGAATGTGGTTTATTCCTTCCATTCGGTGTATTATAACCGCTTCCAAAATTCGAATTCGAATTTCTTGAGGCCAACCCACCATTCCCCAATCTCTGATAATGTGCAGCTCTGATTAATTTATCTTTTTCGAATTTGTTGCCATCTTCTAAGGTGGTGATACCATTTCTTCTCCAACTTTGAAGCTGTTGAATTCTAATTCGACACTTTAGCTCAGTTAAGATATCTCGTGTAAAAGATTCAAAGTCTTCCGGAGTTAAAATCCTGATATATGCATTAATTTTTTTTAATAATTCCTTTTCTTCTTTAGACTTTCTTTTATCTATGCTAATGTTCTTTCTATAGTCTAACAAGTTGTTAAGAATCATCGTTCTCTTTCTTTCTGCTCTAGTTGTTAATTTAGAATTGTAAATGTCCAATATAGTTAATTTCAATTCGATGTCGCCAGCCAGATCTTCTGGGTCAAAAATCATATCTTTCACTGGTACTTCTGCTTCATTTTCTGCTTCATGATCAAATTCCAATCTACCAGGCATATATCCCTGGATCTCATGGCACAAGGGAACTGATGCCACAGGTTTCGTCTTTGGTGGTGGTAAAGGCATATTTTTTCTCTCTTCAAGTCTCTTCTTTCTCATTTCTAAGAAATCATGAGGTGAAATGTCAGAAAAGTCTTTATGCATTTCAGGAAGAGGATAGTCTGCCGAATTTAAGTATATATCATAGTAATGCTGTGCGACTTCTTCCTTTGATCTGTTGCCTATATGATCAGCAATGTCTTGCCAATTACCTAAGCCGTAAGTTTCACAACCTTGTATTAGTAATAATTCCTCATCAGCTCCCCAATCCTTGTCAAAAATAGGATATGTATTTTGTTCTATTATTTGATAATCGTGCCATGGTTTATGGTCTCCTGTAGTGGAACCAGCCGCAAAACATGGAACACATAAATCGTAATCGGTGCAGATGGCACATTGTATCCGTATACGATTAGTGCAGTCTGACGAACATACATCACAGTGGTACAACCTACTCTTGGTATCCATGCTGATATTTATTTATCCCCTTCACTTATGTCCTTTTCAGCACGATGACACGTTAAATGCAATAATATTTGGTGTATTAGTTCTTGTTTTTGAGTTAAACGTTCTTCTATAAATAGTTGGACCTTATTTCGTAATCAATCAATTCTTTAGTCCTTAATACTTATTTCTATCCTGCAGAAACCTAATACTCGATGTAATACGACGTCCTCCTTATCAAAATTCTGCCAAATGACTCGTTATACTTATCTCAAACATTATTATCAATAGTTTGTTTTAGTATTTCAACGTTTTTGTGTCATGGTTTGGTCACATGACCAAACATCAACTATATAGAATAGAAATTAGCCTAATACACTATTACATGACCTTCAGTAATTAGAAATAGCGTATAAGAGCATGTATCCTGGTACTGAAGAGCCTATTATCGTAGTTTTGTGGGAATTTGTTGAAGTTCTATTATGCTAACTTCGCAGCTGTATTAAGTCAAAAGAAACGCAGTGAAAAGGTAACTACAAAAAGCAATATAGAGTATAGGATTATTCCTAAGAGTTTTGAAACAAATATTTCTACACCTATTTACTAGGTCATATATTTTAAATTAGAAGAGTGTATTCTCTCGTCATTGAGCCATGGCTACACACCAAATGGTATCCACATTGCACTGTAATGGAACATTCGACTAGCTCTGAAGGAAATTAGAAAACCATAAATCGTATCAATGCTAGTAATATTCCCTTCTAAGCTGTTCAAGCATTCACGTATGGTCTAAATAGTTATAATGACAGTGACACAATGGTACTAATGGCTGTAAAATGTCGCACATGATGTCTTGCCGGATGTCGCTAAAAAACCAAGAAACAGTCACTTTACACCATGTGATTCTCACATGCACGGATTTATAGTTGTTTTGCCTGCACACAGTCGCGCTGAAATTTTTTTTTCATCTCTGTCTCTCGCGGCAGATTCTCTGTCTGTAATCCTACAATCCACCAAAATAAGAAAAAACTTCTAGCGTTAATATTACATAGATTTTCTTGAATATATACTATAATACTAATCAGCTAAGATGGTATGTACCAGTGATAACTAAAATAAGCAATGTATCTAGAGAAGACAGCAGTAAAGTTATATGTTTTGTTGAGAATATAAATGGTATGGTGAAAAAGTTGTGGGAGTGAAAAACTTCGAAATTTTTGAAATACAATTAAGTTCAAGCAATCATCCAATAGGATTACAGTTGTTGTCAAGAGATGTTTGAAGTAGATCTACTGAGTTTAATGGTGGATATCTAAATTTAAAACTTTATGAAAATTGGGATATGTCCAAGGTGGTGTCATAGTCATAATAGCTTACAATGTCCATCTCTAAGATATTTGAATAGATGAATAATATACTAACTATATTATAGGGTCGTGTTAGAACTAAAACCGTTAAGAGAGCTTCCAAGGTCTTGATTGAACGTTTCTACCCTAAATTAACCTTAGATTTCGAAACCAACAAGAGATTGACCTCTGAAATCGCCGTCATCCAATCCAAGAGATTAAGAAACAAGATTGCTGGTTACACCACCCACTTGATGAAGAGAATTCAAAAGGGTCCAGTTAGAGGTATTTCTTTCAAGTTGCAAGAAGAAGAAAGAGAAAGAAAGGATCAATACGTCCCAGAAGTCTCTGCTTTAGACTTATCTCACACCAACGGTCAATTAGAAGTTGACGCTGAAACCGCTGACTTAGTCAAGACCTTAGGTTTCAAGATCCCAGTCCAAACCGTTGCTATCTCTGCTCAAAGAGGTCCAAGACGTTTTGCTAAGAGAAACTAAATTTAAGAATATAATGAATTAGTAATTTATTTTATTTGGGTATTCTTTTATTTGGTATAGTATAGTCTCACTTTTTTTATGTAATTAATAAAAAGAACATAACATCGTTTATTTTAAGACTAGAATTGTAGGGAATATTTATTAACTCTTGACTATTTTTGTCTGACTATATTCATTTAATGATACAATAATTAAATAGAATTTTTTGATTAAATTTTTGTGCTTCTTTCCAAGCACGATTTATATGCAACAGTCGATCTAACTGCTATATGACGATTGATCGTCATCTTCATCCTCTGAATAATATGCTTCTGAACTACCAACTATTACACTGGCATCGAAATATAATGAGGGGTCTAAGCTAGATATGTCGGCTGATTTCGCTTTTCCATCCAACAACATTTCACTTAAAATTTTACCAGTACCTGGCGCATTATTGATTCCCCAGCACGAGTGGCCCGATGCTACAAATAAATTCGAAACATTGGTTTCACCTATAAGAGGCCCACTAGATGATGGAACATCCAATACTGGTAAATAACAGGCTTGTCTTCTTAAAATCTGGCCCCTTTTGAGTATTGGCGAAAATTTACCAACTAATTTAAATAATTCATCACATTTTGAATTTACAACTTCGACATCATCTGTAGTTTCTGGGACATCGACTGCTGAATCACCTTCTCCACAAACATAAACTTCATCTTTTCTTGCATAGACTTCCGGAGATACATAAGAATAAGGACCAGTCTTGAATTCAGTAAATATAGCATAAGGTGAAACAGGGCTATCTTCTTGAGGTGCTATAGTGATGGAATGTGCTCTTAATCCAGAAATAGGACAATCTGGTAAAATTTTAGAAGTCCAAGGACCCACAGATAAGATAGTTTGATCAGATTCTAAGAAGATTGTATCATGGACGTCAGCTTTAATACTAGTAGGAATATACGCCACACCAGTGGCCTTCCCTGTTTCCATAGAATATGTTATTTCCTTTACTTGACCCAAAATTAACTCAATTGAGCCCTTGCTATCCTCTATTGCCTTTTTCATTATAAAACTAGTAAATTTATACGGATGGACTTGAGCTGTAGTATCCTCTCCTCCCAAGGAAGAGCAGTGTTGGATTAATGAACAATCGATCCAGTTCAAATCATCGGGCAATACGTCTTTCTTCATTCTTCTTGTCGCTCTAGATGTTCTAGATGTTTTTCTTGGTGGGTTATCACTACCTAGCGAGGAATCACTTATATTAGTAGCCTTTTTGAATGTTTCCTCTCTGTCTGATTCATTATCAGAACCATTGTCAGCTATCTTACTTAAATCGCCTTCCAACGATACAGTGGTCAATCTTCTATAACCCCATTCCTGTTCCCCACCATACATGTCAGATAATTCTTGATGCAATTGAAACGATAATGGCACAAGCTGCTGCGGAAACGCCCATAACGCAAGCAATCCACCGGCTTTACCACTGGCACCACCTGCCACTCTTTTGCTTTCAATGATTGTGATGTGATATTTTTCAGGATCATACTTGGGATGCTTCACTATATAGTAAGCCGTGCACACCCCTATGATACCAGCCCCCACTATAATAATATGGTTCTTCCCATTATGTTTGCCGGAAGGTTCAGTTTTGAACTTTATGTAATCTGACATGTGTGCCTCGTATGACCTGATCCTTTTGAACTTCAATCTATCGCTAGTTTCTTCAATTCTGCAAGAAGTATCTCTTACAAATATTCTGAAATGTAGTGATTCTTATTCAGCGCCGTTGTATAACAAGAATCTTACGATATGTTTCACTTTGAGTATATATTAAATTTGATAATTCTATGTATGGCCCATAAAAACTCACCTGATTTTTTTTTTGAACGGTTAGCGCACATTTTTCGAATACATCTGATAAAGATTAGTCGGCATCGTTTCACAAGATAGCCGGACGTCTGTGACAGAGAGGTGCTCTTCGATACGTATGAAAAAAACACACACACATTGGAATTTAGTGTTGCGACATTATATACTAGTGTATATATAAGAAAATCTATATTAACTCTATGTAGATTATGTTTCAGACTAATATTTAGAAACTCCACAGAAATTCAAGTCTAGAACATGATTATAAATATGAAGAAGGATCCGGACATAAACCAATTTAGCAAGTAAGATGAGAACATTTACCTACCACTATGTTGATATACCTAATCAGTCTTCTTGGTGGAGGTGAGGATAGAGGGCGACGTAAACTTCCTGGTGAGCTTCAGAGTGAGCCAGGAAGCAAAAGTGTAGATTTGAACAAAAAAGATCGACAATACCATCACCACGATAGTTAGGATCAATTTTTCGTTCTTCACCAATGTGTCGTAGTTGAACAAATGGATCTCGTCTTTCTTCTTATTTTTCAAATAACGTTGGTTGGTGTTCTTGTTCTCATTCCAGTGGACTTCACCAACGCGGAATCTGTCATTACGCTCTACTTCGTATTCTCTCGAAGGATCACCGGTAAGATCGTGGAATAACTCGTACCTCTCGGGTTTTCTCTTTATCGCTGCTTCCGGTATTGGATGTACCAGATGTCTTTTAGACGACGACAATATGATGGTGTAGTGTGGAGAGGGGAGCTTTCTCATGATACGACGTATTAACTCGTCGTTTTCCTTCATGGCCCTGGCTCTCTGTGATTTACCACTAGGCAACTCTTGAAGCTGGACTTTGATAACTCTTTTTCTGGTATCTCTGTACTGTTGAAACTCGTTATCATCTTCGTGGGCCATGTTTATTGCCTCAGCATCACATGTCTTGACAATGTATTTCTCCAAAAAGTCAAAGTCCAACGGGTCTCTAACCCATGGCAATCCCACCAATGTGGATGACATCATCATATACTTTCTCAAATTGGGCCAGAGGCCATCGTTTTTATTAACAAGGTCTTCTGAGCTCAAACCTGGAATGTCTACCAACACATATGCATCAGAACTACACTGTGTGACCAACTTCTTGGCCATATTACTAACTGACGTTCCATTGTGAGGCATGTAGTTGTTTGGAGCAATCTCTTGCTTTAATCCTTTAACTAGCTTGTGTGACGCCACTATAAAAGGTACCGACTGGAAAGCTGTGCATACTGTAATAATTCCCAATAGTAATACTAATCTTTGGACCAACATAACATATAAAAAAGAGGCTATGGTTTAGTTTGATTCATCTCATAAATTATACGTATCTTTAAATAACTTGATCTGTCACGTGAGACAGATGGCTGCTTTGTTTCAATCTTGTTTTGAATGATTGCAAAATAACCACTGAAGAACAAAATTATTAATTTAACTGGAGAATAAAATGATGCTATGGTGTCTTTATAGTTTTCTTTTATTTATATTTAATAACTGTAATCTGGAGTTTTGGTCCGTTAAGAAATGAATTTTTTTGAAATATTGCTAATATTCTCAATAATCTGGAATTATTCAGATGCAAAAACAGTTACTCAAATAGTAGTGGTTAATGTGTATGTAGGGATGAATAGAGTCTCAACAAAGTATAGTTCTACAACAGCTGGACCGACCGCAAGACTAAAGGCAACGGTGACAGAGACGACAATAGAAACTAAGTATGTTACATTATCTGCAGAGAGCAAGGTGACATCGTACTACGACGAGATATACGATTACGAAGGACCATACGACTTAGACAAGACGTTTGCTGTGCAGATGACTAATAACCACAACTACAAAAGATCTTTGCACGGGGCCCAGATGTTACACTGGAATTCAACAGTTTTTGAATATGCAGCAAGGTATGCGTCTGTATACAACTGTAGTGGCATTTTAGAGCATACTGGAGGAGCATATGGCGAGAACTTAGCAATCGGTTATTCTACAAACGGAAGTGTAGATGCTTGGTATGCAGAAGGAGACGACTATACATATGGAACAGAATCTATATACAATCACTTCACTGCGTTGGTTTGGAATAATACTAATTCAATGGGATGTGCTTATAAGTACTGTAATAGCGTTTGGGGAACATATATTATTTGCTCATATTATCCTGCTGGAAATGTAGTAGGGAGATCCGTAGAAAACGTATTCCCCGTGATATAGAATTAATATATATCTAAATAGCATCGCATAAAATCTTTTCATCAAAGTCGACGTAGTTCTTGAAGAAGGAAGCAAACAAATCACACAATTTAACGACATCAAAAGTACCACCAGTTTCTCTGATGGAATGCATAGACAATTGAGGGTTACCTAAATCCAAGGTTCTAATACCTAATTTAGCAGCTAAAATAGGACCAATAGTAGAACCACATGGGGAGTCATTTCTGACCACAAACAATTGCAATGGAATTTTAGCAGCATCAGCTACATTTTTCAATAAGACAATACCAGGAGAGTTAGTTGCGTATCTTTGGTTAGCATTTATCTTGATCACAGGACCAGCATTAATATGTGGTCTGTTCTTTTCTTCGTAAAAGCTTCCGTAGTTTGGATGGACACCATGAGCCATGTCAGAAGACAACAAGAAGGATTTAGACATGGTTTCATGGAAATAGTCAATGGAGTTTTCACCTTCTAAGTTAACCTTGGTAAGTCTTTGTATGACATCAGGTAAAAATGATGAGTCTGCACCTTGTGCTGAGACAGATCCAATTTCTTCATGGTCAAAGAGAGAGATCATTTGAATACCTCTTTGGTTCGCCAAATCCTTAGATGACTCCGCAAGACCGACTGTAGCACAGAAACAAGATGTCAAGTTATCTAAACGAGGAGAGAAAATAAATTCATCATTAATACCACCAATTGTTGATTTTTGGTGATCGTATAACACAAGTTCAAAATCTTCTATTTGGGTCTTTTCAACTCCTAATTCACCAGCAATAAGATCAATGATGGATTCATTATGTCTTTGAACAACGGATTGAACTGATTCAAATTGTTCAGGGGACATCTGGAGCTCAGGATCGTCTGCACAACTATGGGCCTTTTTCTTCTTGGCCTGTTCATTTTTATCCATGGAAACCTGTCCGGCAATTGGAACAAAATTTGTTTCACGATTAAATTCGAATTTGGTGTTGACTTCTCTGTTCAAGTGAATGGCTAATGTAGGAATTCTCAATAATGGCTTATCGACCTTAAGCAACCTAGGAACAAATTGTCCATTCACATTCACATAGACTCTACCTGCTATAGAAAGATCACGGTCGAACCACGAGTGGGCAATTAATCCGCCGTACTGCTCGACACCGACTTGTATAAACCCTTCGGATTCCTTCTTGGAAATAGGTTTGATTCTCAAGCATGGGGAATCGGTGTGGGCACCCACAATGGAGATACCTGAACCGTTCTGACATTTTTCACCCACAGTAAACCCAATTAAAGATGATGCATTTCTAGTAACAAAATATTTACCACCCTTGACAAGTTTGCTATCATTCCAATTTGATCTTTCTGAGATCTCGATGAATCCATTATCTTTAAGACGACGCTTTACTGTGTCGATACAGTGGTATGGTGTTGGAGATGCGTTTACAAAATCGACAAATTCTTGTGCTCTGCCCAATGCTCTAGTTCTTTCTTCGCTTCCTGTCATTTTAAATCAAGTTATTCAAAGCTGAAGTCACCAGTATACAGATTCTTTTCAAAATCATCCAAGCTATGTAAGGCTTCAAAAATTCATTCTTCTAAGCACGTGATCATTTTTCCCATTCTCCCGCACAGGTTTTCGCATTTTGACAGTTGTGAAGTGTTAAATAATAATCTGCAGCATTGAATTGCACTGGCTCGGATAATTGTACTTCGCATAAAGCTAGCGAGCAAGAATGGACATACATCATGTGAGCTTTGAATTGGCCATACGCGAAGTTTTCAGACGGGGGTTGGCGGAGTGGAAACAGAACCTTTTGTTAGACTAATCTGAGCGACGGTATAATGTGGTTGGAGAGGATGTGGGTTTTCACTGATAGATGATGTTAAAAATATACCAGTGACGTTCCGAACTTCATACATATATGCTCTTTTAAGTTTCGTACATATTGGAGAATTCTGCCCTATACAGATTACTGGATATTCTCTGTCGCAATGACAGTAGTGCACGTACCAAATACATTATCTAGAAAATGCTAGCTGACCTCCTAAAGGAGTACTCTTTTACTCTTTAACCACCTGTGTTTTTACTGGTCACTAACAGTGGATGTTCCATGGAATACCACTTCATTCCAGTAAGATGTCACAGCCGTTGAATATAGCAATGTGTGTTCACGTTCGGATTTTGACTCCCACACCCCCGGACATGATCACGTGCAAAGGTGTAATAATTGCAAAATTTTATTCCTTTACTTCCTGCTAGTATAATGCTAGATAATTAATAATGTCGTAATAAAAAAGCCGTTTGTGAGATATGGAGAGCATCTATTGCGGCGCTTGAAAGGCATCACAGATGCGAATGCAAATTAGGTGACTATAAATCATATTGGCTTTCCCTTTTTTAGATTTGTAATTGTAGATAAGTTTTTTTTACTTTGCATTACTACCAAACATACTTTACGCAATGAGCCACCAGATCGACAGCTTGACCTCAAGTGGCAAGCAGACTGATGTGGCTGAAGACTTGGAGAGCTATAACTCGTCTCTGGAAGTAGTACAACGTCTTGGGAAGGATGATCTTAACCGGTCGTTGAACAATCGTCAGATTAATATGATTGCGATTGCAGGAATTATAGGTACCGGGCTTTTTTTGGGTACTGGTAAGTCTTTGGCAAATGGTGGTCCCTTGTCGATGTTGCTCTGTTACGTTATTATCGGATTGATGGTGTATCTAACTATGTTATCTCTTGGTGAACTTTCGACACAATACCCAGTTTCGGGTTCCTTTACTACTTTTGCAAAGAGATTTGGAAGTGACAGTTTTGGTTTTGCAATCTTAATAAACTATTGGTTCAACGATGCCCTTTCGGTTGCGGGCGACTTAACAGCATTACAAATGATCATGCAATATTGGACTGACTTCCACTACTATGTTATCGCTCTTATATTTTGGATATTCCTTCTCTTTCTTAACGTTATTCATGTCAGGTTCTACGGTGAAGCCGAATACGTGTTAGCAGCTCTTAAGGTCATAGCCATCATAATATTTTTCATAATAAGTATTGTCGTGAACGCAGGACATAATTCATACAACGAATACATTGGGTTCAGATATTGGTCACATGGAGATGCTCCCTTTGTAAATGGTTTCAGAGGATTTGCTAATTTGTTCGTTACTGCTGCATTTGCTTATGGTGGTACTGAATCTATTGCATTGACTGCTGGTGAGTTGAAAAGCCCAAGACAAATGCCAAAGATTGTCAAAACAGTTTTTTACCGTATCTTGGTTTTCTACATTTTCACTGTTTTCTTTATTGGTATGAATGTTCCATATGATTATCCTGACTTATCTACCGGAAATGTCATTACATCACCATTCACCATTGTTTTTCAGTTAGTGGGTGCAAAAGCTGCTGGTAGTTTTATGAATGCTGTTATTTTGACTTCGGTTATCTCTGCTGGTAATCATGCATTGTTTGCAGGATCTAGACTTGCTTATAACTTGGGTACACAAGGATACTTTCCAAAGATCTTTACTAGAGTTAATAGATACAAAGTGCCATACGTTGCCGTAATATTTACTTGGTTTTGTGGTGGGTTATCATTTGGATCTTCGTTCATAGGTAGCGGTGTACTTTGGAGCTGGATTCAATCTATTGTTGGCCTTTCTAATTTGATTTCGTGGTGGGTAATTGGTATTACTAGTATTAGATTTCGTAAAGGATTAGAATTACAGGGTAAGACTCACGAACTTCATTACAAAAATTGGACATACCCATACGGACCTTGGTTTGTTGTTATATTTGGTGCTTTTATTATTCTTGTTCAGGGATGGTCAACCCTTTCTCCCTTTGATGTTAAGAGTTTCTTTCAATCTTATCTTGAATTAGCTGTTTTTCCTTTAACATTTGTTTTCTGGTGGTTGGTAAAGAAAGGTAAAGATAAGTTTGTTAAGTATGAAGATATGGACTTTGAAACAGATAAATATTATGTTACGAAAGAAGAAGAGGACGAAGAAGCATACATTGCCTCTCTACCAAGATGGAAGAGGTTTAAACACAATTTCTCTAATAATTTCCTCTAAATATTATTATTTATTTAGATATACATTTTGCATTTAATCTACTTTTAATATAAGGAATATTCAATTAATAATTTTAATCAAATAAAAAACACTAAAGTTTAATCATTAAAATGTATCAAAGACAAGAAGTTATCGCCAAAAATAAAGTGGAGATTTAGAAAAAAATGCGCAAACCCGGAATCGAACCGGGGGCCCAACGATGGCAACGTTGGATTTTACCACTAAACCATTTGCGCGCTTCTTACTAATTTACATTTGATGTCGAATCCAGACCACCTGCGTCTTCAACTTCGATGTAATAAATAGTTTATTATTATATTATCTATATTACTATCTGGACTTCAAAGTCTTCTTCTAATTCTGTATCGCCAATAACACCATCTAAGTCTAGTTCTTCATCATCAAAAATTAATTTGGCTTGCAGCGCACTTATTGAATTAATATTTTTAAGCTTCAAGTAATGCTGCAACAAAGCTCTGATTTTTGTCTTAGGACCAACTTCAACAGTTATTCTCTTGTTATCCCTTCCCTTAAGTCCAATATTAAAAAAACCTTGAGAATTATTATTGATCGTCCGTAAAGCTGCAGAATTTTCGTTTATTATAATTACATCGTCATTATCATCATCATTAGCAACATTTTCTCTTGTTGTTTGATCAGAGAATTTCAAATCCTGTTCAAAGTCATCTTGTGTTTTAGGGAGAAATTCTTCGTATATGTTTAGAAAATTAGATATGTTTTCTTTTGGAATAAGCAAGCAATTTAATTCTGTAACTTTTTTTGAATTTTTCTCGTGTGGAACTCGCAAAGTACTTGGCTTAAAGAAGGGTTTCAATTCCATTCTTCCATCTATCCATACTAAACATGCATCTTCATCAGTTGAAGCTTGAGAAGATCTATTAAAATAGGTTAATGCTTCGTGCATGATCTCACGAAACATAGTTACACCCGTAGCTTGGATTTTATGAGGGTATTTTGTGGATCTCCTTGTGGATAATTTATTTGATATTTTAATACAATATGCCCGGTTAGTTTCAGGTTTATAATTGTCACTGGGGGACAACTTTTCAACCTCGTCATTCAATACAATGACTTCGTCATCGGAATCGTCTGATAAATTAGAAGAAAGTAGATCATCAAGTTCCTGAGATATACTACTTGAATCATGGTACTTGTATTCCACTGATTTATGCTTTAGTGGAACACTGTTGATGTCACTGCTCTCAATCTGAGAAGTATCATCTAATACTTCAACCAGAGGGTCAGAATCTTTCTTGACCTCAGAAACCTTGTTTTTATTCTTCCTCGATTTCTTACTCTTCTTTATGGTACTAAACGATGCCAATGCAAAGAAATCATCTTCAATAGCGATGTTCTTTCTCTTCTTTGTATGTTCATGATTATCAACTGGCGCTTCTACTTTAGGTATTACTTCCTCTATCTTTGGTATTTCTTCCTCTACCGTTACTTTCTCATTCTTTGGAACATCACTTAAGACTTCCTGGCTAATATCAACATAATCGCCTTTAGTGTCCGTTGACTGAAGTGGCATTAGTTAGTATTTAAGTATAGAATATAACATTTGATAGTTTTTGTTATTCTAGTATAAATTTGCAGGTTGAGAATTTGCAGTTTAGATGCTTTTATTCACATAAAGATAAACAATATCTATCATATTTATATTCATAGTTAAAGAGACAATAGTACATCATGAGTAACACTACACTGGGCAAGCTGATGCGAGATCTCTCCTTTAAACCAAGGTTCCGTCATAACTATGGTTGCAATGGGGAGTATTTTGATTATATTGTCAAGTACAAAGAACAGTGGGAAGATAAATTATTCTATGTGGATGAAACCGAGATGAATAGCCAAGTAAGAATAGAATTTCCTAGTATTAAGTCAAATGAAGTGAATATTCCTCAACTACAGCTCAAGACACTAGAATGGCAACAATTGGAAACCGAGTTTTTTCTTAAAGAAGAACCATTGACAATGTCTTTAGACCAGGGAAAAGAAAGCTCAGTTCATCACTTGAGGATAGGAGAAGCAATAAATCTCAAACAGCATTTGAATAGGAATGGGTTAATTTTAAATACTGGTGGATATATCACTTCGATGGAATGGTTAATAAACCCAAGTACCAAATCCCAGGAATATCAGTATTTGGCAGTTTCCGTTATTAACAATAAAGATGGACTAAAACATGCAGTCAACAACGAACAACTAAGCTTATTCAATACTAGTGTCAAATCAGACTCGATTAAGTCTGGGATTCAGATATGGAGATATAATTTAGAAGCTAACGAATTTGAATTATACAAATTTTATTTAACGAATAATTATGGATGTGTGAGTAATTTGAAGTGGCTACCAATAAATATTGAAGATGAAAATATACTAGGAATAATAAGTGGAACTCTTGGAGATGGTCATTTGCATCTTTTTAAAATAGAGTTGAATGAAGAAGTAGTCCCAGAAATTGCAATTGTGGAAAAAAGCTCTTTAACTTATTTCATTAGTGATACTGATACAAAAAAATCAAACGAAGTTATTGGTGTTACCTGTTACGACTTTTTGGGTTCAGATAAAATAATGGTTGGTTTAAATAATGGATGTATTGCAGAATTTATTCTTCCATTTTCTACTCTATGTGATGAGAGCGAGTTAAATTTAGAAGAGCCATCATATGTTCAAAGAATCGGCGAGAGTCCAATTTCAGCAATAATGATCGCAAAAGCGGAACAAGAAAAATATGTAGTTATAGTTAATACCACTGGTGTTAAAAGTGTAGCTTTTGAATATGGAAATTTCAGATTTTCCAACTTAGAAGCTTATCCTACAAATTCATTCGTAAAGCCGGCATACAATCCAAACTTAAAAATGTATATTGGGTCATATTCTATAGATTCTATTGGGTATAACTTTATCAGAAATCCACAAGAAGCACCAAATTCCCTCTTGAAAATGAATGGGATGGTTACAGCCATTGAGCTGTCCGAGGTACTAGGCCACCCTTTAAATCTCACAGGAAACTCATATGGTGAACTTTATATTGTAAATTACTCAAGAAAACCGTTAAACGGTGCTAAAGCTACAAACAAAACATTAGTTCCATTAAAATTGTGGCAGGTAAGTATCGATGAATCTAATTCTTTGAAGTTATCTGGAGATCTTCAAGTAGTTGAGAGTGAAATATCAAGCTCGGTTGCAATAACCCCTGCTGATATAGTCATATCAAGTATATCATGGAATGAAAATGCTATTGGTTCGTCGATCTATACAGCTGGGATCATGGCAGGATTACTCATCTTGGAGAGACTAGATCCAAAATTTTATATCAAATAATGTAATGATGAAATAGAACTTAAATAGATAAAAATTCGTTTTAATGGTTCATTAAATAAATGATTATTTATGATAACAAGGCACGTCTGTGTTTGTTTTCGTATAAATTGTGTCATTAAGTAGTTAATATTTTGGAAATTTAGGATCGATGATATCACTCCATGCATTCAAACCACCCATAACGTCCAGCACATTCTTAAAGTTTAAATCATTTAACAATTTTCTAGTAGCAATTTGAGAGTCATTTCCAAACCTACAAATAACATATACTTTATCTGTACTTTTATCAAATCCCTCTGGCAAGTATGGATCTATGTTATCAAGTTTCTTGAACTTATCATCCCAACTAATATTTATTGAATTTGGCAATTTCACAATCTCATATTGTTCCCTGGATCTTACATCGATTAGAATATGGTCAGTGCTAATTGACTCTTTGAACTTTGATACGCTAACACGATACTTTGGATCTAAGGAAGGAAAGTTAACTCTACCACAAAATTCCGTATAGTTAATTTGATTACTCTCGATAAGATCTTTGGAAACAGATGGGGAATCTCCACAAACAGCACAATTCCTTTGTTTGTTTCTCATTTTGAATACTCTGATTTGCTGTTGGGGATAACCAGAATACATAGACAAGAAAGGCTTAAAATTTTCTTTGGTATAAAAATCAGTTAGTACTTTAATAGCCTCCAAAGCCATGGTTACACCAACCAAACCAATAGCTGGTCCAATAACTCCTCCATCAGAGCAAGTAGTGATAGATTCTGGAGAAGGCGGTTGTGGGTAAAAGCACCTATAACAGGGCCCTATTCCTTGGAAATTTAAGATGCTCAATTGTCCATCCGTTTTTAAGCCTGATCCACTAACTATAGTTTTACCACATATAACAGAGCCATCGTTTATCAAGTACCTAGTGGAAGGGGTATCTGTACAGTCTAGAATCAAGTCATACTTAGAGATAATATCAAACGCATTAGAATTTGATAACCGAAATGGATAAGTTTGTACTTCCACGTAAGGGTTTAGTTTACTAATATATCTCTTTGCTGATTCACACTTTAGCACTCCGACAGATTCAGTAGTATGTAACACCTGACGATGTAAATTACTAACGTCCACCACGTCGTCATCGATGATACCAATTTTCCCGATACCAGCAGCAGACAAATATAATAACGACGGACAACCTAACCCTCCTGCTCCTATTACCAATACCTTTGATTTTTTAAGTTTCATTTGTGATTCTAAAGAGCCAAATTGCGGGACAATCATCTGTCTTCCATACCTTATATATTCTTCCAATGATAGATGCTCATCGCTTGTTTCTTCTGGCGTAGTCTTAATTTCCAGAGCAGCTTCGGGTTCTACTGCTTCAAGCTTAGTTAATTCCTGTTTAAGTTGTTTATTCTCGAGCTCCAAAGCTCTGATTCTCTCTAAGAGATCTTCTGACATGTCTACGGCGGATAAACCATAACGATATATTTTTGTTACTGAAAATCATCGCGATATGTTAGATGAACGAAGTATTAAAGCTATAGTAATCTAAATACAATATCTAAACGTAAAGGGGTATTTGCAGATGCAAGATACAAACATACGGCCCCACTAAACATATTAGTGCATTTATACGATCTTTTGTTTAACGAAGAAACTCTTCAAGTGTTTTAATTGGTAGAAACAAGTACCAAGCAAGACAATTAATTGCACGATGGTCCACTTAACAACCCTAGAGTTGGTGGATTCGGATTGGTTTCTGAAAACAGCTTCTCTTTCTCTCATGAGTTCTTGTTCAAAGTGGATTTCCTCCAACTTCTTATTCAAAGCTTGAACTTGACCAGTCAATGCGTCAACTTTTCTGGTGGATTTGGAATCAACATAGTCATGGGCTGAGCCAATGACAAGATCAAACTTAATTCGGTGGTACTTGAAGTTATTGCCATCGGTGTAGACTGGGCTTAAACAAATCCTGTGTTCACCAGAATCGAGCGAAGTAAAAGTGAAGTCTCCCGAGCCATGGACCTTTTGGTCAACAACCCTGTGGTCGTTGTCAAATGTTTCCTATAGTAAGTTAGTATGTGCATCATCCTGCACGGGTGAAAACTGGCTGTTTGCTAAACAAGTGTTGAACACTAAGGCAAACTAACAGGTTCCAGTTGTCTACCCGAAACCTCACACTAGGTACTTACGTCAACGGTGATTTGCGTTCTCAAGTCGCTGTGTTGGTAGAAATCTTGGCCGTGTTCATTGTATTCCAGAACTTCAATCTTACCAACAACTAACGTTTCCTTAGGCAATTCTTCGTAGAAGCATCTGGACTCGCCAGTCTTCAAGTAGAAGTGCAATCCATTAACCCAATTACAGAAGCATAACAATGCAACAAAAAGCCTAGTTACAGCAGAGTTTATCATCGTGTATATGTTTTATACAACGTTATACTGAGTTTAACAAATCAATGCTTAAAATCGATTCGTGATTTCTACAAATTTTTTAACGCGTGTTCTTTTTCTGTGGAACTTGAGACTATGATGAAAGTGAATTAAAGATATCATCGTTTATACACAATTATTAACACCTATATAAATAATCTTTATTTACTCTTATGCTTACGCTTTAACTTGTTTACCATGCTAGTTATTTCGTTGTTGGAAGAACTAGATTTGGCGTCTTTCTTTTGCTTTTTGTTGGGCTCCGAAGATGAACCGTTGCTACGGTGTCTCTTGGAACGCTCAGACATGATCTGCTTCATGGTTTCGGTCTTTTTGTACTCGCTGCTGGTAGGATCGATGGCGTAGTCATGGTTTTCGAAGATTTCGTTGAAACGAGAGTCATTCAAGTCGGCCTTGAAGCTATCTTGTGTCATCTCAGTGTCGATGTTCTTGTTCTTCTTGTTCTTCTTTCTGTTCTTCTGCTTTTCGGCCTTGACAATATCTCTCATGGAGAAGTGCTCATGTTTGTCTACCTTTTCTTCGTCCATCATGATCAACTCAAGCTCGGCCTTGCTCTTCTCGTCGTCGCCACTAGCCTTAATTCTGCGAGTATTCTTCTTCTTATCGTCAACAGGATCAACTGCCTTTTGCTCTTCTTGTTCTTTCTTGAATTTATCCATTCTACGCTTTCTACGTTCCTTTTCTTTACGTTTGTATGCAGCAATTGTGGACTCTTCTTCCCTTTCAGACTTAGCATCTGCTTGTTCGGCTTGATCATCGAGGCCTGGGTTAAATGTGATTTCCATATCAACATCTGCTTCATTCTTTTCGTCCTTTCCGAAGCTCATGCCTCCCAATAAGCTCTTGTATTTATTCTTAGCATCGTCGTTTTGTTCTGCGTCACTACCATCAGTGTCTGATGCTAAATATGCTTTGAAATCCATATCATCGATCTCCTTCTGTGAAAATTGTCTTGATGACAAGTTTTGTCTTTCCTTAGGGGTTTCATCCCAAGTCAACTTTACCTTTGAGTGCTGTAATGCATCTGTGACGAAGTTTGACTCTGGCTTGTAAGATGCCGGTACCTTTGTGCATGAATCCTTAGCTTCATTTTCATCAAAATCCATATCTTCAGGCACGTATCTTAAGTCAAAGATATTGGCTGTCGATTCGTACTCAGTACCATCACAATTATCGTAAATCAGCTTGGCGGTCTTTACAGAATCACACTTAACAACAGCATAATAATATCTCAATCTTTGTAATTGGTAACGACGTAAAGCCTTGCTATCATAATCTTCTTCACCATTGTCTTCTGTGTATAACTTTCTAGCTGCCTTCTCCAAGTCGTCTGCATTGTTGACATCAATGGAATCGGTGTCAGAATCTGATTCTGAATCATCATCGTCTTTAGATGGCCTCTTCTTAAATACGTCACGAGGAGGTCCTTCAATCTCTTCTTTTTGCATTTGCTCCTTACCGAATTCGGATGGATACATGGTGACAGACTTAATCAAACCGTTAGCTGGAACAAATGATAAGAATGTTGCCATCAAATCTACAGCTCTTAAATTATCCCAGTCCATGTTAACCACAGCGAATGTATCAGTTGGTTCACCTTCTTGTGGCTTAGTTTCTTCTAACTCGATGTCAGATTCTTCTTCTTCAAATACAACTTCCTCTTCAGAGTCGGAAGAATCAGAAGAATCGGAGTCCTCTTCTGACGAAGACGATCCGGAGACTTCACCTCTAGCTCTGTCTAATGCCTTTTGGGCTACATCCTCTTCTTCTCCTTCACTACTCTCACTTTCGTCGTCACTCTTGCTGTTGTCGCTGTCGGCTTCTTCTTCTTCTTCTTTCTCATCGCTATCATCTTCATGCTCATAAAATTTATCAAGATTACGCTTTTCATCGTCCTTTATCTTTCTACCATATCTGTCAATCTTAGCCTTCTTACCGCTAGAGCCAGCACTTAACTTCTCTAATTCCTTTTTGCTGAAACGGCTATCGACCTTGACCTTGAATCGGTTCAAATTTGGCAATTTAAATCTAGGATCATTATGAACAGAAGCAAATCTTCCGTCCTTGGTTATCGGCTGAGAATCCTCATTGCTATTGTTATTGTTATTCTTGGCCATTTTACCTACTACAGATCTATATATGATGCATAAATCAATAGATGAAAATTCAATTAGTTTACGATAGATGTTCATCGGTTGGAACACGACCGCATCGATTACTATGAAAGATACTATAAGTTTCTATCATATACTATACTATACAGAACCTCCACTGGAGTTATGGTTACCAACCAATCCCACCATTTCTAAGAAAGCTCTCTCTTCGCCTAGGTTTTTAAGATTTACCCCTTTTCTTGCTTCAGCCTGCCTTTCTTCCCACTCCCATTGCTTCCTTTGTTCCTCCAACTCTTTCGTAGAACCAACTCCCCACACTTCTAAATCAGTAATAATAAACCGATCCTCAAAGTCCTCATGAGAAACATCTCTTTGTTCTGAAGTCTTGAAGAAAGATAACGAGTTTTTGCTGGGGGATGAAATATGTCTAAAGATGGCAAATTCCAAATTTGCTTCGATAGTCAAGGACACAGTTCCAGGAAGAAATTTTCTTACGCCATTCTTATTCACTGGTTGTTCATTCCCAAATCCCATGCCCATGCCCGTGTTATTGAAATAAATCAGCTCACCCTTTAATATTGTATTATGGACGCTAGCATACGAATCTAATCGAGGCATCAAATTTATGATAACCGAATTTTCGTCACCAAAGTTTTTTTTGTTAGAATGTCTCCAGGGCTGATTTATTACAACAGCGTAGAAATTCTTATCAGACTCGCTCTGCCACCCCTTCTTTGGGTTCTCGTTTGATCTAAAATAAGCTGGATACTCATGATCAAATTTTTGATATCTTGAGTTCATCTTCATAGTCTTATCTTTCAATCTTTTACCGGAAACTAAAAGCATTGTAGGGGCCTGCCACTTAAGTACTTTCAGTTCTAATGATCTAATGGAGAACCCAGCCTCAGACCCAGCATATAATTTAATTAGATTATCTTTAGATACCGAAACGTTAGATTTTTTTCCCTCCAATATAGACGAAATAACAGAAATTGAACCTTCATTAACCAACCTCGACGGAACAAATTCAGCAGTCGCTTTTTTAGATGTTGATTTAGAATCTGATTCCAGGGGCATTTTAGATTTAAAGGTGTCTTTGGATGAAAGTAACCCTTCCTTAAAGATCTTGGCCAATGCAGTTCTAATGAAAGCCAATTGATACTGGCCCAAGCCATGACTAAACTCGTCATATGTTATATTGAACAGTTCATAATTTCTATGATTGATATTAGGGTTGAAATACCTAATCACACTGATACCATATTCTTGGAAATTTGACCATTCATTTGAGAATTGATCAATCAATATTGAATTCAGTAAGGGGATCCTACTACGTAAAGAGCAGACAATTAGACACAAAGTAATAAGTTGAAGTAGATTGTATGCTCTGATTTGTAAATTGTCAACTTCAATTCCATCAAAATTCTTAATTATATCTAAAGAATTCCATATTATATTAGTCTCATCACCTTCATCGTTTCCCTCTGTCGATTTGCTGAGCCCTAACTGGACAACGTATGGCGTCATGTCATCTTTGTCATTCTCTTCAGGGACCAATGCCCTCTGGTAACTACGCTCTATCTTTTCCGATTGCTGTACATACTTACTGTTTACCAAGCTCAAGGAAAGAAATAGAAGCTTGATATAATCAAAATCTGGAGCAAGAAGTCCCTCGTATCTACCTGAATGAAATATAGCTGAGATCAATAAATTTCTTATCTTCAAACTTGTATTTGCATAATTGCCGTAGTCTTGCAAAAAGGGGAATTGCCCCATTACCTTCAAGGATTCATGTAGGATATTAATTGACGTCCAGAATTCAGGATGCAACGAGTCCAAGCGTTGATCTTTCCGTATCAATTGGAATATGAACGGGATTTCATTAGATTCTATCGTTTGAATACCAGAAAAACTAGTAGCATTCACATTTCTTAAGATACACTTTATCTCTTCCTTCAGCAATTCTAATACACAATCAGCAAGGAATTTATCTTTGATCTGGCCCCTAGAAAAATGTTCAAGAATTCCTTCTCCCTGTCTATTCGTTTGAATACTAGTATTTTGACCCATTGTTTGTAGCTGGAGCAATATAAACGCTATAATGTGTAAACTATTTTATCTCGCCTTCTACTGGGTGAGAGCTTAGGATATTTACAGAATACAGTTATTAAGATTCAAAATTAATACGTATGTATACATGAAAGTATCTAATCATATATGTCTCTTTAAATACTTCAGTAGTGTGCTAATGTTCATATTGGCATAGACTAGGTGCTCAATTGAAAAAATTGATTAAAAGCTCCTTGGACTTTAACTCTGCTTTATGCAAATTGAATTTAGTCTTTCCAGCCAAGTTAGAACTGCTAAACTGAAGTCCTTCTAATGATGTAGCCATGTTATCGGTTCTGTAACTATTTTCGTTCATTTCCTGCTTTAATAACGATTTAGTGAATGAAACTATCACTAATGTCAGATACAATCTTATAGCCGAGATGACGATAGTAGAGCTTATAATGAAGAACATTTCTCTTGTTTGTGAAGCCGACTGCGATGACTTCAAGGTACTATCAGTAGAATCATCGTATGCCCTGACTTCCACTTCGCTGCCCGATATACTAGAGTCTTCATTGTTGAACCAGAAATACACAAAATACAAGGCGTAGAGATACCCACAAACAGTGTCTACAACGTAGATTAAGCATGCCAACAGCATCTTTCTGCTATTTTTTTCTTTGTTCTTCATGTTGGTCAATCCTGAAATGTAGAATGGTAGAATTATTATGGCAAGCAAAAAGTACAACCATTGCCAAAAGTTGATCGGATGGAAAGTGATAACTGATAAAATACCATATGCTCCTCCTGCCTTGTTGATAATGGCAATTCCTAATATGATCTCAACTCCTATGTAAAGAGGAACCAATCCTAAAAACCGCTGAACTTGTTAGTAAAACTCCTCCGAATTCGACATATTCCAGAATATAACCCAACAATGTACTTACTGAAGGCAATATATAGTTAAGTTGTGACCCATGAATCATTCTTGCGATAATTGTTGATGATATTAAATCTGGCTGATTACTACTGGGAAATCAAAATAATCCATCGATACGCATTGAAAATTTAGTATTGCACCCGATAAATTTTCGATTATATTTAAAAATTTTAGTAGCATAGATCCAGTATACGATGTCGACTCAAGAGAAAATAGATGGGAAAGAAGAACTAATGAGGAATGACAGCTATTCTTCTGATACAGATTCCTCAGATAGCGACTTTGAATTAGTGGGAAATACTAACAAGTCCACTGAGGCATCTCAACCTAAAACTATTACAGATCGAGGTGAAATCATAGCAAAGTATGCTGATAAAATCAAAACGGACGACATAAAGAAAGGACCAAAGATAACCAAGGACAGAGCCAACAGGGCTACGGTGGAACAAGTTTTGGATCCTAGAACTATGGGCTTTTTGGCCAAGATCATCAATAAGGGTGTCATTTCCAGAATTAACGGTTGCATCAGTACTGGTAAGGAAGCTAATGTTTATCACGGAGACCACGAAAACCCAGAAGTAAACCAAAGAGAATATGCGGTCAAAATTTACAAAACATCCATCTTAGTTTTCAAAGATAGAGAAAGATATGTGGATGGAGAATTCAGATTCAGAAATAGCAAAAACCAGAGTAACCCTAGAAAAATGGTGAAGGTCTGGGCAGAAAAAGAGTTTCGTAACTTGAAAAGACTTCATCTCAATGGAATACCATGTCCAGAGCCAATCGAATTAAGATCTCATGTTTTAGTAATGGAATACTTAACCAAGGGTAACGCACAACCATCCCCTAAGTTGAGGGACCACCCGTTTAAGGATGTCGAAGAAATAGCCAAGTATTACCACCAAATGTTGCATTATATGAGAAGAATGTACCAGGAATGTAGATTAGTGCATGCGGATCTCAGTGAATATAACTCGATAGTACACAATGACGTTTTGTATATCATCGATGTTTCACAATCGGTAGAGCCAGAGCATCCAATGGCATTAGATTTCTTGAGAATGGATATTAAGAATGTAAATGATTTCTTTGACAGAAAGAAAATCAACGTCTACCCAGAGAGGTTAATTTTCAGGTTTATCATCGAGTCAAACGAAGTATTGAACATCAAGGACAATAGCTACGAAGAATTGGAAGCTTATTTGGAGACTTTGCCCATGAAGAGTGAAAATGAAGATGAGGTAGAAGACGAAATTTTTAGATCCTTGCATTTGGTGAGGTCGTTGAATCACCTAGAGGAGAGAGATTTCGAAAAATTTTCCAAGGGAAATGTGGACACCTTGACCGAATTGTTGGGTAAATCAGAATTGGCTTCTGGGGAAGAAGACAACGACGAAGAAGAAGCTGATGACACAGACGACGAATTCGACAGTGAGACCGATTCTGATGATTCCGAAGAGGACGACGAAAACCCAAAGCCAAGAAGGAAAAGGGAGTCCGCACCAAAGGGAAAGAAGTACGAAGATAAAGACGACAAGAAGGCGAGAAAGGAGGCGGCTAAGTTGGAAAAGCAAGAGAAGAGGAAAACTAAAATGAAGAAGCACGTTAAGAAGAAGATTATTAATAAGAGAAAGGCCACCAAATAAACGAGGAGCATCTGACATTTCAAGCAATTATCGGGCTTCGTGTTGATGCTTAAAACATGCCACTACCTTCCTAGTTGGGCCTACGTATACTTATATACAATAGTATCCCCAGATAATGAATACTGCATTGTAGTAGTGGCTACTAGTTACTCTCCATAAATAGAAAGCCGGGTAAAAAAATGTTCGCTATTATTCAAAATAGTAAATAATTAACAATTCCCCTAGTGTCTATAGATGTTATAATCTTATAATCAATTCAATCATTAATTAATAACCCATTATGGAAGAGTTTTTGAAAGACAGTCCATCTGAGTTCAATTCTACAACCGGCAGAAATACTGGTGACGATAATAATAACTTCCCCGTCAACCTGAATGTGAACCACAATAATAATGACGGGACATCGCCGTTAATCTTGGATTACGCTGCGTTTGACCAGTCAATTCCTACTTCATCAGAAGATAACCAACTTGGCTTTCAGGAAGCCGATTTTCTGGGGACCAATATGTACAATAATTTTTCAAATGAGACGAACACCCTTAATCCGTCATCCTTCACTAACGAGCCTTTCCTAGATGATGTGGACTTATACAACACCACTACCCAACAGCAGCCGCAGTTTGTGAACCCGCTATCTACAAATTTGGATGAAATTATTTCCCCGTCAAACAATGGCAATCAAAACAATTCGTTTTTGAATCCTCAGTACTTTTCACCACCAAACAGAAATACTAACCAATATAACTCACTTAATTCAATTGCAGAAGATTCATTGCCGAATTCATTTAACAACAACGCCTTTAGCCCAGATGTGTCGAGACATGGCAGTATAAGTGTGCCCACAAACAACAGATATAGTTATAATGTGCCAGATAATTCAGGGTCCTACCTTTCACCACAAGCGAACCCTCTGTACATATCTCAAAGCACTAATACGTTGGACACTATGGAAGTCTTGAAGTCACCATATAATGCTAATGCATTTTTAAACTCTCCGCCTTATAATGTTAACGCTATGGGCCAGAGCTCTAGTATCCCTAATAATGTAATATCTCCTGGCCCGAATAATATGAGCACATCTTTCCCAAATAGCCAGTCACCTAGTGGCAGAGAAAGTTCTACTACAAAGCAATTGACCAAGGAAGAGAAGCTCAAGAGAAGAAGAGAGTTCCATAATGCAGTGGAGAGAAGAAGACGTGATTTGATTAAGGAGAGAATCAAAGAGTTGGGCTTATTAGTGCCTCCTTCGATGTTAAACCCACAGCTTTGTGCTGTTCAAACCCTTCAAAGGAGCTCCAGAACAAACTCTAGAGAAATTAACGACTTGGTTTCTACTATCAAAGTCAAGGAAACAAAACCCAACAAGAGTACAATCTTGAACAAATCTGTGGATTATATCAACCATTTGCTCTATGTTTTGGACGAACAGGATAAGGCAAAGATAGAGATTTTGGAGAAAATAAGGCAACTCGAACTTGATGCACAACCTTCAGTCGATTCACAGACTACCGTCAATCAAAATTCGGATAATGTAAATACACAAATAAACCAAGATACTTATTTTAATCCCGAAGACTTTTTCCTGGATGTAATAGGGCCTGGTAACACCAATAATGCTATAACGACAAATTCGAATAACGAATTTTTTGATGGCTTAAACTAAGTGTATTATTCTTGAAAGATAGTCGAATTGAAATGCTGTACATAATGACATGCCCCTGGCAGGGCCACATACGCTTCTATAGATTGATATATACATTTATTCGGATTTTCAAATATTAATCAACATTGGTTTTATCACGTGTATACAATAGGTCGCCACAATTCACTTTTCATAAATTCTATCAACCTTTAAGTTTGCCTCAATATCATATATATGACCGATTCAGAAAGGGCATTTAGACAGCAATTTTCAAGTTGGAATAATCGATTAAATTCTACTACCACAGCAAGTCGTCCTGTTTTGTCAGAATGGACAGATTACGTGAAAAGTAGTGCCAATAACTTATACACATCATTACCAACTTATAACCAGCAGGCGCAAAATTTGGAAGAGCCATCATGGTTTAAGTTATCCAGATTCGAAAAGATATTGGGGTTTGCCTGTTGTTTGGGTGCGTCATTGTTGTGCTTCATAATCAGTTTTTTTACATTCCCAGTCCTAGCGTTACGACCAAGAAAGTTTGGCTTAATTTGGTCTATGGGCTCTTTATTGTTCGTGGTCTCCTTTGGTATACTACAGGGCCCTTACCATTATACTAAACACTTGCTATCAAGAGAAAGAATCGTATTTACGTTAGTTTTTTTCGGATCTGTGTTTTCAACATTATACTGTTCTGTTGTGTTAAAGAGCACGATATTGACTATTTTCACCAGTATAATCGAGATATTTGCGGTTTTGTATTATAGTATCAGTTACTTCCCCTTCGGAGCACTGACATTGACATGGTTTACGAGCTACATGGTTGGGTATTTTGGAGGATTTATCGGTGGAATTTTATAGTTTTACAAATCACGTCAAATCTTAACTTTTTAGTATAATAATGGCTACATAATTTTAATTAATATTTCGTATCGTATCATCTTCTTCACTACTTAAAGCTTATCGGCATTTTGTAATTCTTCTTGCAATTGCTTGTGCAATTTACCCAACTTTTCAAAGTCGCTTGCTTGCGCTGGCCAGCCTACAACAAGACCAGTTTCTGTATCCTTCTTTGGAATCAAGTGGAAGTGGACATGGTCGACTTCTTGGTGAGCAATTCTTCCATTGTTTTGCAAGACGTTGTATCCTTCACCTTCTGGGCCATCATTTACATCCAATTTCAAAGTCTTTGTCAATTTCTTAACAACAGGTAAAACATCTGCCAAGTATTCATCGGGAATGTTGTGCAACTTACCTCCGTGGTGCTTTGGAATGACAAGACAATGGCCCTCGGAGGTTGGTTGAACATCCAAAAAGGAGTATGTAAACTTAGTTTCAATTAACTTGAACGATGGAATTTCTCCCTTAATAATCTTACAAAAGATACATGAGGCATTTGACGCAATGGCTGACATATTAATTATTTTTACTAAAGTGGTTATGACTTGAAATAGATATTCACTACTATATGTAGAAACAACTAGAAGCTTTATCGGAATCTCAGAGCAAATTTGAAAAGTTACACAAAAATGCTGATCTCTCCTTCTCTCTAGCTCGGTGGCAACTAGTTGATGTGTTTTATTATAATACTTATTGTCAGTTAAGTTTATCGTTATTTAATTTTTATATTAATATTAATATTGTTTAAACTTATAAGTATCCCCCATATCAATAAAGGATAAATTAAAATGGCGGGAAATAAAAAACCATTGTTAGATGCCTCTGGCGCCGCTCAATCTGTTGAAGATAACACTGCTACTGCTATCTTGAGAAGAAAGAAGAAGGACAATGCATTAATCGTCGACGACGCTGTCAATGATGACAATTCCGTAATCACCATGTCTTCTGAAACTATGGAGTTGTTACAGTTATTCCGTGGTGACACCGTTTTAGTAAAGGGTAAGAAGAGAAAGGACACCGTTTTGATTGTATTGGCTGATGACGATATGGAAAATGGTGTTGCTAGAGTCAACAGATGTGTTCGTAATAATTTAAGAGTAAGATTAGGTGACATCTTAACCATTCACCCATGCCCAGATATTAAATATGCCAGTAGAATTTCTGTGTTGCCAATCGCAGATACTGTCGAGGGTATTACTGGTTCCTTGTTCGATGTTTACTTGAAGCCATACTTTGTTGAAGCCTACAGACCTGTAAGAAAAGGTGATTTATTCACTGTGAGAGGGGGTATGAGACAAGTCGAATTCAAGGTTGTTGACGTAGATCCAGAAGAAATTGCCATCGTGGCTCAAGACACTATAATCCATTGTGAAGGAGAACCGATCAACCGTGAAGATGAAGAAAATAACATGAATGAAGTTGGTTACGATGATATTGGTGGATGTAAGAAGCAAATGGCACAAATCAGAGAATTGGTTGAATTACCATTGAGACATCCACAATTATTCAAGTCTATCGGTATCAAGCCACCAAAGGGTATTTTGATGTATGGTCCTCCAGGTACTGGTAAGACTGTTATGGCTAGAGCTGTAGCAAATGAAACTGGTGCATTCTTTTTCTTGATTAATGGTCCTGAAATTATGTCCAAGATGGCAGGTGAATCCGAATCTAACTTAAGAAAGGCTTTCGAAGAAGCTGAAAAGAACGCACCTTCTATTATTTTCATAGATGAAATTGATTCTATTGCTCCAAAGAGAGACAAGACAAATGGTGAAGTCGAAAGAAGAGTTGTGTCCCAATTATTAACTTTAATGGATGGTATGAAGGCCAGATCCAATACTGTCGTTATCGCAGCTACCAACAGACCAAACGCGATCGACCCAGCTTTGAGAAGATTTGGTAGATTTGATAGGGAAGTTGATATTGGTGTTCCAGACGCTGCTGGTCGTTTGGAAATTTTAAGAATTCACACAAAGAATATGAAATTAGGGGGTGATGTCGATTTAGAAGCTATTGCTTCCGAAACTCATGGTTTTGTTGGTGCTGATGTTGCTTCATTGTGTTCTGAAGCTGCTATGCAACAAATTCGTGAAAAGATGGATCTTATTGATTTGGAAGAAGAAACTATTGATGCAGAAATCTTAGACTCTTTGGGAGTTACCATGGATAACTTCAGATTCGCGTTAGGTAACTCTAATCCATCTGCCTTGAGAGAAACCGTTGTTGAAAATGTCAATGTTACCTGGGATGACATTGGTGGATTAGACACTATTAAGAACGAATTAAAGGAAACTGTAGAATACCCAGTTTTACATCCAGATCAATATCTCAAGTTTGGTTTGTCTCCTACAAAGGGTGTCTTATTCTTCGGTCCTCCAGGTACTGGTAAGACATTATTAGCAAAGGCTGTTGCCACTGAAGTTTCCGCAAATTTCATTTCTGTTAAGGGTCCTGAATTATTAAGTATGTGGTATGGTGAATCTGAATCCAATATCCGTGATATTTTCGATAAAGCAAGAGCTGCTGCTCCAACTGTTGTTTTCTTGGATGAATTGGATTCCATTGCCAAGGCAAGAGGTGGTTCTAACGGCGATGCAGGCGGTGCTTCAGACCGTGTCGTTAACCAATTGTTAACTGAAATGGATGGTATGAATGCCAAGAAGAACGTTTTCGTTATTGGTGCCACCAATAGACCAGATCAAATTGACCCAGCCTTATTAAGACCAGGTAGATTAGATCAATTGATATACGTTCCATTACCAGATGAAACTGCTAGATTATCCATCTTACAAGCGCAATTAAGAAACACTCCATTAGAACCAGGTTTAGATTTGTTAGAAATTGCAAAGATTACCAATGGTTTCTCTGGTGCTGATTTATCTTACATTGTTCAAAGATCTGCTAAGTTTGCTATTAAGGATTCTATTGAAGCTCAAATCAGAATGCAAAAGGTTAAGACCGAAGATGTTGATATGACAGGTGAAGCAAAGCCAGCTGAAGAAGATGCTGAAGAAGAAGAAGAAGATCCTGTTCCATTCATTACTAGAGCACATTTTGAAGAAGCTATGAAGACAGCTAAACGTTCTGTCTCTGATGCCGAATTACGTCGTTATGAAGCATATGCTCAACAATTGCAGGCATCAAGAGGTCAATTCTCTAATTTCAGATTTGCTGAAAATGGTGGTGAAGCAGGTGCAGCAACCAACAACAACGATTCCGCCGGTGCTGCATTTGGTAACGTTGAAGAAGATGATGATTTGTATAATTGAATTCTTTCGTAGAAGAGGTCTTCAGTATATATTTTTCTTATATTTAGATGATATAACTAGCTATAACTAATGGATACATTTTAGTATTTTTTCATTTCGTCTAAAACCCGAATAACCAATGAAGGAAACCCGCTTCGGTTGCAAATTTGTGGGGACCCGTAAAGTCACGTGAGAGGCGGTCAATTAAATTTTTTTCTCTATAGCAATGGGTCTAACATATGATTATAATACTTTACAGTTATTAATCATTGATTGAATTAAAAACTTCTAATATCAAATAACTCTAAGGGTTTAGATTTTTTTTGCATATATCCATATTTTAACATGAAACAGTTTACAACTAATAGCGGCTTGTTTTTATTGGCACCAATGTTCCTTATTACTAGCGATTTAATATTATCTAGGACCTCTCAGTCAGGTACAAAAGCTGTCAGCAGTACTAAGTCAGTTGTACTCAATTCTAATGTTAATCAAAACAGATTTAAGAATTTTACACCATATTCTTTAGGTGGAACAAAATAAGCATCTTATTGCGATGATTCACCGCTACTATTTCTGCATTTGCTGTCATTAATGCAGTAATGAAATGTTGAAATGACATCTGGCCATCATAATCTACATTCATTATTAATATTTCATTGTCGTGGTTAAATCCATGATCCATCATTCATAGAATCTCCATGATTAGCCAATAGCGATTGCTATTCATTTATATCATTACATGTTCATTTGTACATTTTTATTTCATACTACTATGTTATAACAGCAACTGAATTCTATCAGAAAAATTTCTAGGCTGGTCCTTTCATTTACATCATTATGAACATTTATCAAAAATTTTGGAAAATAAAAGATGGTCCAATTTGTGCCAACCCAACTATTCATTCCTATTGCATATATGAATACTTTTCCTACTAAAGTAGCTACGAGCTGACCCTGATGACTCCATATTATATATTGCTGGAGAAAATCTTATTAATTTATACTTTGATGAGAAGTGATATTAAGTTAAAGGGCATAAGTACATTATTTATCATAGTATAAAATGAGCTAATCATTTATATCCATATATATATAATATATACCTATTCTACGGTTACCCCTTCTAACTTCTTTGCTAATCTGCAAGCAATACCAACTGGGTTCATGATAACATTATCAATGTCCCAGATACCTTCCTTATAGTAAACATCTTGCTTTAAGAATTCGATGATTTCTTCCTTAGAGTTAGCATACAAATGAAAGGTGCTTCCGGCGAACTTTGTCTTTTCAACGTCATGGTAAATGGCACCTGCTGAAGTCACGACTCCGCTGTTAAAGGTTGGAGGGATATTAGCAAAATGAATTGGTCTAACCGCAGTTCTATCGACGTTTGGCTTGTCGTATATTATAACGTTCCACTCAATTGACATTTTTTATAAATGATACGGTACTCGCCTTTCTTCAACAAATAATCAATCGCATATATGGTCAATATATAAACGTGGAGTGTATATAATGTGCTTATCAAAACTTAACAATACAATCTGCTATTCTTCCCAGTAGAAGTATCTTTATGTATTCCTTGCTACGCTGAAAGGCAGTTCTTTTAGTATTGGTGATATTAATTTACCTTTCAGGAAGTTTGTAGCTTTTTTTAATAATTTAGTATATTATTTTCTACAAAGAGTCAGATTTTAATTGCCTTATAAAAATTAATGTAACAGTCTTAAACGAATCATCGATACTAGATTTGTGACATAAGCTACATTATTCTTCATACTATTAGCATGAAGACAAAATGTTATAATTTTTCAATATGTTTTTTATTGGTAACACGCCTTTGCTTGTCTAAAGATAAAAAATAAATAATAGTATGAATAACAAAATTAAAATGTTGGCTAATGAAAAAGGTTTCCTGTTAGGTAGCATCTTCTTCTCCGGTAACTTTATTTACCTCTTACAGCATGAAACCTTTTAAAATGCAAAATTAAAGAGCTCCTTAAATATGGAATCCAGAATGCTAGAAGCATTCAAATAATGAACATTGGATGTTTTTAATGCTTTTAATTTACTCAGATGCTGGTAATGGAGCATAAAGTCTGATTCTTTCCTTTCTTGGGCCTAGTTGATCGGTCTTAATACCAGCACCGAATTGGTCACCAAATGGAGAGTGTGCTGGGATCAAGGTTGTTGGAACAACACCTCCACTGATTCTTCTGTATTGTCTTTGACCTATACCACCTTTGTCCTTCATAAATTCTTTAACAAAAGAGGCCTTGTAACGCTTCAAGTAATTTTCATTTCTTAAGTTTGGACGTTCGTCTTGTTCTTTGTATAGTTTCGTTTCGACTAAAGGCTTTTGTCTGGAATCCTTATTCTTGTATACCAATGCAGCTCCTGCTAATCCAGCAATACCAAAAATCTTGGTCAAGTTAATTTCGATAGTCTTAGTTGGTTCTGGCTCGTGGTGATGTGAAGAATTGAATCTCTTGAAGTTTTGGCTTATGACAGCTCTGGCTCTAGTTGTTCTAGCAAACATTCTTTAATAATCGATTATATTTCTGGCCTGTTTGTAAAAGATAACCTTTGATTAAAGATACGCTAAACAAGTTTAAATGCTAGTGTAGAAAAAGATTCTTTTAGCCAATGAAAACTCGAATATTTTTAACCAGATGGACTTTGTGCTGTTTTGTGTATATGCAGGATATCGATTTTCAAGTCGAGAGTTTGCTAGGAAGGCTAAAGCTATAGAAACATAGAATTTACAATGGCACGAGATTGGGGAAGAACTTGTGTGTGTAATTGGTGTTCGTGGGTCCTGTAGTAAATCCATTGGCTGAGAAAATAGTGTTTTTGTAGAATTTGTAATGATTAGAGTTTCGAGAAATGCACATCAATTATACACTGAAAGATATTAATAGATAGAGCACTAGACTGATTGTAGGTATCTGTAGATTGGTCTTCTAGAACTGATTTTCTTGACTTTTTTTTATTTTCAAAGTTGCACCCGTTTTTTGAACTGGAGTGGGCAAAATATTGGTCTCTGAGCAGCAGTGCTATAAGGAGATAGTCTAATAGATGCCCGTATATTGGTATTCTTTGATTATACTTCGTCAATTGCACATGTACTTCAGCTAGAAGTTGCAACAGCCATGTATTTATAGCGTTTACACGTACAAGTTCGATATAAGTAGGTCTATCTACAGACAAAAGTAATAAAGTTATAGTTCTGTTCCTCGTACGTACTAGATGAAAGAAGTACATACAAATATATGAAATAATAAATGAAATAATAAACGGGAAAATGGTATCAAATTACTAGATGTTCCACCGTAATATTGGCCAAGGTCGATGGCGAGGATCCAGCAGTCAGCTCGGTGGTGCAATAGATAGATGGTTACTGCAATGGAGGGCGCATAATATCCCTGCTAGCTACCAACTCGCTGGGAAGCCAGAATCTCACATTTAGGTTCAGCACACCCTCGTAGTGAAGTTTGCCACAATCGCCAATTCAGGGGTTCCACATCAACACTAATAGTTGACACTGATCAAGTAATCAGCTAACTTTTCAACAACAGTGGTGGCTTCACCGGCTTGAATACCTTGCGGGTAGTGGGCAATCAAGATAGCTTGCTTGGTTCTGACAGCAACGATACCCTCGCCTTCGTGCTTACCGTAGATGGATCTTTCATCGGCCCTTAACAAGAAGTACTTTTGAGATTGGATGTGCAAGCCGTGGGCTTGCAAGTTGGATGGGTCGTCGAAACCTCTGGAGAGTTCTGCAATTTCATTGGCAGCTAATTGGAAGTTGGAGGATTGGGCCCACAACGAATCTCCAGCTCTAGAGTATAAGGCGGATTTGTCAATTTTACCAGTAGCGACTAAGTTGTCGGTGTAAGCTTGCCAAGACATGATGTTTTATTTAATTGAGTATCACAAATGAAAGAAAGAAGATACTTGTCAATAAGAATAGAACTGTGGAAAATGATTTACTATAGTGAGTTCCTACACATTCCCGATGTCTCGTTAGAACGTTGATTACGTAATATATATAAACAGTCGAATTACGACTTTCTATCAATCACCTATTCCATCTTACGTTTTTTCGGCATTGGCTCTTCAACTTCTATGATATCGTCACCTGCGGCAACTTCTTCATCTATTACTATAAGGTTATTATCGTCGGAGACGTTTGGGTGTCGTGGTTCCGAGGATTTAGCACCCAGTTCGCTGGATTCCACCGTCGTTTTCTTCGTTCTGATAGAGATCACAGGCAAGACCTCGGTAGCCTCGTTGTCGTTGACAACATTGACATACAACTCTAGGTTCTCTAGCTCGTCGTTTTCGTCTTGTATCAAGAGGATCTCGCCCGCGGATAGACCATTGATGTCGGCTAGCTTCTTATTGGCATTGTCGTCGAAGTCATAATCGTAGATCAACTTGGATTTCCCCAACATCATCGAGATCTCTTCGTAATTGTATTTCTCTAGTATTCTGTCCACTAAGTCCTGTAAAGACATACTCTTCAATTGGGTCTCGGTGATAGAAAGTAAACCACGAGATGATAATGCACAACTGGCACAATTCTTGTTGGGGCTAGCCAATGGTGCAGACGTTATGTACTTGTTTGGTCTGATGCTTATGAAAACGGTAGGCGATCCATCCAAGTTGCCTCTTGGTTCATTTTGCTTGAAGTATTCTAGAGCACCCAAACTAGAAAATCCTGATATTATAGCATTAGTGGTAGCGATGGCCGGGATGATGTTACCGGCTATTTGTTTGATATCAAACTTTGACATCATTTTGATGGAGAATATAGCAGATCTTAAGTTAGATGCCGCCACTATGAAGTTCATCGCGTTTTCGTCGTCCTTGTCAAATGTGACAAAAGGAGCCTTCCCTGTAATCAATATGTCTTGTAAGTTTCCACAAGCTTTGGATAAAACATAAAAATTGTCCAATACTGTCCACACCTTTGTATCTTTAGTCAAGATCTGCTCATTTGTTGAATTGGAAATCAATTTCTTTAAATCACCCTCATAATCATCAAAATTCAAAGGTTGAGGTTTTGTCCTTGTTTTCCACAACGATTCGATAGCAAGTAATCTTTCAATATCCACTTGAAATATCTTTACAATCAAATGTTTCACAAATTCTGCTGGCTCTGAAGAAAAGAGGAGCTTCCTCAAGTCGTTTAATTCATTAGTTTCCTTGAGAAGGTTTTCTATTTCTTGTTTATCTTCTGTCTCGTTTTGTAAGCTCTGTTCACTAATATCTGACTTAGACTCATCAAACAATTGCTGGAATAAAAATTCTTTAGCCCATGTAATACAATGTACGGGCTGAGAGGGCGTTGATCTGATGGTGCAAACTGGATATGTCTTTGGTGTAGCTTTAGCTTGACATTCGAAGCATTCACTCTCGTAGGGAAAGATTGGTTGTACTTGCCCATCGTATCCAGTGGTTCCACTTTCCATCAACGGTTTCTTCAAAAACAAACAAATTCTGTTAACATACCTCCTTGCTTCTAAGTTATCAAGCGCATTCAAAATATAGCTGAATTGATCCCACCAACTAATTGGAAATTGATTTGTATCCATGATGTTACCGTGATGTGAGTACAACTTGGTACCAAAGTAATTAAACGATTGTACAGCTTCTTTTACCGTTAAAGATTTTGACTTATCGATATCCTTTTGACGAAATAAGAATTGTCTGTTTAAATTAGATAAAGTAATGGTATCTAAGTCAACTATATGAATTTCTCCATATCCTGTTAATATCAAGTCCTTTAACAATTCACACCCAATACCACCAGCACCTACCATTAATACCTTGGTATTTCTGATATTAGAATAGCGCTCTACACCCAATACCTTCTTCAAATATGTATCCTTTGCCATTTTTTAATTGAATGCTATCATCTAAAAACACAATTTTTCAATAAATAAATGAGTAGCGATTTTCACATGCTCGCAATATCAACTAGTTACAAATTGCATCAAAATAGTTCGTTAGAGATATTAATACACACATATAAATATATATATATGTATATATATTAATTAATTTAATCAGAAAATAAAGTATTTAATTATTTTGCATCATAAACATCCTGAAAGAAATCCAAAATTACTATATCACTGTTTGGAAGGCTCAAACACTAGTAAACAATGACCAAACACCCTTCAAATAACCAACAATCTCATCACCACCTAATTTAGATTCCCCATATAATCTATCAACAAAATTAATTGGAACTTCGCCAATAGCAAATCCTAATGATCTAGCTCTAACCATCATTTCCATTTGGAATACATAACCCTTAGATTTAGTTTCGTTAATAATCTTTGCCAATACAGGTTTCTTGTATAATCTAAATGAACCGGTTAAATCAGAAACATTAGGTCTTAATAAAGTAGCAGCTAAGAAATTGGCACCTCTAGAAACCAACTTTCTCTTCAAGTCCCAACCATGAACACCACCATCACCAGCATATCTTGTTCCTGTAATAATATCATAGTCTTCTGTTTTCTGCTTGGCGATAAACTCAGGAATAGCTTCTGGGTGATGTGAAAAATCAGCATCCATAATTATCACAAAGTTACCGGTAACATATTGTAAACCATGAATGTAGGCAGTTCCTAAGCCTAACTTACCAGCTCTAGCCCTCAATTGAATATGCTCCTTTCCGAAAGTATCGACTAACCTCTTAGCTACCTCTTGGGTTCCATCAGGTGAATTATCATCTACAATAACAACTTCCCAGTCTAAATTATGCTCCTTGAATACTTTAGCCAATAAATAGATCAAGATCGGTAAGTTCTTCTTTTCGTTATATGTTGGTAAAATAACCGAATACTTGTTTGCTGCCATTGTATTTGCTGTGGTTTTTGTTGATAATATAACCTTTACAATATTAGAAAATTGACGTGTCCCAATTTTAGTATGGAGGGTTTGCATATAATAATTACTTACCACCCGTTAACTACAACTACATGGATAGAGTCTTAAAATCAATAGACGTATATTACTCCAACACTTTTGAAATCCTAATACAAAATAAAAAGAATATAGTATAAAAATTTTTAACGAAATCACCAATAAAACAAAGTGCCTCTCTCTATCATTAACATAACCATATATGAAACCAAAAGTATGACCACATACAAATCCAAATGGCCTAGAAAAATCAACTAAATAAATAAGGATATTAAAAAAAAATGAAGAATAATAAAATATGATATGAATGGAACCAATAGTAAACAAAAAAAAGTCTATTCTTTCACAACATTTTTCTTTGGGCTATTCAGCAAATGTTAAAAGATTATCAAAATAAGTTTTGACTTTCCTTAATTGTTATTTAAGCTCAATGAGTTGATGTCACTAGTAAGAGCATTAAAAGATGAATTCAAATTCGACATTGAATTATTTGCATTCGAATCATTTGCAGAAAGAACAGGAGCAGAATGCGATGGATGAGGTATATTGCTAGTTTGATAGTTTGAACTAACGTTTTGAGTGTGGCCAAAACTAGCATACAATGAAGGAGAATTTGATACTGATTGTGAGATCTTTTGACTTGAACCCATATTACCACTAGAAGAATTATGCATTTGATGATTCAGATGATGTTGCTGCTGCTGATGATGATGGTGATGGTTTTGGTTTTGGTTTTGGTGTTGATGGTGTTGTTGTAATTGTTGCTGCTGTTGTTGCTGTAATAATAATAATTGCTGTGGTAGTAACTGAGGTTGAGGCGTCCCATTGCCACTTCCTCCAACATTACTGAGACTGCCTTGATTTGAATAGTGTAAATACTGACCTGTATTATTGTATTTATTTGAGGAATTCAATCTAGATTGGCTTTGATGTGAAGGGGAATAAGGTTGTGGTTGATGTAAGCTCATAAAACCACCATTCAAATTCAAAGACTGACCACTGGCTGTTGCAGCTGCAATTGCAGCTGCTGTAGAGTTAACTGAATGTAAGTTATTGTTCTGATAACTATTATTTGTGTTGCTAGGTTTGCTACTGCCACATTTTAAGCAGAATAAATTTTTTGCAAAGTTGTGATATTGACACATATCATTAGAACACTTCCAATCACCAGCTCTAAATGGCACATTATTAATATAATGAGGACGATTACCATTACCGTGGTTGTTATGGTTATTGTTGTGATTATGGTTGAGTCCATGTCCATGACCGTGGTTATGACTGTGATTATTAGCTTGTGTCTTATGTGTCATTTGGGAGTTATCAATAATTGAATTATTACCATAGTTATTTTCCTGGTAATTATTGTATGGTTTATTAGAGATTAAAACTGCTGCTGCTGCATTCACTACCGCGTTATTTAAGGTAATTTTATCAGGGTTGACAGTATTATTATAGCTTGGCTGGTTATTACCATTATGGCGACGATTATTAACTGGGTTAGATGAGTACATCGATTCTTGTATAGCAACTGCGCTAGTGGCTGGAAAAGAACATCTGAAGCATGCTGTTCTACGCTGGAAATTAGAAAACCCACAGGATGGACATGTCCAGTCACCTGGTCTAGGTCTGTTTTTAGATGGGGGGAAGGGTGTTAATAAATCACTGGCCTTATCCAAGACTTGAGTAGAAGATGGTTGCACTTCAATGGCTCTATCATTCAATACTCTACCATTCATTGCCAAAGACTCCGTTGCCTCCTCGTGAGTAGCAAACACAGCAAATCCAGAGAAGTTCTTGTACTGTTTACCATTAGCATTATTATTGTTGTTATTTGGGACACCATTATTCATACCAACATTAAGATTCTTATCCAAGCCATTTGCGTCCTGATTCTTCAATGTCCAAAATGCAATAGGTCTACCTCCATATTGTGTAAACCATGATTCTAGTTCAGATTGTGTAGTATCATTTGGTAAATTAGACAAATACAAAATTTTTGATCTCTCCGCTAAAAATATTCTAACATCTTCAACTGAATTGTATGGTTTTGTCAAAACTGAAGGATGCAATTCAATAGGAATTGATTTCTTAACCAATTGGATTAAAATATTCTTGTATAAGTTAAGTGTGGTTTTTGTATTAGTTTCTTGATTAGGTGAGTTCATTGGTTGTGCATTAAATTTATTAACGCTCGCGGTTGGTTCTGATCCAAAGCTACTAGTAGACGAAGATGCTGATATTGGCTGAGGAAGCGGTGAAGACGATGTGGAAACATCGACCCCTTCATCTGTTTCGACACCTAATGCAGTAATGATATTAGACAACGAAGAAGCGGTGTAAGATAACGCTTCTGGGTGTGAAGTCTGCCATTTTGAATATTCATTCTGTAAACAAAATACACGAGAATGTTGTAGATATGGTGGAAGTACAAATGATTTATCTCTAGCCTCTCTTGGTAATTGAACTTTGAGTTTGCTTATATCCATGGAAACAAATGAAAAATCTTTCTTTTTCAGAATAATGTTCTCCTCCATTTGGTTGTGGAACTTCATAATTGCATCTTTGAAAGAGCCCGCGTTTCTGACGTTCTCCCATGAGATATTGTGTAGCTGAGAGCAGTAGGACGTTATAGGCGTGTTAACCGGTCTGACAAGTACTGAATCTTGGTTGATCGTCTCGAGTGTTGTTGAATCAATCATGCTCCAAGCAAACTCGATTAATTCAGTCGAATCCTTTGTAATATAAGTAGCAGATTCATCGCAAGTTGTAGCTAAGTGAATAACTACATATATGTCACTCATGGCGATCTACTTTACTGCAGCGTAACTTCAACTGGTTAAAGAATCTAGAAATCAGATAAACGGTTAAGCTTGTCAAGATTTTCGACGAAAAAACATACGGTTTCACGTGATTACTGACGGGTCCAAAATTTTGTGATTCTTGCAATCAAATGCAGTTTTTCTTACCACCAACACCTGCAGGCAATCTGGGATAGCTACAGGTAAGGGATACTAGTTAGTCTATATTGACTAAAATCTTCCTGTGGTTTTTTGTGCACTGTACTATGCGTTATGTCTGTCTCAAGGTCATATCTATAATAAAGACCATGAAATAAACTTCAAAAACACAATTATGTAGCCTCTATGGGTCCTATTTTCGGTTATATGTCTACTCTAAGGTAAATGGGCCATATTCGAAAAGGACTGCTATATATGATTTCAGGATATATGTGTAGATTTCCTAATTTGGAAGTAAGTGCATTTGTTTGTTTATGGTTTTCTTCTCGACTACAAAATGCTCGTCTAAATATATATCTTATTGCAAACAACTATTTGATTAACAGAAGTAATGTTGGAAGATCCTTCTGATGATATCATTTCCATGAGGGGGCTGCAACGGGTGTTCAAGACTCAGTTGGCACTCTGCCTTTGGATTGGTTTATCATCTTTCTTACTCTTCTGTGTTCTCAGATATAGATGGCCTCATATATATGCTGTACGGACCCTAAGAGGGGCATCCACTTCGATTAGACCTTTACCTATGAAAATGTTTGGCTGGTTGTCGGTTCTATACGCTATATCAGAAGAGGAAATATTAGAGAATTCAGGGTTGGACGCGTATGTGTTTCTATCATTCTTCAAGATGGGAACTCGAATATTCTTTCAATTGTCCATATTAGCCATTGGGATCCTTAGTCCAATTCGATATTACTTTACGGGGAACTACGATAAGGATGGAATTGTTATACTTGCCGGTTCTGCGGGAAGTAAACGTCAAATGGAAAACCCACCATCATTTGATGATGATTTTCCCAACTATTTTTGGGTATATCCAATTTTCACGTACGTTTTTTCAGCAATTGTTTATGTAAATATCTTTTCCTTTACAAAAAATGTATTGAAGACTCGTCAGAAGTACTTAGCTTCCCAAAATTCTATCACTGATCGTACTATCAGGCTAGACGGAATACCCAAGAAATTATTGAAACGTAACAGTCCTCAAGTGTTAAAAGATTTCATTCAAGATTTAGGTATTGGTAAAGTTACCGATATTAAATTTATCTATGATTGGACTCCATTGGAGAAATTATTTGCAGAGCGTGAAAATATCATTAAAGAACTAGAAAAACTATACTCCTCAGTATATGTATATAAGATTGATATTTACAGCTACAATAAAATTCCGGCTGTTATTCCAGATGCAATAAATGAAATGAGATTAAAGGATAGATCGAAGTTTGAACAGATAAAGCTGAAAATAAATAAATTATCTAAGAAGTTATTGGGAATTAACGCTGAGATTCAACAAATACAACAAAAATTTGATCCAACATCAAATATGGCTGATTCAAATTCAGAGTTCAGACAAGTTGAAAGTGCATTCATAACTATGGATTCTGTGGCATCTGCTCAAATGGCAGCACAAACAGTCTTGGATCCTAGAGTACACAAATTAATTGTTAGCTTAGCCCCAGCCCCAAAGGATGTAAATTGGAAAAATTTTAAATTATCTACTCATGAGAAGGTTACTAAATCATACTTAGTAACATTCATAATAGTGTTAAGTTATCTTTTTATTATCTTAGCAATTACTCCATTGACTACATTGCTTGACTTGAAAACGATTAAAAAATTTTATCCTACTTTGGGTGATTGTATTGGAAATAATAAATGGCTTGCCACATTTGTTACTGGTATACTTCCACCAATGTTATTTTCTTTATTTAACATCTCGCTACCTTACTTTTACAGATATTTATCAAAATGCCAGGGTTACTCATCTAACAGTGACATCGAACTATCAACCTTGCTGAAGAATTTCTTCTTCATATTTTTCAATTTATTCTTAGTTTTTATTGCAACGGGTACATTTTGGGATTATATCTCGTATATTAGTGACACAACAAAAATTGCATTTCAATTAGCAAGATCTTTGAAGAAATTGTCATTATTTTATGTTGATCTTATATTATTGCAAGGTTTAGCTATGTTCCCTGTAAGGTTGCTACAAATTGATGATTTTGTAAAACTAAATCTTGTTGCAAGATTATTCTTCATTAAAGACATATTCTTTCAATCACCAAGAGACTATAGATTTCACTACTATACTTCTCAGATTTTTGATTTTGGTTTACAATTACCTCAACATATATTAATATTCATCATAATTTTGATATATTCGGTAGTTTCCACCAAGATTGTTGCTAGTGGGTTGGCTTATTTCATCTTAGGATATTTCGTTTACAAATATCAACTAACATATAATTTTGTTCATCCTCCACACTCTACGGGTAAAGTTTGGCCAATGGTATTCAGAAGATTGATGTTAGGATTAATCATATTCCAACTATTTATGTGTGGAACGCTTGCTTTAGAAGGAGCCATAGTATTAGCAATCTTATGCTCTCCTTTGTGCATGGTTACATTGATAATTGCCTGGAATTTTGAGAAGTATTACTTACCACTCAGTAGTTTTATCGCCCTAAGGGCTATTCAAAGTCCAAATGACTTCGACAGAGAGTTCGATGATGATAATCTGCTGGTTTCGAGTAGATCACTGGAAGTGGAAGCAGATGATTCTTTGATTAACGAATCGACTCAGTTATTGTCATCAAGCCCAATTTTGACGACATCTCATTTGACTAGAAGAAGATCAACATTGGATGAAGAGAGAGAGCAATTTACTGATTACACTTATCCATACTTGGTTGATCCATTGTATGGACCTTGGATAGGTTTCGAGGGCGATTTCATTTCGATGCTAGAATTTAGAGCAGATAGTATTTACATGGATGAAAATGCTGATCATCTAGAAAATGGTGACTTATCTGTACCTTTCACCTACGAGAACGAATACATAATAAGAAAGAAATTGACTGTTTCGGAATGGGAATAGATAGAAAATTTTTAATTCATATATAGCTTAATTAATTATTGCCGTATTACAAACACAATCTTATAATGTTAAAAAATAGTTCAAGTGATATACAAACATGGAGAGAGTTGTATAAATCTGTCGCAAACATAAACAAAAATTTTTTGAAGTTCTATAAAAATAAAAATACAGAAAATGAATTATAAAATAAAAAATTAGGAACTCTCGCAAATTAAGCGTTAAATGGTAATAGAAGTTCTTCAGTTTATGAAGTGATTTGCTTTCTATCACGAAATGAAAATGTTTTAAAAACTTTAGTCTGTTTGTAATATTTTGTAGATTGCAGTAAGATATTTATTACAGCCGTAAACCATCAGAATCATGAGAATTAGGTGGAGGTAAATAAAGTAACCTTTTTTAATGTTGTCATCGATTAGCTAGGCAAAGAAAATTTTATTTTGTCCCTTGATGTTTTGTTTTCGCTTTCTAATGATGGATATGCTTAATAACTTTTCTTTTCTTAAATTCTTGTCCAGGACATAGGCTGGCTTTTTTTCTGAATAGTCACATTCAACGCCAAATTTAAAGCAACCAGAACAAGTTGGCTTTTGTTCGTCGCATTTTAAATGCTTAATACGACATATCCAGCATCCGCTTTTAGATCTAGGAGATAGTCTTCTTCTGGTATATCTTTTGGTTTTAGTATTGCCATCAGCTTGGGCTATTGGTTGGGCTGGTTTATGGACTTTACTGTTAGAAAATTCCGGCGCTTTCTGGGCAAATGCTTCATTGAGAGTAGGACACCCTGTACGACGAGTTGTAGTTACATCTTTCTCTGAGTTATTGAATGAAGGAGCTCTTAATGATGAAGATTCTGGGTTCTTATGCAATGCAAAAACTTGCTGGTTTGAATTTGTAGTATATATGGGCTTTGGGATATAATTTCCCTTTTGAGAGTCAATAGTATTATGGTAAGAACCATCAACTAATTGAGGTGAGGAATGGTTTAATGGTATTTTAGGACTTGTATACAGAGTCAAAACTGGTGCATTATATTTCTTATTTGTCCCATTAGTACCATTTAATGAACCTAAGCTGCTTGCCTTTTGATTTGGGTTTAATGGTTTAGGGTTTTGTATGTTTTTCATAACTTGATCGAACATTGATGGTACGATTGGAGCAGTGGCAAAATCTTCGTTTATAGTTGTATTAGGTGTGAAGCAAGGAGTGTCAGAAAAGGTAGGGGTATAGACATCACTAAGTGTGGGTGTGAAGGAATATGGTTCAAAATCCAGTGGGCATGAGGTTTGTGAATAACTTCTAATGTAACCTGATGATTCGTTATCAGAAAATCTCATGTAGCTATTATTTGGAGAACTGGTTGAATCAAAGGAATTGCTTCCTAAGTCGAATTTACCATTGTTGCATATGGGATCTAATTTAGAGTCATATAGAAGATCGGGAGTTGAGTGAAAAGTAGTCTTAAAAGTATTAGCCTGAGAATAAGGAGATGGATATGAATGTTGAATGACATTATTGTATCCAATATTGGGTGCATTAAAATGATTCTGGGGAAAAGACATTTGAGTTGTTTTTGCCAGAGGATAATCGCAACTCAAGTCTTTATTCATAGAATTATTTTTATTTTCCACTGGCAAGGAAGCAATTGAGCCGGTTGAGACCTGTTTGGATCTGTACATATGCTGATTAATTGGTAGCTGGGGAGGTGGGAGAAAGTTCATGACATTATCGGATTGCCAATCGTAAGTATCCAAGAATAAATTAGAACCCATAAAATTGGAAAAAACTCGGGCATTAGTCTCCTGGGCAGGGCTCTCGGAGATTACTGAACTAACATTTGCTTTTTCTTCAGTACTATGTGCTAATGTTGGAGAATTCATAGCTGGTAGACTGTTTCTGCTTGTTTAAGTTCTTTATTCCGCCTAGATAATTTTAATATATATCTGGCAAGTTAACTCTGTACAACCACTCTTTAATATTCTCGCACAGTGAATGCTCTTGAGAACGGGCCAATTTTAATATGATATATAAAGGAAGGGACTTTGAAAATGAATGAATGGATAATAGACATAAACTATCCCCTGTACTTCTCTTAATTGGCCAATGGCTTTGAATAGCTTAGCTCCCGCACGTCAATTCAACTGTTTGGAACTTTACTATTTGGAGTTGTCAATTTGTATCGTACGATATTTAACTCTTACAACCGTACCTGATATCCAATCTTAATGTACCACAACGTATCCTATCACAGTTAGTAACCAATTTCTGCTCAGAAATTCTTGAACTGGAAAAAGAAGAAATAAAATTCCCCTATCTAAATATCACTATCAACTATCGTCTAAATTATATATTATTTTGTTACTCCTCTTGAAATTTAGCTTTACTCCAAAATCCTTTGCTAAGATGCTTTGAATTATGCAAACGTTTATTTCCTTTCAGTTATGCAGAATTACACCGCCCAATATATGCACATGTATACAATCCCCTTATCCACAATACTATCTCTAAACAACGGTTACACCGATTTTACCAACCTATTATCGTAATTTTCCGCACTGAACATAATTAGCCTATGATAATCACTTATCGCTTAGACAATGGCTTTCCAGTCGATTGTTTTAATTATTAAAGTTATGTATAATTTGAGAAAAATGCGTCAACGTGCATTGAAGTACGTACTTTAACGGTTATGTATTTCAGGAATTATCACTTTGTGGAAGAAAAAAACTGTCTTAAATGGATATTGTATGTTTACCCGGTGAGTTCATCCAGAGTATCTTTAAAGTTGTGTACCTCGGAGACAGCATCCTTCTATTGACAGTCTCACGCCAGGCCCTCAGGGGCATCCTGTTTTTGGGGAATTGAAAACCAGCGATAATGCCGTAATGGACGCATGGATGAAAAGGCTTGTATGCATTTACTGAACAATACATAAAATCAGGAGATTGGTTGGTGGTTACAGTCTTCTCCCCGAAGGGAGTTATCGCTAACAGAATCTACAAAATCTTATCACATTCCATCCGCTTAAGAGTGCGAGCACCAGCTCATGTAATACTCACATTTTTTTTAAACCAAATGTATATGAAGTGCGGACTAGAGCAGAATAAATCATGCCATCTAAGTTTTTGAGGCACGCAAATCCTTCTCAACCTTACTGGTACAAAGGTAAAGGTGTCTATGAGGAATAATCTGATTGACGAAAAAATAAGTTTAAAAGCAGTTTATTAAAAAATAGACAAGAAGTTATGAACAAATTAGGACAAATTGTTGCAAATCGCTGCATATTTGTTATGAGCACGATATATGGATTTATTGAAGTGTCGTGTACTCGACGAAGTGTTTTGTGTAATGTTTTCATCTGCGATGGAGATGAGGTTATTTTTTTGGAAAACTATTTGCACTTTAACTTTTACTCTTTTTTCTTCACATATTTTCACTTCCGGATTACCAGCGAAACTAACAATGCCCCCATTTGGTCAAGCAAAAATGGCTGGAAGGAGAGAAACCCGTACAAAGTGCGAAAAACCATCTTATAATCCAAATCAACACATTTCTTTAGTTGAGGCGGTTCGCTTGATGGTGACATTTTCTTGTAGTGTAGATAAATTGAGACTGTGTAGATGATGAATAAAACCAATATTCAGAGATAAGATATTCTAAGATAAGAATAAAGAATACCCGGCGGGTACACCTTTGTCGAGAATTAAGGTGGTCCGTGGAATATATGGCGAATGTTACTTGGTCTAACTAATGGGCTTGGGGAATTTGCTCAATTTAGGAGCCGGAGCCTAGCCCCGACTGGATAGCCAGCATATTTCCCATTTACCACAAACGAAAAGAGAAAAAATGTTTACTCGTTACCTATATTGTATTCAGACAATGCACATATTAGTTTAATTTTAGCCTAGCCTGGCAGTTTTCATCATTTTCATAGTTGTAGCTCCAACTCCAACTGGGCACATTTAGCATTAGGTTTTTAATGTATGTATATTTAGCATCGTATCTAACTACTGGTACTGTCTAGCTAACTAAATATGTCTAATATTTGTGGGGGCAACTAATCTGGCCATTTACTAGAGCACTAAGTCGTCAAAATAGAAACACTCATTTCCTCCAAAATTTTTCACATGTTATATGTACTGCATATACCGCGACGCGTTTTAACATTCTATTTTAAAAACAAACCACATTACTATGTTTACTGCTACAGCATCTAGTATATTTCATATCAGTAAAGAACTGCTAAGCCGAAAGTACCTCTGAGTCATTGAAGAGACAATTTGCTATAATAAGGGATTCACAAATGATTAGGAGCTTAAGTATCAAGCACTCTGTGCCCGCAAAGACAGGACAAGTTCAAATTTCTACCCCCAAGGGTAAGAAAGGGTTTCAAACGAAATTGAAGGGAAATATTATCTTGGTTTGTAAATTCTCGTTCAACGCAGAAGTGGGAAATGAGCTTTCAATTAATAAGGGAGATATTGTGAAGTTGCTACATAAACAAGGGAACGGATGGTTGCTTGTTAAATTTATTGATCGAATGGATGAACCAGGATTAGTTCCAGCAAAGTATATGGATATAATGATGAATGATGTCAAGAATCCTGTAACACTTAATTGGCTTCATAGTACAGACGGACAAATTGATCCTTCAGAGTTCCTTGAATCAAATTACTTGGATGTACAGGTTAAAAACTTGCTAAAGACAAATCCTCCTATGACCATCAACAACGTAGTATATCCTCTTGCGGTTAATATATCTAGATTATTTTTATTTAATGATAGATATTGGTATTGTGTTGAAGTCATCTTATCTGATCATACAACTGCATTCCTTAGTCGTTATTATGAGAACTTTTATAACTTACACTCTTCACTATTGGAAAGAATGAACACTTTATCAACTGGTGAAGATGTTCGAGCCTCCTTAAGATTACCCAGATTGCCTGAGCCTGTCCCACGGAGCCTGGAAGATATGACTAGTATTATAATCAAGAGGTGTGACGCCTTGAATAACTATTTGAACAGCTTGATTAGAAATGAGAATTATGTGTGTTCTAAATTATTATTATCATGGATTGATGTACTTTACAATGATTTACCTGGTTTTGTTGAAAAAACTAACTCGCTAAGCATATCAAGGGAAGATATTTCAAATCGTTTATTGCCAGGATCTATTGATGTTATCAAACAACAGCAACTTCAAAATCAACGATCACAGAGCAAAGCTACTAAAGCTTTGTCTAACGAGATTAAACAGGCACCTAAACAACATGGTACACGATCAAATGGTTCTTTAAAGAGAAAAAATACCTACAATCACTACCAGCAAGTTAGTAAGTTCAACTATCCAAGCAATTTTCCTCCAACCCCTCAAGCGTCTCCCGATAATATGAAAATCAAAAATGCTGGTCAACTTTGATGGTATATTGTGTGATACTTGTTTGAGTGGTTACGGAAGCTATTTAAACATTTTCATTGGATGTTGCATTTTATATTGCCGATTTTAATTCTGTGCCTATGTCATACAACGAAAGCGAATGAAGTGGCTTTGCTGGAAAATTATTATGTGTTATAACTGTTATGGACACATGGAGGTAATTGTATTTTTCTTTATGTTACCTGAAACTGCTCATAGGACATATGATGAAATTAACGAGATGTTTGCTGAGAATATTCCAGTTAGAAAATGGGTAACGCATCAAAATAAAGGCTTTAGTAATGTAGAGGAATTGGTTAAATCAAAATCTGAGAGTGAACATGCTTAGAGCGGTATATTCAAAGGGCCTTGACATAGAATACTATTTAAATACCAGTTGCTCCTGGAATTAGAACTAGATTTATATTTGACCACTTCGTCATAGTTAGATATAAGTTATGACCAAGAAACACTTTTGGCAAAACCCTTTCGATGTATTGACGAAAACTCTGCCACCTGTTAAAGATAGAAATCTTGATTTCCTCAATAAATGATCCCATTTTAAACACAGCCGGTATGTGGTGGTCCCTAACATGGTCATTACCTACCTCGACTGTAGTCTTAGAATAATCGTCAAAGGATTTGGATTCTGACAAGCCACCCTTACTTCAATTTTCTTCTCTGCTATTGTGATGGCCACAATTTGCTTTTTCTAGTCCAAGTTAAATTAAATAACACAAATGATATTGAAATGTTAACTTACTTATGAGGCAGTTTGCTATTTTTAATATTATTACAAATATTGGTGCTGATTTCAACATTATGTCTTCTGCTAAAATATTACATAAAGTTAATAATAGTGCTTGTCATCCATGCACAGAATATTTAATCTCAGTCATATATACTATTCTTATCACCATCTTAAGTTGCAATATTCTTCACATATATAAAAAATGATTCCATTCCAAATACTGTTTCATCCACTGCTATATTTATTATAATGGTATGGTAGGTCGGAACGTTCACTTCTAATGCTCTAAATTTCAATACTCCTTTCTCAAGTACATCCGTTACTACATATAATGCTTAATCATTTGTTCCCTTCTTGTAGTTTTGTAACTGGTTGGACCACACAAGCTTGTGATATTACCATTTATCAAAGTAAGAAATACAAATTTCATACTGAATTTCATTTAATGTTTCGCTGTTGTCTTTATTCCAAATTGATTTCACTAGATCTGAAATGCTTTAGGCTCTCTCTCGTGCTCTTGCTAATTCAAGACAGATTATGGAGTTCTACGGATATAATTGTGTTAACGGCTTAGTTTATGCCATGTTATTTGACAATTCTTTACATAGGTCAATTATTGTACATCTACTTCTCACTTTCTAGCGTAGTTTGTACTGCCACAAACATATATACTCTTGCTTTTCCCTCCAAGATATCTGGAGCTTTCAAGAGTCCTTTGGGTAGTGTGGTTCCAGTTGCTATTGGACTAGATTTAACTTGTACTTGTCGTTAGATTAAGATTGGTAATTTTGATCATATCGCATCGGACAAGTCTTTTTGGGTCGGTTACTTAGTCACTAAGCAATTAAAAAGAAATACATTGCAATACGTGATTAACTATATCAAAAAAAAAGGATTGTCCATTATTTGCAGCAATTAATTTTTCCTTGGACTAATTTTTCATCCTTTTTTTAACAATACCTTGTGTCCTACCAAAGTTGCCTATAGCATATTTATTTAAGAGCAAATATAACCGCTAAAGTATATCCTTCGAGGCTGCAGGGACATACAGCAGGTCATTCCATATACTAATAATGGCATACCTAGTTAAGCTGCTAAATCAGTCTCCATTAATATATCTATTCTGTCGAAACACTGCATTAAAAAATTCTGTTATTCAAATGAATGATGAAGGTGTTATTTTATTGAAATGGATTTCTAGATGAAATTTGCAAACTAGAACACTCAATTCAAATATTAACAAATGGTTTTCAAAATATTTTGTATCCTCTATTAATAGCTGAAGGCGCTCTTCATAAGGTATACATGAATCCAATTTTTCATTATATTCTCTTCTCTTTCTTCTTAATAGAGCATTATAATCTTCACATTTTAAGACGTCTTGGCCATTCTAATATATTCCGACGATTTTTTTTTCGAAGAGATACTCTTGTCAAAATAACACAACCCCAACAAATAATAGCATTAAGATAGTATTTGTTGCATGCGTAGTTTAAAAATAGCTCTTGCAAATTGCTTGTAGAATATTTAGATACATCCAATAAACCTTTTGCATAAATCCATTATCTGAAGTACAGTATTGCTTCATCATTCAAGAATCGGTTACGAGAAGAAATTCCCTTATCACGATAAAGCATATTATTCATATAATTGTCATAAATATGGCTTATATGCATTTCAATATTAAATCCATCTAAGTGGAATGTATTTGTAACGTTTGTTTTATACGGAAACTTCATCACATTACTAGTAGTATACTAGTGGTATAATTCTTTCTAAAATCTACTCTGCACTGATCTCTCATTTTATTGTAATTTTCAAACTGACCATTTTGACCCAAAATTTTAAGAATGGTTGAAATAAGGTCTAAGATGTAGTATAAGAAAGCGTCGGTAACTACGAATGGATCAGTTAATGTTTTTGCTGGATCATCTGGTGGAGCACATGGATCTAACCAATCACCTAATTGAGTGTTCGATCTGTCCCAAAGCATCAGATCCTTTTCCCTAGGGATCGAATCTATATATTTAATCATACTCTCAAGTTGATCTTCTAAAATCTTTTGATCTCCAATTGAGTCGTAAATAGCTTTTGGAAGAATAACTGAACAATCTTGCCAGATATCACAAGATACATCGTTCCGAAAATGATTCATATACTTAATTGAATCAGGAACAAACACCGGTGGAGCATAAGAATATTTGAAATTCTCTTTTAAAAGTTGTTCACACCTTAAATCTTGTAACCAACTACTTAGCATATCAGAGCAATCTAATAAAAAGTTTTGATAAATGATTGCAATATTAACTTACAGACTGATCTTTCAAATATTGTATAAATAGTTCCATAAAGCAAATGGGGTAAAATGCAAAATTAGCATATATAATTCGTGATAAATAAAGACTAAAACATGCAGAATTGGTATATTTTCGTAAGGTATGATGAAAGTTTCCAAAATCATAATCTAATTCAAATAGCAATACTATCAAGCAACATTATTTTATTGTAGCATGACTAAAAAGGTCCTTTTCGAAAAAAGGATCCATTCCATAAATATCAGGAGGATTATCATCATCCTCTTTTCGAACAAAAGGATCTTTTCCATAAAAACCAGGAAGATTATCATCATTCTCTTTATTTCGGTCCATTTCCTTACTAGTACTATCCTTATCAACCTCAAATACCTCATCAAGAGATTGAAGGTCTCTCATTTTACGTGCTTCGTTATTTTTGAAATCAGATAACCCAAAGTCTATTAAGGTAACTTTACCAGATACAGACACATGAATATTGGGGATTCTAATATCATTATGAGTAATTCCCAAACTATGAAGTTCTTTGATTCTTGATTTGATAATCTTGTATACTTTATCCCTATCCCAGTTTTCCATGGGTAATTCTTTCCCTAAGTATTCAAATATATGCATTGGATGGTCAGTAAGACCATTCCAATAACCAGAGGCAAAGAGCTTAGGAAAATTGGAAGCATATTGTGAATTTGAAATCTTTTCATTAATTATAAGTTCATTGAAAAATATATCATAATACTCATCCTTATCAGGGATATTATAGCACATCAAATCATGCATTTCCCATGACCGGCTGGAATAATGGTACAATTTGACAAACACTTTTGATGGGAGGTTCAATCCTAAACTTGGGTAACACTCTGCAGCATCATATATCACTCTACAAATTGTATTACCCTCGATAACTTCCTCCTCTTTTACATCATACTTGTCTTCGATATTCGGTAATGTTGGAGTATAATTACTTGAACGTTTCCTTGATGTCCTAGGAGCCACGTTCTCAAGTAGATCCGGTCCATCAGTTTTCGTAGCTACCTCAAAATATCGTGCTAACTTCTCTTTAGTCTCAGATGCATCTGACACATTCTTATAGAAGAATCCTGCCATTGTCGATCTTAAAGTAATGCCATGAGCAACAGCCTCTGGATCATTAATAACATAGTAATTTATAGTCATTTGTTTTTCATCTATGCATTCATATTGGAAAAAACCAGAGAAGGTCTGGTGATCTGATATGAAAACCCTGTCTGTACCACAAAGAAAAGCATCAAGAATATATTTCCTTAGAACCAAAGCAAACAATACCCCACTGGACCACTCTCCAACTGAAAATAAGGGTGCGGCTCCTTGCAGTCTCCATTGCCTTTGATTTGTTGTATTTAGCTTGTAGTCCATTATAGCAACTTTTAATTCTTCAAATCCTCTTGCCAAATAATAGGATCCTTTTTTGTAATCACCTATTGCGAAACAAATTTCTGGAGATTGGGTATTCTTAAATGAAGAATCTTTCAATAAATGTACTATATCAGGCTTTATCATCTTCCTTTTGTAGAGAGGGGGTCTAAAAGTTAGCGCCTTTCCAAAATAGCTGTGTCTTCCATAAATGTCACGATAAAGATTTTTAAGCGGACGAGCTATACTTTCATCAAAGTACTCTTGAATATCAAATTCTGCATGCATGGGATTTCCTAGTGGATATCTAGTAAACTGTTCCAAATATGGAAAATTAACATTTGTTCCTTCGAGAGCATTATCAAGTCGTGCAAGGTAGATTTCTTTGAATTCATCATTACTTATCTCTCTAAATTCAGCTCCGATCAATGCATTTGTGATATAAATAACTGGACCCTTAAAAGGCATAGCGCCTAGTTCCACGGAGGCATCGCTCTTGGACACTAACCTTTCTGAAGAAGACTCTTGTTCATCTTCATCACTACGAATCCTTAGTAAGGGTGTATCCAAGAAGACTCTTATATTTTGTTGAAGGTCATTCTGCACCCTAGAGAAGATCACAGGGTTTATCATAACACATTCATGTATTGGATCATCAATTATTATATTGTCACTGTCTTCACCTGAAAAATACATTGTATTACGTGACATTAAGACATGTTACTGCTATTATATTTTGATTCTTTCCTTAAATATTTTGGACGGCTATTTAAAATAGAATAACTAACTTTAATATTTAGAATGCTAGAGGGTAGTGCACTGCACATATCCTGTTGCAATGATCTAGCGTATTCAATATAGATTAATATACTTCTCAATGTAATTTCTAAGGTGATTAGTGGAACAATTACAGGAAAACCTGAAAAAAAGACTTGTAGGGCTCATGTAATAGTATTTGTTATTATTGATGTTTCGGTATGGATTAATGATGAAAAGTGACGTCTTATCTTTACTTTTACAGGACCTACAAAAGATAAATACTACAGACTTATTTCTATATGTTTCCAATGAATATAGCAATAAGTATTACCCAACCCATGATTCTATTATCCATCAGACAAAAGAGCTCATTCAAAGATAACTTAGCATGCCAAACATAACAATATGTCATTTTTTTAAAAATGAACATGTGGTTGAAGCGTTACGAAATCAAACTGTGTGAGTGTCCATTACACATATGACTATGATTACTTGAATTTTATAATTATAAGCAAACTATTGCAGAACGTGAAACATAGACGACCATTATTAAACGATTTGCCCTATTGGAAATTTCTGGGAATTTTTCGAAGAGTTTATATTGGTAATTTCAATAGATGTGTTTATTTTAAAGATCATAAGTTTTATAACTTATTTTTGATATAGAATCAAGTCAACTTTCTATTAATCAATTCAATTTAAATATATCAAATATGCCAAGATCAAATAAGAATAAGTACCAAAGGGGTGTTTCAAAAAAGTTCATTCAAAAGGAATGCCTATAGAAGGATTTTCAAACAACAAAAGTAAATGAAAAGGATGAGAATAAATTTATCAAACATATTCAAGAGAATGAAGATGAAGAATGTAATAAATATCTAGATTATAAGGAAGTTACGGACGAAGATACTGAAGAGGAAATAGATAAGAATTTGCAGATGCGATAGATAAAGATATTGTTAAACTAAATTCAGGCTGCGGGAATTTAATAGAGTTAATTAAGAAGAAGATAAAGCGCAAAAAACTAAGTGGACCAGGTTTAAAGCAATATGGATTCTATGATTATCACAAGTGGAACTCAAAATGGGAAACTGAAAATAGTTCAACAGATACTATAATGAAATTTTTATTTGGTTAAAGTGAGGGTTTCGGCTATTAAGGGGACGATATTCTGAGTAAAGTATTTATTCACATGGAACATGATTATCTACTTATTAAGAAGTTTTTTAAATTTTATATGTCGTTGCCTATTTTTAAGTATGAGTACTCTTCTAATAAGTCATCACAAATGATGAATTTAGAACGATTTAAGGCAACCACTTTAAGTTCTTACGGACGGACTGACTTTAGATATCAGTAACGTGAAATTCATGAAATAGATTGTAAGAAAGTAGTAGATGGTATAATGCAATCAAAAGGCTGGAGCCGTATATCAACTTCGAGTTAAAGTTCAACGTACTCAATCTGTTGAACAAATCAATGGAAATGGTTATGTTAATAATGCAAATGAGTTTCTTATCAAACCCCTAGAAGACTTTCTTGAAATTATATATGGAGAAAATAACGAAGTCAATTTCGAAAAGAAGAAATCTCATAATTACATTCCTTATTCTGGACTGATGTAGCACTATATTTGAAAGGAACTAATAAAAATTCAATGTTGTTATGATTTTAAACAATTCCCAATGATTCCAGAGCTATATAGTAATGATGGATATTTTGAAGTCAATCAATTATTTGGTGTTGAATCTGATCACAATACTGTGCTACAGAAATATCTTAAGCAGCTTGAACTAGAAATGATGAGCCATAGAATCGATCGAGGTATATTAACTGATTCATATATATTTATATTCATTGAAATCGATCTCGATAGATTTAGAAAGAATCTTGTTTTTCTTACCAAGTTTCTTTTCATTTCTAGCATCTGGATGAGTTTGTTGGAAACGATCACATCCTTGGGTATCACCAGCTGAAAGTTCAAAAGCAAGTCTATCACCTTTTTCAAGAACGACATTAGTTGGCCAAATTTCAAATCCCCGTCTCCTATTACTGAGTATTCTTTTTCGTTTATGTGCTTGAATAATTAGCATATGTAATATAAATAATTTTTTTTTCGTAACAGATTTTCAAACCTATGTTACCAATTGTTAATCTATGGAGGTTGGTCTCATGTGAAGTTATTCTGTTGTGAAGTTATTCCGTCATGTCATGACGATATTCGAAAAAATTGATACATTATGGCATTTAATGCATAAAATTGCCCAATACTGGTTTTTTTTACGTTCTATAGACCTGACTTCGAAAATTCAGAATTTAAGCAACCATTCCAATTCTTTCCTTTTTTCTTTTTTAATTTCAGCTAGTGAAACACTATTTCAACCTTTGCTTTGTTTTGTTGTGCTAATATTATTACCGAACAAAATAAGGTTAGATATAACGTTACGCATACTTTAGATATAACACCGAATTGGTTTATTTTTTCCGCTAATACTTGTTTGGTAAATGTCGATGTAACAGAAGTTGTCTTATTGTACTGTGTTTGGGCATTACAGTGGAGTAGTTTATTCCAAATTGGGTTAGTCTATCTACACGATGATTTGCATATAGATGCATATTCTATTTATCTAAATTGGGCATGATTGTCTCAATACGTATGTACCCTTCTTATTGGGATTTCTAGAAGATCTTTCATGTATGCAATATGTTACCGAACCACCTTCAATATTGCCTGATATTTTATGTCTAATAAATTGCGAAGTAAAACTAAGAATACCTGTAGTTACCTGGTGTTTTTAGCTTGGATCATGTAACTGGGTACAACTAAATGTTTGTACATGCAGCGCTCTTCACTCTACTAAAAAATAATCTATATAAGTATGAATTTCAAACACTATCATGGTACATATGCGACCTGTATAAAAGATTTGGCCGCGAGTTAAGTAGAGTGAGATTTAGACTGTCTGCTATTGTCTCTTAACGGTTGTCCTAGGCTGACAAAGCTTTATTTTCAGTGACGATGAAATAAGGTCATATCGAAGAATTGGAAATAAAACTAGAATAGGATATAAAGATTTTGTTGCCAGCTTCTGAAATTTAGTTTATGATTTTTATAGTTCAACAACTTTTAGGAAAACTTTGATCACATAGATGTCGGTTAGTCTCTTCAGATCTAAACAATTTCAATCCAAGAAGAAGTTAAAAAAATATTTGATTTCAGCTCCCGTCCCTTCAGAGAATGGTATTTCAGGATTAGTAAAATCTGCTGAAGGAGAAAACGGGCACGCAGTAGTGTTGATAGCTAAGTACCCTTTTGAAGCCACGGAGCCAGGTGAGTTGACCGTCAAAACAAAGGAGTATTTGAAGCTTCTCAAGCGCCCTGGAAATGGATGGGTACTTGTTGAAAAAGTAAATGCCAACAATATCAAAGGTCTAGTTCCAGCTTCGTACTTGGACATAGCAGTGAACGATTCTATTAATCCAATCACAATCGAGTGGTTGAATGAATATGAACCCACCACAGTTGAAGAGGAAATTGAACAACCATTTCCTAAAGGGGTAGAAATAAAAAATGTTTGTCAAGATTCAAACAATAGAATTTGGTATAGAATGATCATCACATTATCTAATTATGAAACTCTTCAAATCGGTAAGTACTATGAAGATATCTATAAGCTACATATCGAGTTAGCTACACTTGGTTTTGACTCGTTACCTAAGATCCCACTCCCTCCCAGATCACGTAGTGTGGACGATGGAGCTAAGTCAAATAAAATTGACAGAAAACATTTACATGAAATTTTGGAAAGGTGTGACCAGGTTACATCTTATTTCAAAATGTTAATCTGCATGACTGAAGTCCTGAAATCAGTAATAATGTTCAATTTTATTAATGACGCAAGAAGAACGACCGCAGGCACCAAGAAGTATTCAGATGGTCAGATAATTGATCAAATCATACCTAAATCCAAGGACGTAAAAGAATTATTTCAGTCCTCTACCTTTTTCTCTCTGACTGAGCCATTACCACCTCTTAAGAGTGGATCGCAAATTTCAGTTGGCAAATCAAAGCATGATCAATTTAATAACCTGAAGTATTCTGCCTATATGAATCAAATCAGGAATAAGAAAATAAGTGAAAGTACGAGTTCTAATTCATTAATGAGCTATACGTCATTAATAGAGGGGTATGATGATAGTGAACCAATGGCTCAAATTAAGGAAGATCCTAAAAAAATTTCACTACAAATAAACACAAATCAAGAAATAACAGAACAATTAATACAGTATGATTCTCCATGTTCTGCTCACTTTTCATCTACGTCAGAATTCAGTCAAGACTCGGTATTTTCTAAATGTCCAATAAAGAGTTCAAGTTCAAATGAAATACCCTTATCACCACTTACTATATCGAATTTTGATTTTGAAAGCAATAATTCTCTTCCATCAAGTCCAAAACTTAATTCCTCTACCACCAGGAATGGATCAACCACGTCAGTAATTAGTAAAGGTTCTGCGGACATTAAGATTAAAGTCTATTTGAATAATTCAGAAGATGATGTTGTGATTTATAGAATTAAGAAATCTAACTTAATTTCTAGTGACTATTTGAAAAAACTGTTATCTCATAAAATTTTCAGAGACTCATCTAAAGCTGACTATAAACTTGAGGCAAGATCAAAAAACGAGGAAATGGATGATGGTCAGTTGATTGAATATATCAAATCTCAAAATAAAGTTCATTTGAACTTAATACCAAATTAAGCTAGTGCTGGAAACTAGAATTTGGATATTGAACGGATAACCCATAGAATGAACTTCGGGCGTGGATAGTGACGAACGAAATCTTTCGAAATAATCCACGAGGTAATTATTTATGCATATGTAGAATACGATATTTTATCTATTGAGAATTTTATTGGTAAATATATATAGCTAATTTATTCTTACTTAAATTATAAAGCTAAAATTAGGAACTATCATATAAGAGAATAGAATTGAGTTTAATTTAAACATTATTTTAAAATTTATAGCACACAATATAGAGAATATCTCCGAAATTTTTTCGATTAGAATTTAATTTGAGTACAAAAAACTCACATAAATATAAAGCGAAATTGAACATAACACATCAATCAATAAATATAAAAGCAACCTGGCTTTATAGTTCTTCATTTCTGTTCTTAAAAAATTATTCTTGAAATATTTTAAAACAATGCAATTTGGATATAGGAAGAAGAAAGCTTTCCTATCAACATAAATAAGTGAAATGATTAAAAAGGTGGTAAAATTCCACAAGATAAAATCCATCAAATCCATAAATACATACTTAGTCAGGATATCCACCAATAATACATTATACTTCTTGAATATTGGATCAATTGGAAAACCCTTACCGTTGCCTGAAATGTCAAAATAAGCGGCGACATATTTTTCGAATTGGACATACTTATCACTCTCATCGTCAGCCTGGATATCTCCACCATATGAGGATTCTTCATCTTTAGTTGAATTAAGAGTATAATAGGAAAGCTTTTTCCTAATCAAATGCAGGTTATCTGAGTTATCTTTGTGAACTCTTCGTTTTATCAACATTGATATTGGTATCAACCAATCAATGTATTTAAGCAATTTGCCTGATATAGCCAGTTCTTGACTTTCATGACAAGAGTGTTCGTAATTGAAACCACCGCCACCGCCAAAACTTAAACGTGAATTTCCAGGCAAATCTAATTGCAATCCACCACCACCTCCTCCACCGAAGTGAGTGCCCATTTCCTTGTAAGTATTTGAAGCTGTTACATCACTTGGAAATAAAGGATCTTCCAAATCCATCTTATTAATTAATGGATCGCGTTCAATAGCATTTTCTGAGTTGTTCGAAATGGACTCCCTGATAGATTCGTTTTGCATTATACATGCATTGACAGTTTCTTCATCTAGATGATATGTATCTTTAGGGCTTACAGAATATAATTTGTCTATGAGGCCATGATGCTGATCAAACGAAAATTCATCATCGAATATCAGTATGGACTTTGACCTTTTTGCACCAGGGGCCAAAGGTTCTATTGTGGTGGGAAATAATTTGAGCGATTTCTTTTTGCTAATATCAGAAACCTCAGAAGTCAAAGTGAGATTTTCGCTATCCAGGTCTACTTCACGCTTCAAATGGCTATAAGCAAACAGTTTCTTAGAAGCCAAATTCAATTTCTCATGACTAGCAAAAGCCCTATAGGCACCCAAAAATTCTGAATAGTATTCATCGTAGTTTCTAGGTGAGTATTCAATATAAATCAGAGGTGTACCAAATGATAACCAAAATCCATGCAAAAGATCAGCGGCTGGGCAAAAAACAGCTATGATAATTTTAAATACTTCTTCTGTTAAAGGTAATAAATATTTGACAGCATTTTGCAGTTTCACCCTCTTATACATTGACAGGTTAATTAAAATCAATGCATAGCTGGCATATGTTAAAGCCAAAGATTCCTTGAGCGAAATACCTGCTGAGCTATTCAACCTAGGAAAGATGCTGTATACCAAAATCTGGCATAAAAATATCAGCGGAATCAATACATAGAAATATTGATTCGCATTCATGATACTCTAATCTACTAAGACTAATCTTAAGATATAATCAGACCCAAGAAGCAGAAATACCCTAATCTATTATTTACGTTTGGAACTAGCATCCCCCTTTTTTGGTATCGCTGAAATAATTCGGGCTTTTGTGTCACATAAAAATTCCAAGAAGCTTACAGAACCAACATCGATGATCATTAGATGATGGTCATAATACGCACCTAGGGATGTGTAAAATACTCATCTTCGTGGACTACTTCAAAATCTACATAAAACTAGACTAAACTCAGTTACCTTGGTGAAAACTTCGTCAATATTTGGTGTATATCCGAATATAAAATTCTAATTTAAAAATAACAAAACTATTTCATTAGCTTCTCTCTGTCGTCAACGTAAAGAACAGCCAGCTACAATTGTTTTCACAAACATTAGTACTTTTATCAATCCCAGTGTATTTTGTTTAATAATATCGTTCGTATGGTTGGGTGTGTCAATAGTAATTCGCACGACCCAGAATTATTCCTCATGTCTATCATGGAAGGTATACAGATGAATTTAATATACTTGCAAACGTATAATATTCTTGCAATGAACAGATTAAGAGCTGGACTTAATGCATCCTGAAGATGTCTGAATTGTTTTCTATGGATGAATATGACACTGAGTTGTCTACTAAGTTTAAGAATTTTAATATTGACGGTGCAAAATTAAACTACAAACTATTAGAGGAGGAGGAGGAGGAGGTTGTAGAGGATGAAGCTTTGGAATTCGAGAGAAATGGTTACAGTGAAGAGGAACCTGATACATATTATGGAGAAGCTTCTGATCATGTTTCAAATTTACCAATACCTATAAATGGAAAAAGAAGAATGTCTGCAATCGCGTCTTCATATGAAATAGATATCCACGAGACATATATATCGTCTTCTGTAAAGACTGAAGGGTTAACATATAAGCCGAAATTAGCAGATTTTGAGCCTCTAAAAGTTTTGGGTAGGGGATCCTTTGGTAAGGTGTTGTTAGTAAGAGAGTTAGCCACGGGAAAGTTATTTGCCCTGAAGCAATTGAACAAAGCTTCACTTATAGTGAATGAAAATACCAATGAAATTAACCAAACAAACTACAAACGAACATTGAATGAAAAGTCGATTTTAGAACTTGTCAACCATCCAAACATCGTAAAATTATATTATGCCTTTCAAGATAACAATAAAGTTTACTTAATCTTGGAGTATTTGGATGGTGGTGAACTTTTCCATCACTTAGCCCAAGAAAAGTTCTTACCAGAAAAGACTGCGAGTTATTATGTTGCTCAGATGATAATTGCATTAAGATATCTTCATTTAAATTTAAAAGTTATTTATAGAGATTTGAAGCCAGAAAACTGTATGCTTGACTCGTTTGGAAATTTAGTGTTAACTGATTTCGGATTATCAAAAGTTTCCAGTGAAACGGAAAAAAACAATTCCATAACAGGAACTGTTCAATACATGGCACCAGAAGTTATAAGAGGAGAGCCATATGATTATTCTGTCGATTGGTGGTCTTTAGGTTGTGTGGTGTATGACTTGTTGACAGGTTCGGCGCCATTCACTGGAAATAACAACAAGAAGGTTATTGAGAAGATTTTATCCATGAAAAAGAATTTGAAGTATCCCTACTATTTAAGCAATGATGCAAAAGATTTTTTAAGAAAATTACTACAGGCAAACCCTGAAAAGAGATTCGACATAGATAATGATTATGAAAAGTTAAAGAAACATCGTTTTTTCCGTTTTGTGGATTGGGATAAATTAGAAAATCTTAAGGATCATCCAGATATGTTACCTCCAATTCTTCCTATAATCACAGATCCAATATTGGCTGAGAATTTTGATAAAGAATTCACAGAAATGCAATTCACTCCCCCAATACACAGTAAACAAACCAAAGATATATTGCATATTCAAGGCTTTTCCTATACCAATGAAACTTATTTATTATCATGAATATTATATTTTACAGCTAGACTATATATAGAGTTCTTAGAATAATAAACTCTGTATCGTAAGTAAAAAGGAACTGATAATTTTAAATAAAACAGGCAATAGAGAAATCATTTGTAATATGCTTAAGATAAAGATAGAGATTAAGAGAGTAAATGGTGGAACTAGACAATGAAAAGCAAGCGACTATTCATTATTTCGGCGACTGTATTTAGAATATCTGCTTACCTAAGCTAAGGATCATATCAGTTTGGAGTAGAATCTTTGGATTATATTCATCTTAATACAATTATGACAGGAAAGGCAGTTATTCCACTTGAATCTAACCCCGAAATATTTAATGGGTTAGCAGGGAAATTGGGATTATCTCCAGTTTTAAAGTTCCATGATGTTTATTCGTTAACAGACCCTGATTTACTAGCATTTTTGCCGCAGCCAACACTAGGTTTAATCTTACTTTTCCCAATTACAGAGAAGTATGAAGAATATAGAAGAAGTATGGATGAACTGAAAAAAGTATATGATAATGAATCATTTGAGCAGATTAAATGGGTTAAACAGACTATTCGCAATGGGTGTGGATTGTACGCTTTGTTGCACATATTAATTAATTTGCCAAAGGATACATTAATGGAAAACCTGATGATAAGATATTTCTTAAACCAACTTAATCCATCCCTTAATACTGAAGATACGGCGAAGTTGGTGGAGGAACTCGAAACATCTATAAAGCTAGATGAGAATTATGGGGAGAAGGGACAAACGGAAGCACCATCTGCGGATGAAAGTATCGATTTCCATTTCATTTCGTTTATTAAAGGTAAGGATAACCATCTTTACGAACTAGATGGAAGAAGAAAGGGCCCAATTGATTTGGGAAAATCTACAACAGAATCAAATATAATAGAAGATAAAAAAGTGGTAGAGAAAATAGAATTTTATATGGGTAATGCAGATGAAGCTAATAAGCATAAGTTTGCCGTAATGGCAATTGGCCCCTCTATGGAATAAATTTATTTCAATTCTATATTTGGCCTTTGATATCTATTTTATTAAAATTAGTTTGACTTATGATTTGCAAAAGTGTTGCTCTTGAATTGATACAATCAAATTCATGATTTTCGCTAATAATGAAAGTGCTCAACCCATGTTTTCTTGCAAGTAACTTAAATTCATCTCTATTCTTTAGTATAAATATATCAACTAATGTATCGAGAGATATTTTTCTATAACTTTTTGAAATTTTAAGTAGTGATTTTATCACTTCTTTATCAAAAAGAAAATTCTTGATTACATGATACCCCAAGTTAAGCTGTTGATCTTTTTTGAAAGTATCTGCTATTTTAAAGAATTCATAGAAGTTACCAATCAATCTACTTTGATTCAATGCAAATAGTATGTCAATGTATTTGAATAGTTCTAGTTCATGGTCATCTTTTTCAAAATTTTCAAACTTCCTCATATTCAACTTTAACTTATAAACTTCACTATAATTATTCATCATAATCATGTAAATTAATCTATAGATCATAAATTCTAATTCCAGTCTGATAAACCTTTTAGGTAAACTCGAGTCTGTTTTCCTCTTTAAGTGATATAGATAATTCAATTGCGATTGGCATTGATTAAATTCACCCAAATCATTATTCTCCAACGATATCTTTGCATTTGTTTCATATATGTATATAGTGAAGTCATTTTTTATATGCTGTACCATCAAATCTTGTCTTATAGATTTTAATTGGTTGATGAAATACGAATAACTATTATTACTTTTGAACTTGGACAATACAAATTTAATACTATTCTCAAGGACGGCATGTGGTCTTACATTAAGTGGATTAGGCTCGGAAGTCAATCTCAAATAGTTCTTCTCTAAATCAGTTGATAGGCCCATCACCACTTTGTCATTTCTCGGAGGGGTAAAATTCATTGGTGTAGATAACTCCTTTGCAAACCTTTCACCTCTTTTTTTTTTTCGAATATTGGAATCATATTCCAGATTTTGTATTCTTTTCTTAGTCTCGTCGTTCTTGAAAAGGGGTCTTTTCAAACATGCTAACTCTAGTTTGTCCTCATTGTCTAAAATTGGTAATTTCTGTTCATCCCAATTATTTTCCATTATTTTGTTACCATGAAATGCCATTTCGATCAAATTCTGCATTTGATTGTTGAATATTTCCATACTTTTATCTTCCAATTCTTCTCTTGCCCTTAAGAAGCATCTGTTCACAAAATTTTGAAGACTTTGGGGCCATTGTATTGACGCACTTGAGGCTCCATCACTTTCCACTTCTCTTTTCTTCTCTGTTTTCTTCTTTTTTCCTAATTTTAATGAGGAATTTACTTCATTATATGTATTTCCCATTATAAATTTCTTCGGAGTTCTTATATTATCCACTTAACACTTACTTAACAATATTCATGTAAAGTATTTAATGGATTTAGTGATATTTTGAAGTGTTTGTGGTCACGTGATGGTAGTATAGTTGATATCCTGTATATAAATTATGATTCTAAGTTAGTCGATATCTACTGAAGTTTAACATATTTGCTATTCAAGCACCTATCTTCATTACACGTGTGGTTGAAATGTTACAAGAAGTAATAGTTCATCATAATTAAAGAATATGACTGTGTTTGATTCGTTTAAACTTTTGAGAAGAATTCTTTAAATTTAATTTGGTCCATTTTTTGTTTCTTCCAAATTTAAGAGTAATTCATATTCAAATTTATGTATTTTGTTCCTTAATTCGCCGTATTATTAGCCTAGTCTCCTTCTTAAGCAATTTACTTAAATTTTGTTTTCTATATTTACAAACAATTTTGTGTCACAAAGCCAACAACATTACTTTCTGAAGACTAGAGAAGTCTAAGAAATAAGAGAGATATTTCCCCAATATTATGAAGTCTTCTATATTTAACAGCGACAAGGGCCCTAGCCTTACACCTGTTAGTAAGACTAAATTATCTAGGTCTACTTCAAACAATTTGAGAACAAACAATCAGTCAATAAATAATGGTAAAACAAAAACTTTCACTTGGAACCTTGATGAATTGATCAGCTCATACCAAGACACCGGGTCTTTACCTCCCATCTTATCCCCAACACTTCCTAATGCTGAAAATTCAGGAGTGGGTTCATCTCAAGTAAAAAAGGATATTTCTAAAAAGAAGAAGGAAATGGTTGATAACGATCAAATTCCGCTATCAATGTTATCACCCACTCTTCCTCCAGCATTTGATGATTCTAAAAGGTCAATGTCCCATATTCAGCAACCAATTCCTCGAAAACCCATTCCTCGAAAACCTATTATCATAAAAGAAGATGTACATCTGTCTGCATCATCCATGAAAGCCAAAATACGTTGGATTAATAAAATGAACGATTCAACAAAACCTAAGTTTCTTTTGAGAATTGTATTTGATAATAAGAAAAAATATAAAGAAAAGTTAATAGCAGATGAGAATCTAACTGGTCTTGGGATCTCTACAATAGATGTGCCTATTAATTCCAATATATCAGATATTAACAGTAAATCAAAAGCAGATAAAGCTGGTCTTGCAAGCTTCACTGATAAAGAAAAAGATAAAAAGTCGATGATCTCAGTGACTAACATACTGAATAAAAGAGTACCTAATTCAATAGAAAAAGAGAGCAATAAGGTAAGAAATTCCCTTCTGGAAAGGGAAATTGAGTTGAACCAGAAAGAAAACGCTTTGAAATTAAGAGAAAAGATCTTACTAGAAAATCAAAATAAGCTCAAAGCAATTTTGGAAAATCAAAATAATAACATAAATAGTATGGAAATAGAGGAGAATAAAATTGCTGATGTGACCAGGAGTACGAACAAACCCCAAAACGTGGATAAGAAGAATTCCATAATGACAAGAAAGCTTCATTGGCTAAAGTTAGCAAAAGACTGTAAATTGGCTTCTGAGAGAAGCAATGATATTGCTTCTATTATAATGGAAATTGATGCTATATTGATGTTTATTATCTCGTATGACTATGATGAGAAGTTAAGGGTAATTGGAAAAGTTCTTCCAAGTGGAAGATATTGGAATTCCTTAGATGATGACATCACAAAGTTGATAAAGAAGACTGGTATGTTGCTCAAAACTCAAGAGCTGGCAAAAGTAGATTTTTTGAGGTTTCTAATATGTCTTTTGTATCTAACAAAGTCATCAATTTTGAAGAGAATAAATTCCATTTTAATTAAAGTTATTGATCTGTACATCAAAAAATCTAACAATAAAGAAGGCAATGAATCATTAACTGCAAAAATAATAGAGCTACAACAAACCACGATACATAATTTTGGATTGATGTCAGAATATATGCAAGAATCTCAGCCTAATGAATTATATTCATATATTTCTAATAGATTTCCAAAGACGTGGGCAAATAGGACAATAGATATAGAGATTTCACAGTCAGAGCTGGGAGATATGGTTCCGTCCAATTCAAAATACTATTTACCAGTTGGGGTATATTCTAACCTACATGAAATGAGTGGTTTATTGTTTTCCTTTCTAAGTGAATACATGACTAACCAGCTTAATTCCTCAAAAATTGAATATAGTTTACAAAGTGGTAAAATTTAAATGCATATATTTAATATATAATTTTACTTCCTGGGGCGTACCATGTATTTATCTTTGTAGATCCAACTATTGCCAATGGCAGTAACGTCAAATAATTCACTTAGTCTTAGCCAAGCAGCTGCCTTTACCAAATCTTTCTTGTGGGACTTCGTCTTTGTACACCATAAGTCACCTAACTTCGTCATTGAGTTCGCATTTCCCATGGACGCTGCCTTGGACAAAAGGTTCATGCCATTTATTTCATTTTTTGTGGGGGTTCCCCATCCATTAATTAATGCAATCCCTAATTCATGATAAGCCAAAGCTGAAGTATTTGGCTGTTTCTTTGAATGAGTAACTATTTTTGATAATTTAGCTTTTGGTAAATTTGAATAATATTCAAGTAAATTATGCACATCGATTGGATTATGTATGGCATTATTAACTAGAGAAATCAAGATATCGGGCTCTAATTTATTCAATTTCTCAATTAAAGTAGTTGAATTAGTACTTGTGTCAACTAAAAGACATTTGCATAGCCATTTAATTGATTGCACATGGCTCTGTTTAACTCCTTGTCCATATCTAAGAGCCAAGGCATAAAGAAACATTGCTTTTGGATGATTATTGGGGACGTTTGCCGCTTTCTGAAGTTGATATGATGCTTCTCTGTATCTTGCTGAATTCCTAAGCTGTGACGCTAGTTTTATTCTTGCTTCGGGCGGCATTTCATTAAAATTACTCCCACCCATGCTATTTATGCTGTAAGAAGACGTTTCATCAAAGATGTTTTCGTTATGTGGTGCTTGAGTCGAATTTTCATCGGATGATTGACTTCTATATGATTGAAGAGTAACTTCTGAGGAGCTTAACGAGTCATCATCCCCAAAAATGCTATCTACTCTTTGGTTAACAGAACCATTGAAATTCTCATTATCAGTACGCTCTTCAAAAGTCGAAGGTGATGTGTTAGTGGATTGGTGTTCCGCTATGTATGAACTCATGGAAGCTCTTTTAATATCGACCTTAAACGACTCTACCGATTTGCTATCTTTAAGGATGATGTCAAGCGGTAATTGCTTCACATTCATGTTACGAATATCTGGGCTTCTGGTGTCAAACGGATGGGATTGGGCGGTTTTGTAGGTTGTAGAGTTTGTCAATTTACCAAATGACGATATGTTGTCATCTACTATTGAACTTTCAGAATCTATCCATATGACACTATTTCTGGAATTACTCAAATTTTCTTCTCCCTTTTCCAAGCTAATGCTTTCAATGTCAAGTCTATCAAGAAGTCTGCCACTGGTGTTCACCGATTCGAACGAATATATACTGCCTCTGTCCGTCATTTCATTTCCCTCGGACCTATTATCTCTCTCAAGAAACTCTATTTCCTCTTCCTTGCGGTCCTTCCTACTTTTAGATTGAGACAGATGAAGACCAAGTTGTCGAAACGGTGAACTTATTAGTCCACGTTTGCCATTGACATTCATTTTTGCTTTCAGCTGGTGTTATTTTCTGGTAAGCTTTTAATAATGGTATCAAAAATTTTCTGTCAGAAGCTAATTTTCTGTATAACACGCACCAGTAGCTCAATTCAATCTTTGTCGCTGAGTCTATATATGACAATTCCATAGAATAGAAATTATGTCACAGCAGGGTATTTTTAGATTAACTGCTCCTCCATAAAAGAATGCGCGCTGATTCAGATCAGAGGCTATCGTTATCATATAAAGGTTTGCATTTCATGTACCAATAAGTGGAAGCAAGTGCCAATAAGTTAGATACACTAATACATGTTTTAGATCATTGATAGCGATAGATTGTGATTGCTTTGAAAATAATTGCAGCGTTTTTGAAATTATTGAAATTGAGATTTTATGAGATTTTATGAAATTTTATGAAAATTTTAAGATTTATTTATGATATAATAAAAAGTAATTTTTAATCAAATATATGTGCAAACGTAGGCCCTACTTTGTTTTATCCACTTCCTTCAACAACTATGTTAAACTTATCACGTAAACAAACGGTTTTCAAGTCCCTTATACCCTAGATATTTCATAGTAGACGGAACTTGATGATTTATCTAGGTTAACACTTTTTCTCTTAATTTAAAACAATCGCATCTACATTAGCCCAACAACAGTTCCGAAGATATTTACCTCAAAATCTCTGCTTTTTGCTTGTTATATATTGGAAACTAGATTTCCACATCAAATTATGTCAGCATTCGACTTGCCATTATTAAGTCACCAAGCACAAAGATCGAGGGTATATCGTTTAAAGGTTAATTTAATTATGTGATATATTGCAAAAGTCCCGCATCTACTGTATAATCCGTATAGGTATTGTTGTATCAAGTTAAAAACCACATTTCAGGGTATACTTGGGTTCGAAAAGGAATTAGCGGATAAATGACGGAAAGCCATGTAATCAATGGCCTGATATGGATGTGGGGTTTCATAACGGATAAACAATGAAGTATTTCATCTTAGTAATTAACTGCACTATTCTTAATTGAGCATAGATTCGGCTCCAAATGGTCAACTATTGTATACTACAACGCATCAGAGAAGAGTACAGGAAAATACCTTCCCCACTGTTTCGAATTCTTTCAATTATTCCTATTTTCGAGGAGGATTATGATACCAGTAGACAGACAATTTCTCCTTTGGCTTTGTGAAAGAGTTTCCTTGTTATGTAGACTCCTATATAAGAGTGCTCTTTATCACATTAAGATGTTCATAATATAATTTTTTTGTATTGTAGACTCTTCATTAATTGTAATGCAACAAATTTCCGCCACCTTATTTCATAAGTCTAACGAATGTGAAAAGTGGATGATCACACACACTTACGAGACAGCAGAATGCACTCCACATTGTAATTTTTCCATAATGATAAACAGGGCAGTATAGCACAAACCACATAAAAATACAAACCATGCATGGATTATATACTACGCACAAATGCAAAAAGATCTGCTAAATTCCGTATTCACAATTATAAGTTTTATTCTACTTGCAAGCCCATTCCTTCTTAGGAATGTGGATAAGTTGTCTTTTTTTCATCAATGCTTTGCTGACAAACTAATATCCAACAATAAATAGAATTCCTAGGCTATATAGTACATCGATTGTGGTGTTTAATTGCACATATCATGACACTGTAGGGCCAATCGTTTTTATTGTTTTTAATCCTTGGCAATGTACATACTTACACTGTCATGGAAAATTCGCAACTACTTCCGAATATAAATCTGATATATGCAGAACGTCATCATACCTAATTGAGAAACTACTGCTGCACTTCCTAAAAAGTTAACCCAAAAGTTGCACCTTAATACTTTTCTAGTACCATATTATTGTAATAAAACTTAGAAAATTGACCCATTCTATCATGGAGAAAGAAATAGCGAGGGAATACTATTGTATTCCAATATATATTGGGGTGGGGATAATTAAAGTACTCCGAATCGTTCATAGTCTAGCATCATTCAACGGAATGATGATTGTAAAAGTAGAATCATGAAAATAGGAGAAGATGGTAACACAAAGATACTCTTCTCTGGGAATATAAATACCAGTATCTGTTTTCAATTGGTATATCTTTTGTAAGACAAAAATAATTGACGGAAAATGTTATCACCAATTTTCTTTGGATTATTATTAAAGGCAGTTTGCGGACAGCCAATTGATGGATCCGTAGCATATGGATCAAGTACAGCTGCACCCCAAAGTACCTGTGGGTTTTCATACTGGCAGAATGCCAGTCCAACGTATGCAAAATCCAATGAACCACTAAACACTACACGAACATTTGCTCGTCCATACTCGGAAGTTTCAACATTGATGGGAAGCTTGTCCACGACGACTTGGGGAAGCTGGGATCCATCTGCTATAGATACCGCTACCGACAGTGATGATCCATATGGTCAATATGCATGGACTCAAATGTGGTTGAGTGCTTCGGTTGACAACTTTACAGATACCGCATTATACTCAACCACCGTTGAGCCAACTGCTGTTCCTACCGAGTCTTTAGTCTTGCCACCACCAGATGCGTTCTCTTTCGATGAATCCTTGAAATTTCCAGAAGGATTTGTGTTCGGTGTTGCTGGTTCTGCTGCACAAATAGAGGGTGCAATTGCCGAGGAAGGTAGAACTCCATCAATTTTAGAAAAGATGGTTGACCTTAGTGAACCTAAAGATTATGTCACCAATGAGAACTACTACTTGTACAAGCAAGATATTGCTAGATTAGCTGCAATAGGTGTAAAACACTATTCATTTACCATTCCATGGACAAGAATTTTACCATTTGTTTTACCTGGTTCACCAGTTAATAAGCAAGGAATCGATCATTATGACGATGTTATTAATACTTGTTTGGAATACGGAATTGAACCAATTGTTACATTGACCCATTTTGATTCTCCACTAATGTTTACTGGAGGTCAACCACCATCAGGACGAGATGCTGATGCTGATTATCCACTCTACAATAATGGTGGTTACGCCAATGAAACTTTTGTTGATGCTTTTGTAAATTACGGTAAGATTGTCCTCACTCACTATGCTGATAGAGTAGGAAAATGGGTTGGTTTTAATGAGCCTCTATTATATGTTGGAACTCCTGTTGGAATTAAAAATGTTGTTCTTGCCACTGCCAAATTACATAGATTTTACCATGATGAATTAAAAGCTACTGGAGAGTTTGGTATTAAACTTAATGATAACTTTGGAATTCCTAAGGATCCATCTAACGCTGATGATATCGAAGCTGCAAACCACTTTAACGATATTCAACTTGCAGGTTTTGGAAACCCTCTTTTCTTAGGAAAAGATTTCCCAGATGCCCTTAAGAACACTTTTGCAAATGAAACTGACTTCCACTTAAGTGAGGAAGAAATAAATGAAGTGGCCGGTAGATGTGATTTCTTAGGTATTGACCCTTATACTTACACTGTAGTCAGTCCACCAGAAGAAGGAATTGCGGCATGTCAACAACTTGAATCAGATTCAAATAGACCTTTCTGTGTTGTTCAAGAAGAAACTCGTTCAGATGGCTGGAAGGTTGGTTATAGATCTCAATCATATGTCTATATTACTCCAGAACAATTGCGTGAGTATTTAAACTACCTCTGGCAAACTTTCAAAGTTCCAATTATCGTCTCTGAGTTTGGATTCCCAGAATGGAGAGAATCAGAAAAAGAGTTGGGTGATCAATTATATGATATAGACAGATCCATATATTACAGATCATTTTTGGAAGCTATTCTTAAAGCTATTAACTGTGATAGCGTCAATGTCACCGGAGCTCTTGCATGGTCGTTTGCTGATAACTGGGAATTTGGTGATTACGATCAACAATTTGGTTTGCAAGTGGTCAACAGAACTACTCAAGAAAGATACTATAAAAAGAGTTTTTTTGACGTGGTGAAATACTATCAAGATAGATCTTAGATTACAAAATGATTTTTAGCTTTATTTTTCTTTACGTGTTCCCTATTATTATGTTTCGCAACCAAAAGGTTATATAAATTTTAAATTTTTTTACTTTTAATAAAATATTCTGAACTATTTATCTATATAGAAAGCAAGTCCCAGAGGTAAAAGTCGAATACTATTAAAGGATCGATAAAGAATATATTAGAAAGGATGTAGCTTGTAAGAAAGAGTGGTGTCAAGACCAATGTATTTACGCTGAGTTAAAATTACTAGGCCGCCCTATTTTTTTCACATGCTCGCTATCTTCGCAATAGAGATTACGGAACTTCATGGGACCAGTGGATTTATCGAAAAATTCACCGGCATCTAGGGAGATGAATTACGACTCTCCACAGTAGGAGGAATAGAAACTGTCGCAACCATGTTCTGGCATCCAAATCCATATAAATGGGCTTTTAGCGATTCTAGAATACATAGGAAATGTCACAGCTTCAGCGGTTCTAGCGGTTGGTGATTTCACGGCATTAAAAATTTGGCAGTAAACGGCAAATTCAGTTCTTACTATATCGTTCACCTATACGGCTAAAAAAATTGTACAAAACGATGTAAAACATTTATATTCCAAATATCGAGATTGATTGAGAATGTATAGTTATAAAGCTTTTATATACATACAACATGGAAGTAATTAAGGCTCATCGTCCTAAAGTTTCTCCGGAAATTGACCCTTCTACCTTATCAAATTATCAAAATTTTAAAGTTAAACAAACTCATTTAAATTTTGATGTCTTGTTTGATCAAAAGATTGTTAGGGGTGATGTGAAATTTGAATTGAATGTATTGCAAGATGTTGATGAAATCCAATTAGACACGTCATATTTAAATGTATTGAACGTTCAAGTGGATGGAGAAAAACTGGAATTCAATGTTGAAGACAGGTTAGAACCACTTGGTGCCCAGTTGAGAGTGATAGGAACCAGATCGGAGAATACATCGATTGAATTATCCATTCAATTCGAAACCACCACCAAATGTACAGCTTTGCAATTTTTAGACAAGGAGGCCACTGATGGTAAGAAAAAGCCATATTTGTTTTCTCAATGTCAAGCTATTCATGCAAGAAGTTTATTCCCATGTTTTGATACGCCATCAGTTAAATCTCCTTACAAGATGTGCGCTACTTCTCCATCCTATACTTTGATGTCAGGCTTAATAGAATCTGTTGAAGGTAACACTTATAAGTTTAATCAACCTATTCCTATTCCATCTTATTTAGTTGCTTTGGCGTCTGGTGACATTGTCAAAGCGCCGATAGGTCCAAGATCTCATGTTTACTGTGAACCTTTGAAAATCGATATGTGTAAGTATGAGTTTGAAAACGACATGGAACATTTCATTGAGACTGCAGAATCTCTTATTTTCAAATATGAATGGGATCAATATGATGCCCTTGTTTTACCAGACAGTTTCCCATACGGTGGTATGGAAAACCCTAATATTACCTTTGCTACTCCAACATTGATTTCTGGTGATCGTCAAAATGTTGATGTCATGGCTCACGAGTTAGCTCATTCGTGGTCTGGTAATTTGGTCACCAACTGTTCTTGGGAACATTTCTGGCTTAACGAAGGTTGGACTGTTTACATCGAAAGAAGAATTCAAGGTGCTCTACATGGTAATGAATTCAGAGATTTTAGTGCTATCATTGGATGGTCAGATTTAGAAAATTCTATCAAGGCTATGGGTGATTCCGCTTCTAGATTCTCAAGCTTATTTCAAGACTTAAAAGATAAATGTGATCCTGATGATTCCTTTTCTACCGTTCCATATGAAAAAGGATTTAATTTATTATACCATATCGAAAAGACTGTGGGTGGTACTGAAGTATTCGATCCATTCATTCCACACTATTTCAACAAATTCAAATACAATTCATTAGATACTTACCAATTCATGGATACCTTATATGAATTTTTTGGCGACAAAAAGAAAGAATTGGATTCTATTGATTGGGAGTCATGGTTATATAAACCAGGCATGCCTCCTATTACTCCTAAGTTTGACACAACTTTAGTTGACCAATGCTACAGGTTAGCTGATAAATGGTACTCTGTTACTATCAACGGACAAAACTTCAAGAATTTTTTCAGCATAAATGATATTGAATCATTCAACGCTAACCAATCTGTTGTTTTCTTGAACACTTTACTTGATCTCAACAAGAAAGAAGGATTCAATTGGAAAGACCATATGGATTCTTTGAACGCCATGGATGAGATATACACTACATACCCTAATTCAGCAAATGCCGAAGTGCTCTCCAGATGGTATTTGTTACAAGTTACTGGTAAAAACAGAAAATATTATGATAAATTAGGTGAATGGCTTGGTACTGTTGGTAGAATGAAATTTGTCAGACCAGGCTTTGTCTTATTAAATGAGGTTGACCATGAATTGGCTATTAAATACTTCAAAAAGTTCGAGTCGAACTATCACCCAATTTGTAAGGCTATGGTAAAGAAGGATTTAGGTTTGAATTGATATATAATATTTTTATAAAAAGTATTTAATTTGGCATCGAATACACATTACGAACATGAATTCTGTTGACAGGCATCTTTTTAAAGAGAAGACAGAAGTAAACCTAGTATCGGTTAAGCCAACCATCTGAGTAATACTGAGATCAAGGGTTAAACTATATAGATAATGACTATTGTATGATCCAGGGGATTCATGTTCAATATATACTAAGGCGCATTACTTAGCGCAAATCACTGATCGTATTTGTGTAACAGAATTTTGTGTAAGCCTCAGATATCAAATGTTTTGAAATACACGTATATAATAATCATTCTTTGATCAGTGTAATTTAATAATTGTACCGAATAATCACAAGGAAAAATGTCCATTTCACTTCCTAATATTGGTGTATGTAACCTGCTTGATTTCTTTAGTTGTGAAGGCAGTATTTATATTGTGTTTGCTCCTGAAAAAAGTCCAAATACTAACATTTAAATAGTTTGCACAAATCACTGAACGCTTCAACTACGAAAGACTTCGTAGCGATTTTGGAACTGTTTCTGGTACTCTTGGTAAGCTTCGTCCAGTTCAAGAATTTTTTGATTTCAGAAGAATATCTAAACCTGTTAATTTTGGTGAAGTTCAAAGCAGAGTTTCTTTCAATTTAGGTCATTTCTCATCTAACTATGTTGCTATTGTTACTCTCTTGAGTTTGTATGCTTTGGTAACTAATACTTTATTATTATTTGTCATTTTGTTAGTTGGTGCTGGTTTATTTGGTATCAATAAATTGAATGGTGAAGATCTTGTCACCCCATTCGGAAGATACACAGCTTCTCAATTATATACTGGTTTATTAATCGTCGCCGTTCCATTGGGGTTCTTTGCTAGTCCAATATCCACCTTTATGTGGTTAATTGGTTCCAGCGGTGTTACTGTTTTTGCTCACGCTTCATTGATGGAGAAACCAATCGAAACTGTCTTCGAAGAAGAAGTCTAGATGTATATTATTAAAAGGTAATAAACATGGTATTATACTATAGTGTTATACGATAACTGATGATTATGAAGTCCTATCTATTAGAGCTTATTATTTTCCATATTTATAAATTTGACTTTATTTTAATCTAATATCATTCCAACAGTTTTGCTACAGTAGATGATTTTAATTTACTAAAACATTTTCATAAATTAAACATGCTATAATAGATTATTAACCATATATATTAAAGAATGATTACACATACACAACTGTATTGGATTGATAAAATCTCAGTGTGGAAATGAAGATATAACCAGTTCTAATAAACGCAATAAACCAACTTAGATGTTCAACTTAGTTCTTCTCCAGTGTCTTCTCTTAGCATTGTATCTGATAGTGTTATCAGTTCTCAATCTGATCCATTGTGGTAATGGTCTGTTTTGCTTTTGAGCTTTAGCTAACTTTTGCTTGGTCTTAAAAGATTTGTTAGACTATAATAATGTTAGTATAATATTCCTTAACCTTTGTCGAGTGACGACCACGATGTTAGTTAATTCCACAACAAATTCTTCAAGAATATAAATTCAATAATTGGGACCCCGAAAACACATAGCTCAGCTTGACCATTTATGTGCTTAGTATAAACTAGTATTCTTTTACAGGTTCTTCATTCATTCTATCAAATCAAGATTCTGTTTCAACCTTCTTCCTCGAAACCTCCTTTCTATATTGCTTTCATTCTTCATTCTTCAATTTTCGAAATAACTCAACGTCATGTCTATCCCCACTTTGACTTATTGATATATTGTATCTTGTGAATACGTACAGGCATCTTTAACTATCTAATGATTTAAAAGGAAATACTACTAAAAAATTTTAGTACTGAAAAGTTTCAACGCTTCAGTGAACCGAAACAGGAGAGGGATGAGAGTAACTACGAGGCTCGAAAAAAATTTCAAAAACATAACACAAAACCGAGCGAACCACCAATTCTTTGGTCTACCACATATTATTCTGCCTCGAATACAGAAAATGCGGCTATGATTTCATAAGCATCCATTACACCCGTATATGAATAGAGTGTGCGATTCACATGCCCCTGTGACTGCTATATTATGAACTATACACGACTTTAATGGTTGCCAAACACATTAGAAGTACAACTTGCAGTCACTGAACTAGTTGTACATCTAGAATAGTTTAGTCCTGAATATCATCCTAGAGTATTTGTGGGTTTGTAAGAATTCAATAAACAAGACATTGATTTCTCGGCTGTAGGATCTGTATATTTACTTTTAAATTGTTCACGTATAGTCACATTATAATGATATGGCAGTATATGAATTCACAACAATCCTCTTAATTAGATGGTCTGAATTAGACGGAAGAAATATTTTTCAATATGGAGATCTTTGCGGTAATACCATATACTAACTTTTCGTTCACAAATAAAATGAGGGGTTAGCAAAGTTGCTTTTTGGAGGAGTGCTGAAAGGGGGCATTAGAGAAGCACCATGGAGTCACAAGGGTATCACCAATTATTGTAGTAGTGGAGAACATGTGGCCCGATCGATGATCAATCAGTGGTGAAGGTAGTGAAAGAATGTTGACTGAAGCAAGTGGTGAAACCCATGCTTTTCGGAGAAATGGTAGTTGACTCTTCTACTACAGACGGTCGGGGAATCAACTGGGGGTGCAAAACGTATCTATTGATCTAGGCTTCTCTTTGGATCACACTTCTTTTTCTTTACCATATTTAGAGAACAATTAAACTTTACAGGCGCAATTGTAAACCTTATAATTAAACAGAGGGGGGCCGAATGATCACTTCAAATTTTAGATTATTAATGATAAATACAAAAGAGATATGGATTTTGAATGGTAATAAGGAAAAAGCTCAATCAGTGTGCGGATAATTCCCCGTTGTATCACAAATTGTGCTTGGATTGCCGCTGTGACCTTTCAAAGTTAAAACTGTCTTTTACAATTGAGATGACCCTGAATATATAGCCATATTATTTTTTTGGAGGGGATACCCCACCAGTGTTGGAGTGTTCGTAGGGTGCAAAGGTGAGAAAAATATGATCCACACTAATATCAGATGATAGTAACGGGGTAATAAAGACACTGTTGAGGAGGTAAGTGGTGGTGTACTTTGTCTAAACTTCTCATGAGATACTTGAATTAGGATTTGGGACCCTTTCGAATTTCTCCATTTCTTCGGGTAACGATAGAAATCGCAAGAAATCAAGTAACTAGGAATAATCTCACACCCATAGAGAGTATATTACACTGTAGACAATCTTCTATTAGAAATGATTTGGCAGGAATCCTAGAAAGTATAGGAAGAGGGACTTTTCGTTTCCGCTTCTACTTTTTTTGAACACCAGTATAGATGGAAGATTCAGTCTAATATCGACATTACATAATATACCACTATCATTTATTGGGATTTCTATCTATATTTACAATAATGTCAAAACCTGCACTTTTTAGATAGCCTTTTTTAGATGCACTTTTGCAACCATAGCTAAAGCGAGAGAGTTCTGCATATATTACCAGAGACTAAACTTCGTGCAAAATTACATACAGTCCCAAAAATCTTTTTCATTTCTCACGAGCTTCATACTAGTGAAAAAAAAAATTTTGTACATTTTGTAAGTTGAATTTTTTCATACCAACACATAGATAAAAGATGACTAGAACTTCTGTCTTAGCTGATGCTTTAAACGCTATCAACAACGCCGAAAAGACCGGTAAACGTCAAGTTTTGATCAGACCATCCTCCAAGGTCATCATCAAGTTCTTAACCGTTATGCAAAAGCACGGTTACATTGGTGAATTCGAATACATCGATGACCACAGATCTGGTAAGATTGTCATTCAATTAAACGGTAGATTAAATAAGTGTGGTGTCATCTCCCCAAGATTCAATGTCAAGATTGGTGACATTGAAAGATGGACTGACAACTTATTACCAGCCAGACAATTCGGTTACGTTATCTTAACCACCTCTGCTGGTATTATGGACCACGAAGAAGCCAGAAGAAAGCACGTCTCTGGTAAGATCTTAGGTTTCGTTTACTAAACGATTGGGATAATATTTAGATCTGTATAGTAATATAATAATGTCCGAGAGTTAAATGCTACATGTAGGCAATTGTGCTAATATCCCTCTATATGCCATATATACTTTTGTCTTTCTCCAATATGAAAGCTACCATCCTCTAACACACTATGTCTATACTGAGACTTTACTACTGCCATTTTTCTTGTTGAAGTGCATTTTAGGGCACACACCCTATTAACTAATATTTACACGTGCTATAATTCCTGGTCGTGCGCCAGCTTATAAATTTCCAAAATTTTCTCTCAGCATTGTCCCTGTATCAATTATGGAAAATCCTCCACCTGACTCTCTGAGTTCCTGTTTCCGCCTAACATCACAGAAAAATTAAAGTGAAAAAAATCTTTTACTTAATAATTTGGTAACTAAATCAGTGTATCATAATAATAGTTAATAATGTCTTCTGGTATGTTTGAATCGTCATATTAAAGTGCTAGTCAAAGAGATGGCTAGGAACAGAACAATAGTTTTTGAATGAATGTAAAGTTTGTGGCAGGTGGATTCGATAATGCATAAGCTGTGAATTCTTTAGTGACTCAACGGGTCATCACGTAGCTTAGGATTTGAGATGCAGTAACACACTCTTGTATAGTGTGGAAAGCATGTATGAAGTAAAATGAAGGAATCTCGCCAGTGGTGGAAAAGTTTGTCAGAAGTAGACAGTTGAATGAGGGCAGCAACACGAACAGAATCTGAACAAGAAAACTATTCTTTTGAATATCTGATTCACTGAATTATCGTACTAACATTAAAATAGGTCCAGTTAGAGATGGCTCCCAAGTTTTTGGTGTCGCCCGTATCTTTGCTTCTTTCAACGATACCTTCGTTCATGTTACTGATTTATCCGGTAAGGAAACCATTGCCAGAGTTACTGGTGGTATGAAAGTTAAGGCTGACAGAGATGAATCATCTCCATATGCTGCTATGTTAGCTGCCCAAGATGTTGCTCAAAAATGTAAGGAAGTCGGTATTACCGCCGTTCACGTCAAGTTAAGAGCTACTGGTGGTACCAAGACCAAGACTCCAGGTCCAGGTGGTCAATCCGCTTTAAGAGCTTTAGCCAGATCTGGTTTAAGAATTGGTAGAATTGAAGATGTTACCCCAGTTCCATCTGATTCCACCAGAAGAAAGGGTGGTAGAAGAGGTAGAAGATTGTGATTGCATTTCCTTTGGATTTGTTTTCGTTCATTATCTTAAATTTTTGATTATTATGCTAGAATCGGTTAATTATATTGGTTTAATTTTTTATTAATGATTCTTTATGATTAAATTAATGCCATTATTTTTTAATCTTTGGGAATATATGATCTTCTCTTCTTCATATTCTGCAACTTTATATATATTACAAAATGTACATTTACTATAAAATTCTTTGCAGTTGTAAAAATAAACGTATTTACCTAGAAAGTGAGGAAAAAAAATCGCTATAGAATTTTTTGATTCTAATATATGTTATTGAAGTATAGATTAAAAACTCGTCATGGCTTATTCTTTGCTTATCCACATACTTCAAGGAGACATCTATCACAGCCAAAAGAGTCTGAAGCTTTAGTTGATTTATTATTGAATTCGTCTAGAACGGAGACAAATGTTGATGCCCAACCGAAGTTTCATCAGATTAAGCATCAATCGCTTGACAGAAGTATAAACACAGTAAAATTAAATCATCCTACTCATTCAATACACTTTCCCAAATCAGAATCTGTTTCACCTTATGTTAAGACTGATGTAAGGGACTTGGGTAAACTTTATTTAACATACTATTTTGTAAAATACTCAATTAATCATCATCCAGGACTTTCATTTTCAGAATATTTGAATTTATCAGAAAATTATATTAAGAATATTGATAGGAACTTTCAACTTAATGAATTGGAGAAGAATACACTGTCAGTGGAGTATATTGGACAATTTATCTTACAAGATATGGAGGGATGCCACTTATTTTTGAAGCAATTTATTCAAAAGTCTGATAAATGTACTACATTTTCAAGTCACCTTGATTCGATATCTCCTAACTTTAAGATTGATAAGATTGATTATCGCTTGATATGGAATAGCGTATATAAGGATTCAAAATATGACTTTCCAAAACTAGAGTCCCCCGAATCAAGCTTCAATCCATTGGTGCTAGCCTCCAATGTAAAGGATATGAAGTTTTTGTTTATAGATTCAAAGGGGGTAGATATTAGGGAATGCGGTAAATCATTAGATGTGTTATATAAATTTGGAAGACTTACACATGAGTTTCACTCGGCGTTTTATTTACTAAAGCATTATAAAAAATCAGATCCTCATTTCTTGAAAGTAATTAAGGATTTTAATAGACTAATGAGGGATATTATGAAATACAATTCAGTTCTTAAAGTAATTGATTCGTATAACGTGAACGACAATGATATTAATAGAATATTTTACCAATATGTGGGATTTTTGGACTTAGAATCAAATAACACTACGTATTCAATTTTAAATTCTTGGTTCAGCAATATAATTAATGAGTTGATTAAAAATTCTGATTTCAAATTTGGATATATTTCTTCATCAGAACTGATATTGAGATTTAGAAAATCAAAACATCTTCCTTTAGTTCAACCACTAGAAATATCGGATTCATTGAAACGTAAGTTGAATTTTAATGGCAATTATAATATTAATGTTCTTGACGAAATTAATATATTTGGCAATGACTTTCTAAATTTAACTTTGCATAAGTTTCTAATCAATTCAGGACACACACAGTCTAACAATTTTGAAGTAAATTTAAAGAGATATCATGATATAGTCCAAAATCATATAGAACAGTCATTTAGAGTGAGGGAATTATTACCAAAAGAATTTGAAAATCAACTCACATTCACTAAATATATTGGAATTTTTGCATTAATGGACTATAAATCTTGTGAAAATTTTTTGTTATCATTTATTGATGAGGAATTACCAACGACATACGAAAACATCATTAATGACTTCAAATCTATATTGTTTGAAACAAATTTGCCTTGTTTAAGATTCAATAAATTGACTTCAAATGCAACGTCCAATCCATTTACATTGCCTTTACTAAAAGATTACTCGAACATTACTAGAGCAATGATGCTTAATGCATCTATAATATATCCAAAAAGCAATAATCTATGGATGACTAGTAGTAAATTGAAACATCACCTAAACCTAGTCAATAAGCTTGGAATCCTAAATTATAAAGTTTCTCTAAAACATACATTATTCAACAAGTTATCTGATTATTCAATTGATTATTACCCAACTATCATAAAATTACTAAATTCTAATCAATTTTTCAACTATACTTTAGATAAGTCCGGTATTTTCTTGTTATTTAAAAACAATAATTATGAAAAAGTTTTGATTGAGAAAAGATTCAACAAAAATTTACTCTTCAACCAATATGGTCAATATATGGGAATCTTAACAATAAATAATCAGTTAACAGATTGGGTTAATAATTTAACTAAGTTTATGATTGGAATGATTGAGAATTTAGATCACATTGAAGCTGATTATTTTTTGAAACAACTCAACCAAAAATTTTTTGAGTCTAATTTTGCGATAAATGAAATGTTTAAAAGCAAGCAATTGGGCTATATTCAAAAGAATTTAGATAAATTTAAATTGGAGAACTTGTCAGCCAATCACAAAATAGATAATTTTCTAACTTTTATCGGTAGACAGTTCTTGCTTTACATGGTCAATAGGATTCATCTTAATCTTGGTCTTGATAATTTCATCAATTCAAAGGCTGAACTGATGGAATTATTAGATGACATTTCAGATTTTATATTTCCGCTAAGCTCCCTGGCTGAGAGAAATACCATTTTTCAATATTTTGCATCGTATTTACTAAAACACGGCTTGAAGAGAACTGAAAAAAATTGTGAAGTATTTATTCGACTAGCTTTGAACTGTAGGGCCCAAGAGTTAAGACTTGTCAATCTTAAAAGGATAGATTTGGCTTTACCAACCCAATCTGTGGATAAAATAAGGGGTTTTTGTGCTTGGGGTGCAAGTGACTTAATGATACCAACTCATGTAGATACAAAATTGCATAGATTGCTATTGATTAATTATTTGATCTCCAGACCATTTTTGAGAAATTCAGCTAAGACTAGCTCTTCAAATTTGCATGAATTACCAGACATTTGCACCAAATTTAATTCTATGGGAAATGAATTCTACAAATTTTCTGTTATCGAATGTATCTACAAATCCAACATGAATTTTAGACCAGAAATTTTGGATAGGCTTCTTTCTCTTCTTTTCGATAGAAAATTTAAATCTATCATTGCATTCAAGAATAGGCTATATAATCCGTTCGAGTCATCTGACTATTTAAATCTAACAAAAGGATATATCCAAAAAGAGTACCATTTCTTTCGATTTGGTAATCAATCATTAAATCAGGTCATTGGCTCTTTCAAGTACCATAATGTTGACATTCATTCTTGGATCTCCAATCTCGTTCTGTCACTTTTAATACAATTGGGTGAAAAGACCCCGGAGCAACAACCGCATTTGATTGATGAATACGAAGCATCTATTGAGAAAGAATTCAAACAAACATATCTTCTTTTTAGGGAACAATGTCCATTAGACAGGTGATCAGGATGGTACAAAAAAAAAGATTCATCCTTTTTCCTAATCGGGTTCTGATTTCCTCAACTGATAAGATTTTTTCGCATTCATTTTTTTGACCCTATGTAGTTAAAATATAAAGATTTTAGTAGCATGGTATATATATATAAGCGTTATCTTCTCGTATCTTAGGTTGGACCTATCTATATTCAATTTTGCTAAGTGTAAAAGTACCTAGACTTCTTTTCTGTACTATGGTGACACATATTCTTCTACTTTTTGTAGGTCTTGTGGGAACACTACTCTTATCGCTCAAGCAACTGAAGATCTTTTTGAACCAATGGAACAAGGGATCTAAGAAAAAGAACAACGATGAAGAAAGAAAAGGATCTATTTATGAAGATTCTGACGAACTTCCTGAGCCAACACCTTTGATGATTACTCCAGAACAGGTCAAGAATTATGACGACAGACCCTGGAGACCATTCAGATGGCCATACTACCAGACAATGTCCATATACCGTCTCGACATCAATCACTGGTTGGATATGGATAAATATTATTGGCATTATATACAAGAAAAGGAAAGAATTTGGTTCAAGTACGGCAAAGAAAATATCGACTGGTTACCAGAAGGATACGACGCTTGTTTAGAATTGATGGAAATGGTCGTCGACCACATGCTTAAAAGATATCCGTTATTGTTCACTTTGATCAGTGACAAAAGCGGTAAGATTGTCAGAAATGAATTGACTGAAGAAGTCTTGGATATGTCTTTGCCTTTGAAAGAACATCCATTAATATATGTTAGTAAGATTGCGAAAGAAGATTTCTACATTGTCTTGAAAAACCCAGAAACCCAGCTACATTACCTAGTTGCTGCAGCTGTACCTTTCCCCGGTGGATCATTTGGTATCGATAAAAAGATTGGAAAAAACCTCGACGTTATCCATGCAGACGTACCATACTATAAGGAGAAGTTGCAAAAATCTATGGAAAGATGGTTTGACAGAATGACACCAAATTCGCCAGTAGAAAGAGCATCTTGGTATATGAGTTGGGACCACAAGTTGAAGTTGAATAATGTGTATCAATTGCCAAAATACAAGCCTGATCTTGAGGCTGATCTTAAATCTGTCGATCCAAAGGAGTTCAACGTGAGAGTTGAAAGACAAACGTTGAGAAGATTACCCAAATCAAACGCTATAATTTTCACTAATCATCCTATCTTTTATTCTGTCGAGGAAATGAAAGACGAGCCTCTTGTTCCTTCGTTAATAAAGAAAATCATCTACGAAGGGCCACAAGACATTATTAGGTACAAAAACTTCCAATTATTCAGAGATCATATTGCAAAATATTTAGACGGCTTAATTAAACGCCAAATAGACAAGGGTATTATAAAAGAAGATACTCCGTTGAAGACTCTTCCTACGTATCCCTTTGCACATTGGGTTAAAACCGATTTTGATTATGTCAATGGTTGGACTAATCCAAGTCCTGCTTATAAAAAACAGGACAACTATTCTGAAAGAGCCAAGCAAGAGATAACTGCCGAAAACGACTAGATGTATGTTTCGCTTATCAATTATGGTTCTTTTATATAAATATATAGACTTTCTTTAAAACATGTTTCTACTTTAATACATGTTCTACTTTGAAGGGCTAATGTACTATCTCGTGCACTTCTCTTATATGCTTCCATTCAAGCTCAACCGCTCCTTATTACCTTAAGGAAAATTCAACTATGATACTAGCATGATTCATACCTTATTGGCACCTTTTTCCTTGTTCTTGTTATCAATAGTTCTCTTTGATCAGCATTTATTATTTAGCAGCGAAATGCGATATGACTTTTCTGGTTTTTGTTGCACTCTTTATTCAATTTTTTTTGTAAAAAAACAATGGTAGGAATTCCATTTGAAGCCCTAGAGGTGCCTAGAAACGAAGCGGGATCAGATAACGAAGATGCTAGAGAAGAATTTTCTGAAAGAATAGAAGTTGAAGAGTCGGTAGATGACTCGTTCCCGGATGGAGGATGGAAAGCATATTCCGTAGTAGTAGGATCGTTCCTTGGACTAATGACAACGTTTGGGATGATGAACTCAATTGGTGCAATTCAAGTCTATGTATCCACCCATCAGTTGGCAGATGTGAAAGCGAGTACCATATCCTGGATCTTCTCCATTTATACATCGTTCTGCTTTGCATTTGGAATTATTGTGGGACCCTATTTTGATAGAAAAGGGTCTTTCAAACTTTTAACTCTTGGTACTATAATCACTTTCGGCGGGTTTATGGCATTGGCAAATTGTACAGAAATATATCAATTCATTCTAGCGTTATCACTCTGTGTTGCATTTGGTAATGCTATGTGCATAACACCATTGGTAGGTGTTATCAGCCATTGGTTTTACTACCGTAGAGGAAGTGCTACTGGGATTGCCACTATAGGTGGCTCTGTAGGGGGGATGATTATTCCCTTGATGTTGAGGTCCATGTATCAGAAAATTGGGTTTGTATGGGCCGTAAGAGTATTGGGGTTTTTTGCACTCGGATGTCTTTCATTATCTATTTTTCTAGCAAGGGAAAGAGTTATCAGGGAAGAGCCCGCTGATAAGATAAAGAAAACTACAAATGTTAGAATTCGTGGTCTCTTTACTACTCTTAAAGATCTTAGATACAGTTTTATGATAGCAGGTGTCTTCTTGGCAGAATTATCGTTGCTTTTATTAATGACATACTATTCTACTTATGCAATAGCCCAAGGAATGAGCGAGTCATCTTCATACTTATTGTTAACTACATTTAATGCCTGTGGTATAGCTGGCAGATTTGTTCCTGGATTTCTTTCAGACAGATATGGATCCTTTAACTTGATGGTATTAATGTTACTGTGTGTGAGTTTATCAATGTTTTTGTTATGGCTTCCCTTTGGTTCTAATTTCAAAGTATTATATGCGTTTGCTGCGTTGTCGGGTTTCTCTACATCTTCAATTCTTACTTTAACACCCGTATGTTTAGGTACTATTACTACCGTTGATCAGTTTGGAGCCAAATATGGGTTGTTGTATTCTTTTGTGAGTATTGCCGATCTTTTTGGTATCCCATTAGGTGCTTTGGTTATAGGGAAGGGGTCAAAGAGAGAATATGATATGTTTGCTTTACTTTGCGCACTTCTTTCACTAGTCGGAACCATGTTCTGGTATGCAAGTAGATACTGCATTGTTGGATTTAAGCTCAATGTTAAGGTCTAAAAATATTAGATGTGTATATAATTAATTTACTTAGCGTCTCTTCCTAATGCCTGGGTAAGAATCTCTTGCATTTCTAATACGTGGTGTGGAAGAAACTTTGGCACTCTTTTTAGGAGATACGGGATTACCCTCATTTGGATTTTTACCTTCATTACCATTTTCATTTTCATTTACATCGTCGGATTCTTCTAAGAGTTTACTAAATTCTGGATTAATCCAATTAATTATGTATGGCGTAACCATGATAACTAACGAAATCGAGAAAAATATAGTGTATGCTTTACTCTTGAATATGAATCCAACTGGACTTCCTATTATCATATCTTTTAATGAACCACTCGAACGTTCATAATATTGTTTTGTATCTTTAATCACTACCAGCAATGGCACATCTAAGCCCACTATTGCTTCTGTAGAAAAATTATAACTATCTTCCCATAAGCTCTCCGTATAAACCTTAATGTTGCTATCTACTTTGACTCTGTACCTAGTTTGTTCAAGGATGAAATCATATGAGTTAATGTTTAATAAGTACTCCCCTTCATCAATATCATTAAAGGTGAATTGATAATCCTTGGTTAAAACTGTCTTTGTACTCTGGAGCAATTCTGTTGTATTCTGCATCTTGATAAGCTCAATATCAAATCGTGATTGATAGTTATTAGCATTCAATATCAGGGCACCTTTCTCCAAGTATACTTCTTCAACAGCATCTGGAACGTTTATAACTTGTCCTTTGAACCCAATTGAAGCCACTAATGTAAAAAGATAAACAAAAACTACTATCGAAATACTGCCAACGCTAAACATGACATGTATAATACTTCCTTCGGTACCCTTTAACTATTTTGCCATAATAAAGACTATCGATTTTTCAAATCTTAAGGTTACCCGCATTTTCACTTAACATAAAAACAGTGAGTATGAATCTTGTAGAAATTTTCAAAGTTTTTTTCCTCTTTATTGTACATGAATGTGTATTATTGTAGAGCGACATTTCTAAGATTAGATCTTAACGCCCAGAATTGCTGCTCTCTACAACACATTCTAGAGTAAACTAGTCATGTCTATATTACATCTGTGGTATAGATGCGGGTAGTCACGGATCTTACGGGCGTGGCTGGTTAAAGTCTTTTATTTGTTAGAGAGTTCGTAAGGACGATTTGATGGATGAATGGTCTTCATTTCAGCTGTGCATTCTAGGGATTCAAACATTTTCATTATTACAATTCTATAATTAACTAACTAACTAGAAGCACTTACTGTTTAATACCCTTTGAGCCCCATTTGTCGTAACAATACAAGCCAACACTAATGAGTAGAAGGCCCCAAATCTTGGATCTGGTGAACCCCAGTTTAGAAGCGTCCGTGCTATTCCTTTCAATAGCGAAGGCAATGCTTACAAAAATTATAATTATTCTCTTCATCATGGACGCTATTGAGTAAGAAACAGCGGAAACCAGCCCCAAGATATAAAATGCTAAAAGTGTTTGCAAGAAATGGGAGAAGGAGTTTATAACAATCACTACCATAATTGTTATTATCTTAGACGTTGACACCACTGCTGGTGACTCAACAGTTCCTTTTAGACTTCCAACTACGCTCGAAGCTTCATTAGCTAAAAAACCACAAAATGAAAATACAAAGCCAATAGCTGAACAGTAGAATATAACTGTTAACTTATCTGGTTTTTCTACTTCTTGAGATTGAAAACTTTTGAAGAAAGCACCGAATGGATTGTTTAATATTGTAGAATTTCTCTCAATCTCCTGTCCATATGAAAAGGAGTTATCATTTTTTTCATCTAATCGTAAATCTGATGTAGAATAAGGTAACCTTATTGAATTTGTTCTGCGCTTAACAAAGTCCTTTTTTCCTGGTAAAATTCCCAGATTTTGAATTCCATTCTGGATTCCTGGAGTGGATGACCTTGAATACTCCAAAGCCATTGATGCAGGGTTATTTCCATTCAGGTTCCAAGTAATTAATTGTTTACCATAGATATTTTGGCATGCAAATATAATCATACTCATCACACAGAATACCAACCCCTTTATCTCTGACGACCCAGGCCCATTACGGAAGCTGTCTAACATACTAGATGGCTCACTGGTCTCGGAAGATATAATAAACATCACTCCAAAAAGGAGTGGCACGAGTGATAAATATGTCGTAAGTGGTATTTTAACACGATAAACTAATTTATAGCCTGATATGATAAACATTGGTGAAAGAGTCTTGATACTTGCTACCATTGGGAGTGGGATCAAAGAGGTAGCCTTTAATGATAAGTATTTTCCCACAAATTGAAATAATGCTAAGGGTAATATTTTGATTAAAGCAAACTTGTTAAATAACGAAGTGTTGGAATCCAATGGCACACTCCCAGTTGGAAAATATCGGGAAACATTCGGAACAATTTGTATTAATTGAATGAATAGAAATGATAATAGTCCACTAATTAAATACTGAAATTGACTTAGAAACAAGGGATACGAAAAATCAACCAAAATTAATCTAGTTAATTGGGATGTTATTGAAGAAACCAAATACCATAACAAGCATGGTAGTAAGGTTTTCAATGATATAGGAGGAAGAACCTCTTTAATTACTAGTGGCATGACCGATCTCTTCTACCTTATATCACTATTTTTTCCTTCAATACTAGGGGGCTTTAACTATTTTTGTTTTTTGATATTCGTACATAGATTGCGAAATATTTAAAATTATATCACCAAGTATAAACTCTGCCTACACTATCACCAAATACCAAGCTAAGGGATCCCCGACACAACTTATCTTTTGGGTCCACTTCAGCTTGCTTCAAGAGTTTCATACACGTTATTTCTTTATTAGAATAATACGTCGTGTCTAAGGTATCCAAAGTAGAAATATCCCAAGAATTCTCAAAATTCAATTGCAAAATATCTACTCTTTTTCCATATGCTATAGCTAATATCTCGTTGGACCAATGTATATGATTGTAGGTAATCAGTTGCTTCGAATTTTCGGAGGAAAAGAAATTGGAGGTACCAAATGTGAAAGAAGTAATAGTCTCAGAATCTAAATTCTTCGTTAACAAAAGTTCACCATTAACAGTATAAAGAGTAAGCATATTTATAGTGTTCGTAGAGTATATTATACCGATCATTCCAGAATCTTTTGATATGGAAGTAATTACACCGAATTCATCATCAAGTTTTGGAGGTAAAATTTTCCGTATAAATTTATATCTAGACAAATCCCATAACATCAAAATACCATCCGCATCAAGACTAATACAAACCTTCAAGCTTTTGCTATATCCAAAACCTACTATTGGTGCAATATGCCCTCTTAGAAGATTCTGAAATTGAAGGTTTATAGATGAATTAGAGTGAAACTTCCAAACGTTGATTATGCCATCTTCTGACCCTGTAAAAAATATATCTTTCTCTACTTGTATCAAAGAAGTAATATTTGACAGGTGGATATTGAAAAAATGTGATTGATTGATTATCAAGGAACCACTGTAGCCTTTTATCTTGTACTTCCTAATCAAAAATTCATCATCATATGATACACACAATGGTCTACCAATCCATTTCTTATTTTTAACACTATATTCCAACTTCTCTATTGGTAATTTCAATTTTGACTCAAAAATAAACTCTGGGGCTTTAGAAACATTAATTAATGATAAATAATAGTTGGGGAGATTTAAAACATCCCTTTTAGGGTGAGGTTTATGAAAAATCTTCATAGGCGTTTGTCCAAAATTATTAATCATACCAATTATGGCTTTCTTCTCTACCTCATCATCAATATTATCTAAATTTATTGCACCGTTATACGAAAAATGATGGAACACATTAAGTGAGTTAACTGCTTCCAATCCATTTTGTTTGTGACCAAATACTAATTCAATCCATAAATGTAAATTAGCAGAAACGTATGGACTTTCTAAAGCTTCTCTATTTTTTGCAATAAATAATTTAGGGTCACCGTGAGCCCATGGTGGAAGATCAACATCATTTGAGGTTTTTCCGTTCTGCAAGATACCAAATTTAAAATTATTATTATTCTGCAAAAATTCAGGCAAATAGAAGAACTCTGGAGTTAATTCTCTAACATCTGTAGTGTTATCCCTAGACGCAGAATTCCAAGCTTTTTCAATTGAATTGAATAGTCTGTCAGCATAATCAAAATTTCCTCCCTGAAGTAATAAATATGATTGGACATATGGCTTTAATCTAATCAAAAATGATGTAACAATCATTGCAGAAGAATAATGAGTTCCATAATGGAAAGGTGGCGAGTTAGGATCGTCTAAACTTTTTAGAGCCTCGTATCTTTCTCTAAATTGATCAGCCCTTGACTCACTTTGGGCTCCCATAGGTTTGGAGAGGTCTCTAAAGGTTTTTGGATTTGACAAGTCTAATGTTTCACTTGTATAATCAGCTATTACCCAAGGAAATACTGGATATTGTGTTAAGTCATTAAAGGTGCGGCCTGAGAGCGTATTGATTATCATTAGGTAATAAAAATTAGACATTTCTCCAGATTTCCACTTTTTTGTTGCAGCTAATACCGAAGATATAACGTTAGAAGAAAAAGCTGAAGCTATCTTAGAAGTTAAAAATGACGCACCATTAGCAATGCTAGTGCTACCCCACATCGAGGATGCTTTTAGTGCTTGTGTTAAATCATAATCTAAACCATTACCCAAAGCGTACGAAGATAGTTTATTGTGTATTGAATCACGATCTTTTGTAGATAAACACGTAATCAAGATGCTTGCTCCGTCACTAAAAAACATCTCCAATGCAGTATCACGTAACAAGAATTGTCTTTTTGATATACAACTCAATTTGCTTAATCCCCAATTTTTACTTCTATGTGATTTATTATCTCCTTTTAAAATGTTGCTTGATTGTGAATTGATAAGTTGTAAATATGGATCTCTTAATTCAGGTGGTGCATCTTCAAGATCTACAACATTTCCATTGGTTGCATGTAAATAGTTCTCAATGATATATAGGTGATGAGTTCCTAAAATCATCAAACTTTCAATTGGAACTAATCCGTTTATTTGACTGATATTCCATATTGATATTATCTGATCACCCATATACAAACTTCTTATTACCTTTCTATTTTTATCCTCGTTTAAATTTGAAGATTCATTCTCGTTATTATAATAATCATTCACCAATTCATAATTATCATCATGGTCAATAAAATTAGAGTCGCTAGAAATAGATAGGGAATCAATTTGTTCCGTGGTAAATAATAGATCGTATTCCTCTAAATCATCATTTTTAGAATCAAGTTTTACAGGTATATCAATGTGGTACGACAATTTCTCTGAATCTTCTAATTGATCTTCCACAATTAACCTTTTTCTCATCCTATCGCTGTTTTCAATGTAATCTAAAATATAGTGAGTTTGAATATTCTTACTTTCCATTAACCTTGAAATTTCTATCTTCAAAGAATTATAACTGGATACGTAGAATTGTATATTTTCTTCATTATCTTGTAATGATCTACTAAACTTGATCAATTCCATCTGAATTATCAGTTGCTTTAAATTTTCACAATCCTTTTCGAAACTCCACGTATACACATTATTCATAAAATGAGGCTTTCCACCATTTAATGTAATAGATATCATATTGTTAATATTAAGAAGTTCAGTTTTGTTAGATTTATTAATCAAGTTTTGATAGTTTGTAGTAAAAATCCTCAGTAGTGTCAGGATTTTATATAATCTATTCAATGTTTCTTCATTGTTCTTTGTAAGTATATCTTTAAAAAAATCGCCAATCAATTCCAGTTCTTTTTGATTAATTTGTAAAATAACACTTTCAAATCTTTCCTGGTTTGTAAGATAACAAGATCTTAAGAAGTTAAAGGCGTATTCTATACTTTGATCTTGCTCTTCAGGAGATAATTTTAATAAGGTTCCTATTACTAAAGTTATAATGTTACTTAATTTCTGGATATCTAATATGTCGTCATTGAATATTACCATTTGTCTGTATAAGAGAATTTTTAAAGTATCATTGAATTTGTCTCCTAACTGGGAATTATCTTCTAACCTGATTAATTGTAATATAATTAAATCACCCAATGTTTTTTTAAGTTTCTTGGTCCCGCCAAGTATCTTCTTCTTATTATCTATTTCTATAATAGATAAAACACAAACACTATAAACAATCAACTTTTCAAATGATACCAGGAAATTTTGATTTAAAAATTCAGAATAATAAATGCTTAATAATTCGATGGTAGATTGTAAAAATTTACCCTCATCAAAAATGAATACTGAATCAATAATGAACATACTAATATGTTCAAATATATTTGGGAAAATTAATTCAAACATTAGTTTCTTCGTGAAGTCATTTAAAGTTGAAAAAGTTTCTAAAAACTTGATCGGCAAATTTGAAATAGATATATCTGTCAAAATAGATACTAATTTATCAAAGGATGCCTTAATATTATACATGTCAATATTATGCCAAGTCAAGGATAATTTTAAGAACCCGACATATTCAAAAATACTGTCGGTCCATTCTTTCTTGCTAAATAATTCTTTGAGGGAATTATTTGTTTCATTTCCTTTTTCTATAAATTCATTATATTGATTAATTAAATGTAAAACATCTAGAGATGTATTAAATTGTGTATTATTTGAATTCTTCTTGGGTGTCGATGGGTTACTATCCAATGACATCCCACAGTCACTACTCAACCGTGACATTGAACTCAACACAAGATTATTCAATACAATTAACAATTCAGGCATAATTATAACTGCATTGGAATAAATATTAAGAGCCGATATTAAATTATTTTCATCTGGTAAATCTTCCTTGTTGTTAACACTTGCCATGAAGATTGAACTTAAGATTTCATCATCATTCCATCGATCCATCAAAAAGTAAGTTATCACTTCTAATCCATGATTATCATAGAAAAATCTTTTAATTATGTTTGGGCCAAGAACTTTCAATAATCTCATTAACAACTTTATGCCGCATTTAACGACCTCTCTGGGTGATTTAGGATTGAACAATAATAATATCCAATGTATAGAAAAAACTCTGGAAAACTTTTTAAGAACCTTAACTGAAGAATTCTGATCACAAATAATTGATGTGAGAACTTGAAGTGTCATCACTCCTAAATCATTTGAGCAATCTTTCTGGTACAACGAATAGATTATGTAAAGCGATATAGCTCTAATTGTTTCTACTGAAGTGTCTATTTGAATGATACTTTTTAAAGTCAGAAAAAATTGAGTTCTAGTATCATCGCTCATTTCAGTTTTTGTTAAGACTGGTAGCTTTAAAAATTGAACGACTTTTTTCAACAATTTCATCTTCTGTAGCTCATGTTTATTAAACAATTTATATTTAGACACTTCAAGCAAAATTTGCAAATGATTAAGTAACGCTTCAACGGATGTAGTTTCATAGAATAATTCAATATTTAATATCAAAAATCGATAGATTGTAGGATTAATGATTAATGATTCATGTGGATTATTAAAATCAAAACCAGCATTCATCAAGAAAAGTTGAAATACATTTGTTGTCGAATCTCCATCATAATATAATGTTTTGCTATGATTAAATTTTTGAATGAAATTAATAGAAAGCGTTTTATTATACTCTTTATATTTGGTTAATAAAATTGAAAGAATCCCATATCCATTAATATTTTCAAATTCCTTATTCAACCTCCAGTTATTATTAATAATAGATAACAATGTGGATAAGGATCTGAAAAAGAATGTATCTCGAATCTCGACGTTGTCTATCTCCATGGAATATTCAATTAGTTTAAGAAAGATGGGTGTACCACAAATACTATAGAAAGAAGAATGTAGTGAATCTGCAAAGTGAACTAAGATTGAATTATTATAGTCACCAATTTCTGAACTTGAATAACTTTCCAAATCAAAAATAATATCATCCTTGCAAATCTTATGAGTTATCAAATAATTGATCACCAAAGATATATCTATCAAATGGGGTGCAGAACTAACCTTTATATTCTCAGGAACTTGCATTTTAATTATGTCTATCTTTTCTCTCTTCTTGGCTCTCTGAAGTTCGTCAAATTTTAACCTCACGTTTGCAAGTCCCCTGGGACTAAGAAAACTCAAAAGATTCATCATATTTTCATTACCATAATCTTTGAAATCCCAATCATAACCTGGACCCAAGTTAAAAATTAAATTAATCCATTCATAAGACAAGTTTATGTTCAATAGATTAAAATTTCTAATTAAAATTTCATCATTACCTGCGGTACTACTCATGGAACTACCTATGTATATCTTATTCCACGAATGTAATGACTTTCGAATTTCTGGGCATGGAATTGATTCACTATACTCACCATCGATATACAAGTTAAGATTTGCATAATTATCATAAGTTAATGCAAAATAAACAAAGCTTTGGTTATTATTATCAGAATTCTTCAATAATTGATTGAATGAATATCTCATCCTTGCACCGTTAGAATTATTTCTTATCTCCACCACAAATTGATTATAATTATATAATAGTATTTGTAAGGTAGACTTTTCATTGTCAAAAGAATCTGCTAAAGTAAATAATGACAACGGTTCTTCGTTGAAACCTGTTAATCTATTAACCTTAATCCAAGAATGCGTTGATAAAAGTGTTGAATTCGAGATATTCGTAAAGGGGATTGATACAGGAAAACTACTATTAAACAAATGTAGTTTATAATGACTTGAATAGCTGGAAAAGATCTGATTTAATAATTCAAGGACTGTTAATTTCTTCATATTCTCAAGATCATTGCAAAATAGTTTATCTATCAACAATTTTAATGACTTGATATCGAATCCTAATTCTGTGAATATTAAGATAAGCTTAATTAATTGGTTTTGAATAGGTGAAAAGGACAAATCGATTGAGAAGTCGGGGTGTTGTAATTGGCTAACAAGCACCTTCACCAAATATTTAAGAAATCCCATACGATACAAAGCAATCTTTGTCTTATAAGTAGTAGATAGTAACACCGAAATGAGCTCTAATATTATCGTTTTAAAGTCTTGATATATTTCATCGTCTAATCCAAATAACCTGTCCATTAACGACCTCAACATATCAATGTCAGGAACTGGGTCAGATGGAATTGATACCAAGATCTCTTGCTCAATAATTGAGCTTAATTGTGAATGGTTGCTTAGCGAATCGACCAATTCAACTTGCCAATTATGCAATAGCTCTTCGTTAAATGTATATTTCTCAAACACATCATAGCAAATGAAGTTAATCAACTCAATATCCAAGTTATCCAAATGGGGTTCTTCATCATTCATTATAGAAAATGTCTATCCTATCCGACTTCAAGTTATACATATAAATGGGTCCTAATATAACAATTATCAATGATGAATTCGTTCATTGGGTTAAGACATGTGAGGTATGATAGCATAGGATAATGATATCCAGTCTTATGACACAAAATCAACTGAAAGTAATTCTGTGCATTCAATACAATTAGTGAAAAGCCAACTAATACATATGCTAGTGACTAATATGAAGATCTTACTATTATTTTGATTTAAATTTATTATAAGGTCCACAATAGTAATTCATCGTTTTTTTATTCATCGTTTTGTATAATGTACAAAAAATATCTGCTATATTCTGAAAGTTCTTAATACTTTTTCACCGATTTAAAATGAGCCTTGTAGAGATATTTACACGTATGTCATTGAACATCTTTCTTTATTTCACTTTTATTGCTGAATTTTACCATTTCTACAATTTTTTTAATCCTTTGTCTATTCATCTTTGTAGAAAATAATATATATATATATTTTTTATAGCCATACTTTATTAGATTTTTATAAATAATTTCATCTGTTTAAAATTCATAGCCCTAGTATTCTAATTATTGATTACAAAAACTATTATGGTAATATGAAGAAGGTGAGAATGAACAAGCTATGAGTATATAGAAGAAAAGTAGGATTCAATACATAGGATATTTCAACTAATCAAATTAAATCTTCAGTGAGAAAAAAATCGGGACTTTTCTTAGGTGTTGCCCATATAAGGGTATAAATTCATTTATTTTCAATATATGGACAAGACATATCGTCAAGCCCATGGAGATTTAGTAAGCTCTATTTCCTTGGTTAGTGAAGTTTTTAAACATACAATTCTTCAAATAGTAATTAATGAGTTTTGTGTATGTCATTTCATGAAGTCTCATTTAAAATACAGAGAATTGGCTTAGAAAGAAATGATATTATGGTTGTTAAATTATAGAATATTGCAGTTCGATATTGATATATTTTCGTAATTGTCAAATAGTCGTCATGTTATCTAAATATTTAAAGTTTTCTCAAACATGCACGTCTATAGATAGCAGGAGGCTACCCTGAAATATGGACACACCATAAAAATGTTTTTATCAATTCTCATGACAAAGTATTCAATTCCACGCTGATGGAAAGCGAATGTTTTTTTATCTTTTTGAGAAACATGGTTACATGCAAATTTACACTAGACAGATATAACGAAATGTTCCAACATCAGAGAGTATATCTGATCCAAACGTTCAATGAATTCAGAAAAGAGCAGAACAGAGGAAATTTTCAATCTTTGGAATACATTAATCGTTTGCCACGCAACTCGTTTTGAGTACCTTAATGGGAATACCCGTTGCTCTACATACAGTCCAACATCCTCACGATTTAGTTTAGTGTAGTTCAATGCTGCTAGACGAGCGATCTATAGAAACGGTAGTCATAGCATGGCAATACCCTTTCAATGATTTCATGCATGATTGATATTCTAATCTCTTTTTCCGATCTACGCATCCTACTATTTTAGTTTAAAATATCCTATAAATACCAAAGTTCCCATATCGATTCTTGAAATTCTGATAGTTTTTGCACTCTCTAAATACCAGAGCATTCAAACTAAAACTGACAGGAAGGTGCTCACTATTTGCTTCTCACTCTGTCAACATTTTAGCCTAGACAAAGCGTCAAATAAATGTGAGAATCCCGGCATAATATGCCAATAATGAGATCAGAAATTTCAGCTACAGATACTAGTGCATTCCATCATAGATATTATATTGACAAGCTTTCTCGTGCGCATTAAAAAATTCGTTATTCAAAATCGGAGATTTAATTTTGGTTATCTATTAGATTACCAACGTAGCTTGAAAATTATTAGAGCATTCACATTAATCAGACGTATAGACTAAGTTATTAGGAAGATGTCTAAGAGTTTGAAACCTCACAATGATGTTACACTTCAGGACGATACATCTTCTCTTCTGAGCGGCAATTCAAGTTTCCATGAAGTATTAGGTATGGAGGAGTTAGTGGAAAATAGAAAGCTCGTCAATGAATTATTGTTTCGAACAGGAAAAGAGGGAGATATATGGTACCTAATTGCCTCTGAGTACTTAGACATTGTTTTAAATGAGCCTGTAAGCAATATGGAGGAATTGAAGGATGCTTTAGGACCCATATGCTGTAAATCAATTGTCGACAGTGAAGGAAATTTATATCCAGAAGATAGCGAACCAGTGGGTACTTATAATATCATTCCTGAATTATTTCATCTTCTCGTAGAATTTTTTGGGATACAAGGTAACCCTGTTGCCAGATCATTGATCTTAAATACTGAAACTGGGGAGCTAGGAGTTGAGAGGTATCCTCCATCTTTCCAAATACATCAATTAGTGAAAAAGTCTTCTGAATATCACAATAACAAGAGTGTTACAATAAAGGTGTCTGCTACTAAAACATTTGGTGAATTGCACGAGATTGTAAAGAATTCTCCGTTGGAAGGGGCACATAGAACAAATAAGAATTTTCGTATTTGGTTCATAGAATCTAGTTTAGTCCAAGACTTTCCAGGAAATATCAGTGTTGGTCAATTTATAAATGAAATACAGACCAGAACCTTAGTTCATCGTGGGTTATATAAGGAAACATTAAAATCTCATGGAATTAAGGAAGCACATTTTCGTATATTGATTGAGCATTCAGATAAACAAAGTCAAAAATTCCTTATGGATAATTATTTGTACAACCTAGATCTTTCACAATCTAATACTGATGTACCATTTCAAAAAGGTGGAAATTTAGGACTTCAAAATTTAGGAAATACTTGTTATATGAATTCTGCTTTACAATGTTTACTTCATATCCCTGAAATAAATTACTATTTTCTTTGTAATGTGTTTTCCAAGGAATTAAATTTTGACAACCCTCTTGGAAATAATGGAAATGTTGCTAACTCCTTTGGATCCCTTCTAAAGCTGGCCTTTGAAAATACTTCAAAGGCGACCAGTATTTCCCCACGAGAATTCAAGTATACAATTGGCCACTATTCTTCAATGTTTCTGGGATATCATCAACAAGATTCTCAAGAATTTTTGAGCTGGTTGTTAGATGCTCTTCATGAAGATTTAAATAGAATTTACAAAAAGCCCTATTGTGAAAAACCAGAACTAAAGGATGATGAAGTAGATGACCCAGAAGCAATTTCTAGGTTAGCCGATACATGTTGGAATCAACATAAACTCAGAAATGACTCAGTAATAGTTGATTTGTTTACTGGTTTATACCAATCAACATTACAATGTCCTACGTGTTCAAAAACATCTATAACATTTGACCCATTTAATGATTTAACACTTTCATTACCTGTAAGCAAGAAATGGTATCATAATTTCACTATTGTTGATTTATCGGATATATCGAAACTTGAAAACCCAATCCTGAAATTGGAAGTAGAGTTGAATAAGAATTCCAATTATGATGATTTGAAGAAGTACGTGAGTAACTTTTTGAATGTTGATCCTTCTTTTTTGTTTCTATATGAAGTATTCCAGAATTCATTTTACGCAGATTTCCAAAGTGATTATATACGAAACAAGTTCTTACCGATTGAAGATGTAATCAGAGATTCTGATGAAGTGTTTATTTACATTATTCCACATAATCCAGTTACAGATATAGTCGTACCAGTGCTAAATGCTGTCGATGATTCCGATAAGTCATATCCAGTGAAAGAATTATTTGGAATTCCTGTTTTCATCGTTTTAGAAAAGGAAAATGAAACCAGAAGTTTTGGAAGTATACGTAGAAAGCTTGAAAAGGCTTGTAAAATTTTAACAAGACTGAACCGTGAGCATGAATATGAAAAATTGAAATTAGTGAATAAGAAACATTTTAGCTGTAACGATTTTCCTCTCTTGAATTCCAAAAATGAAACTGAGATCAATGAGAATGATCAATCTGATGATGAAACCTATGATTCCGATGTATCCCTTGCGACACCATACGTGAGTGGAAATTTGGGATTTGAAATGAAATATTATAATAACGTAAAGCAGAATTACAGAAACCATAATGGAAGATTTTATTTCAATAACAGAGCAAGAGGAATAGATGATGCTAATGACGACGATAACTTTAGTATTAGTGTTCCTCTTTACAAGCCAAACTATTCAGAATTTAAATTATTATCTGATAAACTTCCAGAATTGAAGAAAAGATTCTATCATTATCCGGAATATGAACAATCCGTTAGGGATGTTAAAGCTAATGAGAAATTTGAAAATGATATGAAAATTGTAGACGAAGTAGACCAGCTTAGCACAGAGCCACAAGAGGAGCTTCTGACTTCAAATACGGAGGATGAATTTGTTCTAGTTAATAATGAAAGTGACTTCGAAGCTTCAAAAACTACCCCACAACAATCCCTGCTGGATGACGATACTGAGAGCGAAATTAATTTAGGGTCTTTATATGACTCTACTACACTACCACCTCCTCCGTCGTATGCAATTCGGACGAAAGAAAGTTCAAGTGAAGAAATATTATCATTAAATGAAAATGATAATCATCCTCTCTTCATAGAGAAAAATACGGTCTTACTATGCGACTGGAATTCGAATCTATTCTCTGAATATTTTAGTCAAGATAAGTCACAAAATTGGAATGACTTACCGTTATTGCCAAATCCTGAATTGGAAAAGAGTAAAGCCAAGATTGAAAGGCAAAGGAATTCAACCGTTTCTTTATATGATTGTCTAAAGAGTTTCAGTACACCTGAAGTATTGGGTGAACAGGACTTGTGGTATTGTCCTAGATGTAAAGAACACAAGCAGGCTACTAAAACTATACAGTTATGGTCTACAGGTGATATATTGACGATCCATTTAAAGAGATTTCATAGTGCAAGAGCATTTAGTGATAAGATTGACATTCTTGTTGACTTTCCTACAGATGGTTTAGATATGAGTGAATTTATATCAAGTCCTGATAATGTAGAACAGATATATGATTTAATTGCTGTCGATAATCACTATGGTGGTTTAGGAGGTGGACACTATACGGCATCTGTCAAGAATTTTAGAGATGATCAATGGTATTACTTTAATGACGGGCGAGTTACTGAGATTGATGATAGTTCTAAATGTGTTACTAACGCTGCATACTTGTTATTTTATCGTAAAAGATCTTCAAAAGAATTCTTAGGAGGCGATAAACTTGAAGATTTAATAAATACGGGTAGGGAAAATCTAAGAGTTTCGTATAACCTTCGCAAGAAGAACTTGGAAAGTTTAAAGGATCAAATTATAGGCTTCAATTCTATTGAAACTCAACTTGGAAATTTAAATAAGCAAGATGTTGATGAACTCTCTCAAAAAGAAAACTTTAATAAGAAGGCAAGGTCACCTTCCATCAATTCTTCTGAGTCGTCTGATAATTCTACGGTTGAAGACTATAATAATATAAGAAAACAAAGACTAATTTCGAAGGAGAATAACAATAATAAATTAATCCAAATAAAATCAAACGGTAAAGAAGAGTATTCTTCTTCTCCTAATGAAGTAGCGGTGGAAGAAAATACAAGTTATTCAAAAAATCTGGTTGATGAGTAATGACACATTAATATTAACTATTTATTACTTTATAGAATAATTGATAGATAAATTATTCGCTACTAATAACAGTATTTGTTTTAATAAAATTTTTAGCTCTCAAATTTGCTATATCTATAGCATTTCTTAATGTTTCTAACGAGATTGGAGATCCACCTCCAGTAAAGCTTATGCTTTTGATATGCTCATTAGTCGAAATTATATTTATTTTAGAAATTATTGAACTTTCCTCACATTCTCCTTCAATATCAGTTAATAATATCGACTTAGTATCCAAAGTCATTTCGTTTTCTCCAGTAGAATTTGAAGATTGATCTAAATCGATTATACCAAAATTGGAGCTAACACCCAATTCCGATTCATTCATATTTAATTTATATTTTAAATTTTCATTATTATCAAGAGAGAAATTTTTCTTACTTCTATCAGAGTTTCCGTATCTTCTTCTTGAATTAAGAGGAATTTTAATAGAATCAGAATCATTTAAGAAAATTCTTGGTAATTTGATGGACTTCAAAGCATTTGTCAATGCTAAGTGACATAAATCAAATAAAGGACCTGATCTTGAGAATACTTTTAAGTTTGCATAAAGTACAAATGAATACTTTTTGGATCTGTTTATGTTTAATAAATCGAAGGACTCTGGGTCTATATCAGGATAGTATATGTTAGTCTTTTCTTCATTCACAACAGATATACCATGTTCTATTTTTAAAGATGATGATGGAATAACCTTAGAATGCAATATAGTTTCGTATAATTTTTGAGATAATATCATTTCTTCATCAGTTGGGGCTCCAGAACGACCTCTGGCAATCTCTACAACTGGGTACACAGAATCATATTCTTCCCTTTTCCCACTAGACAAAAGGGCATCACTCTGATCATCCTCGACTATTCCCAATGTTATAGTAGTAATAACAGTAACGTTTCCTGATTTCAACACAGAAGAACCTACTACATTTTCCCTATCATTAAGATTTCCTTGGGAGATGCTGACTGATTTGAATTCGTTGAAATTCCTTAAATTTGGTCTTAATCCGATTGATAAATGTCTTTGAAGCGAAACATCTGGAGATATCCTAGCCAACACATCTGGAGGAAACGATATTTGCTTTAATTCTGTCATTTTCCTTGAATGTAAATGTTTATTAAATGTCTAGTAGAACTGCAAGTAGGCATCTCTGTTAAAGAATTTCAATCAAGAGAGGTCAGATGATATAAATCATGTGATGTTTATCAGCTGCTAATTGATTTTGACACGTGTACATTGTCACGTTATCAGGTAGAACAGATATGCACGTGGTTTATTTGAGCACTTTTTATCTTTCTGATAGAAAGCTCGGAATGTACAGTATTTTCATAATCCACTCATACTTCCGGTTTCAAATTATTCATACCATCCGTCAAAATTCCCTCATACTTCCGACCCGTAATTTCTCGAACCAATCTGCAAAATTTCTCATACCATCTATGTGATTAGTAAAATATATATCAAATAATGAGTATTGTATCTGAAGATAACTTCAGAGGTAATATTAATATTAGAATAGTAGTTATTATTTCACCACAATGATATGAATAGTTTGACAATAGTTTGAGGTATTGTTGCTGATGGTATGAAAGTTTTCTTGCTATTGGTATGAGAAATTATAAACCGGTGGTATGAATAATTCCGAACCGATTAGAAAGTACAAATGCTGTATATTACCATAATCAGTAGAATCAGCCGATAAATGTTATCATGTGATTATCTCCTCGGCCCTTTTTCCGGATTTTCCCGCTGCCCTTGATTTTATCTATTTCCCCCTCATCTCCTAGTACTGGCATCATAGATTGTCGCTAGTGGTCAGTGACAAACTCTATTCTTGTTTCAATGACTGTAGTTTGCGAAAATCTCGCTAGCTAACGCTTTATTTTGCGAACGAGTTCGATTTACCAAACCAAGGATTCCTTCGGAGTAAAAGCTTCCTGGATTGCGAAAACCAATTCTGCAGTATAGACAAATGTATAGAACAAATTAAATGTACACAAATTATATACTACTTAGAGTCTTCAACTACTTGGATAGAAATAAAATACCATTTTAATATAGTATATTGTTCACCTACTTTTCATATCGTGTTGAGGGGCCAGCTGCTAATCAAAGCGTTTTCGAAGTCTTCCACGTAAATCTACATAGCCTATTATGGAAAGTTGTTCTTAACTACGAGAAACAATCCCTCAGCCAATAGACAGGTGACAAAATCTAAGCAATGTATCATTTTATTAGCGGGAGTGTATATTGCGATAGAAATTAAAAGTGGTCCGCTATCTTAACCAACTCCACATTCGTTATCAGGTTCGCAGAATCGATATCTTATTGGTCGATCGGCGTTAAATCACAAGGAAATAGGGAACTTAGTCAATCATCGATTCCTCCATCAATCTAGATAAATTTATAATTAGGTAAGTTTTTCTACTTTTTTTTTCTTTCCGTTGTATATATCTACAAAACTGGTATATTTCTACGACTATTAGGCTTATTGAGTAGCACATTCAATAATTAATATATTACACACACATCTTTTGCAAAGATTTCCAAGTAGACAACACATAACAAGTCTATTTTTCACATCAGAATAGACCAGACCAATCTCATCTAGTAGTTTAGAAGTAAGTATCTTTTCTTTCATGAGGGTATACATGGATAGAATCTTTCATTGATATTGAACGAGGCTTGCGATCATTATTACAAAATGAAGCGTTCTTATTGGCGAATGTCATGGCCAGATATTTTTCATGACACCAGGAATTAGTCTTTCAAACATCACATACAGGAAATGGCTGAAAATTAACATACAAGGGTCTGCAACGCCAAATTTGTACAATTGAGCAAGAAAGATCTGTCATCTATAGTTCTTTTTATGGATATTTTTTGGAGTTTTACTAACATTTGAACAGTATATCGTTAGTTATGACCTCCTACTTACCGCAAGAAGAATTTGCAACTAAGGTCTACCAATACGACGAGACACCAGAAAATAAATCATGGGCCTCTGCACTCCCAGTTGCTAAGGGATTGTATAATCCTGAGCTTGAAAAAGATGCTTGTGGTGTTGGTTTCACCTGTCACATCAAAGGTAAAGCATCCCACAAGATTGTCTCCGACTGTAGAAATTTATTATGTAACATGACCCATAGAGGTGGTGAATTAAACCCAAAAGACGGTGATGGTGCTGGTTTGTTAAGTGCAATGCCCCACAAATTTTTTGTCAGAGAATTCAAATACCATTGCAATATTGATTTACCAGCATTAGGACAATACGGTACAGGTAACGTATTTTTTAAAAAGGATGAGGCAGTATTTGAAAAGTCTAAAAAGACATTCGAAAGCATCGCAAATTCATTGGGCTTAAGAGTCTTGGGCTGGAGAGAAGTTCCTCATGATTCTTCCATTTTAGGTCCTGCTTCTTTATCTAGGGAGCCATATATTTTACAACCAGCTGTCGTCTTAGGTAAAACTTTCGGAAATGGGCTTTCACCTTCCCAAGATATTTCCACCGATGAGTTTGAAAAGAATTACCAAAAGGACTTTGAAAAGAAATTATTTATATTAAGAAAACAGTCTTCTCACACAATTGGTTTGCATAATTGGTTTTATATTTGTTCTTTATCCAGTAAGACTATTGTTTACAAGGGTCAATTGGCACCTAATCAAGTTTACGCTTATTATCATGATTTAGTAAATGCTGATTATGAAGCTCATTTTGCCCTTGTCCACTCAAGATTCTCTACCAATACTTTCCCATCCTGGGATAGGGCTCAACCATTGAGATGGGCTGCTCATAACGGTGAAATTAACACTTTGAGAGGTAATAAGAATTGGATGAGAGCAAAAGAAGGTGTTATGTCTTCTGAATTATTTGGAGAAGAATTAGATAAATTATACCCTATAATCGAAGAAGGGGGATCTGATTCTGCTGCATTTGATAACGTTTTGGAATTGTTAGTCATAAATGGTGTTTTATCCTTACCAGAAGCAGTTATGATGTTGATTCCAGAAGCATGGCAAAACGATAAAAATATTGACCCAAAGAAAAAAGCATTCTACGAATGGGCTGCTTGTTTAATGGAACCATGGGATGGTCCAGCTTTATTCACATTCGCTGATGGCAGATACTGTGGTGCTAATTTAGATCGTAATGGTTTGAGACCATGTCGTTATTATGTTACAGACGACGACAGAATGATCTGTGCATCTGAAGTTGGTGTTATTGATGTTGAGCCAGAAAAGATCTTACAAAAGGGAAGATTACAACCAGGAAGAATGTTGTTAGTTGACACCAAAGAAGGAAAGATTGTCGATGATCGTGAATTGAAGAAGAGCGTTTCTTCAAGATTTGACTTCAAGTCTTGGGTTTTGGCTAATATGATTACAATGAACGATTTAACTTCTAAATTAGAAGCCAGGAATTTTAACTTGTCTGATGAAACATACGTAAAGGATATTACTGTGCAGACTGATCCAAGATTGGTTGCCTTCGGTTATTCTCACGAGCAAGTATCGATTGTGTTAGGTCCTATGGCTGAAGGTAAAGAAGCTTTAGGCTCTATGGGTAATGACAATGCCTTGGCTTGTATTTCTGAGCAACCAAAATTATTATATGATTACTTTCGTCAATTATTTGCCCAAGTTACCAATCCTCCAATTGATCCAATAAGAGAAGAAATTGTCATGTCTTTAGAATGTTATGTTGGTCCTCAAGGAAATTTATTAGAAATGAAACCTGACCAATGTAATAGATTGTTATTAAAGTCTCCAATCTTATCTACTATTGAACTTAATGCTATTAAGAATATTCAAACTGTTTATCCAAAATGGTCTGTTGCTAATATTGATATTACTTTTGAAAAATCGGAAGGAATTCAAGGATATATTAGCACAATCGACAAAGTTTGTCAGGCTGCTTCAAAAGCAATCGCTGATGATCATCAAGTAATTATTTTGAGTGATCGTTTGACTGACGCTAGTAAACTTCCAATCTCTTCTTTGATAGCAGTCGGTGCTGTTCACCATCACTTAGTTAGACAAAAACAACGTTCTAAGGTTGCTCTTATCATTGAATCTGCCGAAGCAAGAGAAGTTCATCACGCATGTTGTTTGGTTGGATATGGTGCTGATGGAATAAACCCATACTTAGCTATAGAAACTTTGATAAGAATGAAAAACGAAGGATTAATCAAGAATGATACCTTACTGGACAGTGATATTATCAATAATTATAAGTACGCAGTCGATTCAGGTATCCTCAAGGTTATGTCCAAAATGGGTATCTCAACATTAGCATCTTATAAGGGTGCTCAAATTTTTGAGGCCTTAGGTGTAGATAATTCGGTCATTGATAGATGCTTTGCTGGTACTGCTTCAAGAATTAAAGGTGTAACATTTGAATATATTGCCCAAGATGCATTTTCAATGCACGAGAGAGGATTCCCAACTAGAGATACCATCAAGCCAGTTGCCTTACCAGAAACTGGTGAGTACCATTGGAGAGATGGTGGTGATGCTCACGTAAACGAACCTGCTGCCATTGCTTCGATGCAAGATGCTGTTCAGAACAAAAATGAGAAAGCATATGAAGCTTATTCTAAAAAGGAATATGAGGCCATTAAGAATTGTACCTTAAGAGGGTTATTGGACTTTGATTTTGAGAATGCTTCACCTGTTCCTATTGACCAAGTTGAACCATGGACTGAGATTGTTCGTCGTTTCTTCACTGGTGCTATGTCATATGGTTCCATTTCTATGGAAGCACACTCAACCCTTGCAGTTGCTATGAACAGATTAGGTGGTAAATCTAATACTGGTGAAGGTGGTGAAGATTCTGCTAGATCTACTGTGAATCCAAATGGCGATACTATGAGGTCTGCAATCAAGCAAATTGCCTCTGGTAGATTTGGTGTCACTTCTTATTACTTGGCTGATGCTGATGAATTGCAGATTAAAATGGCACAAGGTGCTAAGCCAGGTGAAGGTGGTGAATTACCAGGTCACAAAGTCTCGGAACAAATTGGTAAAACGAGACACTCAACTCCAGGTGTTGGTTTGATTTCACCACCACCACATCACGATATTTATTCGATTGAAGATTTGAAACAACTCTTATATGATTTGAAATGTGCTAATCCAAGAGCAAGAACATCAGTTAAATTAGTTTCTGAAGTTGGTGTAGGTATTGTTGCCGCTGGTGTTGCAAAAGCTGGTTCTGAGAATATTTTGGTTTCTGGTGGTGACGGTGGTACTGGTGCTGCCAAATTAACCTCCATTAAGTATGCGGGATTACCATGGGAATTGGGTTTAGCTGAATCACATCAAACGTTGGTTTTGAACGATTTGAGAGGCAGAGTTATTTTGCAGACCGATGGTCAACTTAGAACTGGTCGTGATGTTGCCATAGCATGTTTGTTAGGTGCTGAAGAATGGGGTTTTGCAACTACTCCTTTAATTGCAATGGGTTGTATTATGATGCGTCGTTGTCATATGAACACTTGTCCAGTTGGTATTGCCACTCAAGATCCAGAATTAAGAAAGAAATTCGAAGGTACCCCAGAACACGTTATTAATTTCTTCTACTATTTAGCCAATGAATTAAGAAGTTACATGGCTAGATTAGGTTTTAGAAGTATTAATGAGATGATTGGTAGAGCTGAAGTATTGAAGGTAAGAGAAGACTTGAGAAATACTAAGAATGGTAATATTGATTTATCTCCAATTTTAACTCCAGCTCATACTATTAGACCAGGTGTTGATACCTACTGTGTAAGAAAGCAAGATCATAGATTACATGTTAGAATTGATAACAAATTGATCGATGAGTCTGAAATGACTTTAGCTAAAGGATTACCTGTCACCATTGATTGTGATGTAGTCAATACTGACCGTAGTTTAGGTACTACCTTATCTTACAGAGTATCTAAAATCTTTGGAGAGAATGGATTACCACATGATACCATCCATGTCAATGTTAAGGGATCAGCTGGTCAATCATTTGGTGCTTTCTTAGCTTCTGGTATTACTTTGGAATTAGAAGGTGATGCAAACGACTATATTGGAAAGGGATTATCTGGAGGTAGAATCATTGTCTACCCACCAAAAGAATCTAAATTTAAGGCAGAAGACCAAATTATCGCCGGTAATACTGCTTTCTTCGGAGCAACTTCAGGAAGCGCTTTTATTAGAGGTATTGCGGCAGAAAGATTTGCTGTTAGAAATTCAGGTGCTACTATTGTTACCGAAGGTACTGGTGATCATGGTTGTGAGTACATGTCAGGTGGTAGAGTAGTTGTTTTGGGCTCAACTGGAAGAAATTTTGCTGCAGGTATGTGTGGTGGTATTGCTTATGTTTTAGACATGGCCCAAGATTTTGGTGACAAGGTTAATGCCCAGACTGTGGAATTGTCCCAAGTCTCAGAACCAGCTGAAATTGCCTTCTTGAGGGGTTTAATTGAAGATCACCGTCATTATACTGGTTCAGAAGTTGCTGGTAATATATTAAGAGATTTCAACAGAATTTTACCACGTTTCGTTAAGATTTTACCTCATGACTATAAGAAGGTCTTAGAAGCTGAAAAGAAGAAGAAAGAACAAGCTAAGAAGAATGAATTAAATGCTTTCTTGAAATCTATTAAGGAAGATCCTGAAGCTGACGTTACAAATGGTGAAGCTTTGAAAATTAAGAAAGGACATACCCATCAAGCTGCAATTCCAGCTAAGAACGGCAATAACGAGCCAAAGGTTTTGGATGTTGAAGATACTATTTTAAATACCGAAAATGAAAAGAAGACTATTGCCAAGTTAGATAAGGTTAAAGGCTTCATGAAATACAAGCGTCGTAATGAAAAGTACAGACCTGCTCAAGAAAGAACTAAGGACTGGAATGAAATGACTTCTAGATTAACTAAAGATGAATTGAAGCATGAGACTGCAAGATGTATGGATTGTGGTGTTCCATTTTGTACTTCAGATACCGGTTGTCCAATATCTAATGTTATTCCAAAGTGGAATGAGTTAGTGTTCCAAGACAGATGGTATGATGCCTTGCAAAGGTTATTGATGACCAACAATTTCCCAGAATTCACTGGTAGAATTTGTCCAGCTCCTTGTAATGGTGCTTGTGTTTTAGGTATTAACAATGACCCTGTTAACATTAAATCGGTTGAATGTGCTATCATTGATCACGGGTTCGAGCAAGGTTGGATTAAGCCAAACCCTCCTGCCTACAGAACTGGTAAATCTGTTGCTGTCATTGGATCTGGTCCTGCTGGGTTGGCATGTGCCGATCAATTAAACAGGGCTGGACACAAAGTTACTGTATATGAAAGATCTGACAGACCTGGTGGTTTAATGATGTATGGTATTCCAAATATGAAGCTAGACAAGGGAATTGTTAAGAGAAGAACTGATTTGTTGGCTGCCGAGGGTATTGATTTTGTTTGCTCTACAACTGTTGGTGAAGATATCACCATTGAAGAATTAAAACGAATTAATGATGCTGTTGTTTTTGCAATTGGTTCCACAATTCCAAGAGACTTAAGAATTCCAGGTCGTGACTTGGAAAATATCCACTTTGCTATGCAATTATTAAGCTCTAATACCAAGGCTTTGTTAGACAATGATTTGGAACAAATCAGAAAGAGTATTGAAGGTAAAAATGTCGTAGTTATTGGTGGTGGTGATACCGGAAATGATTGTTTAGGTACATCTACTAGACATGGCGCTAAATCTGTTACTAACTTCGAATTGTTGCCAACTCCACCAACAGCTAGACCAAAGGACAATCCATGGCCACAATGGCCAAGAATTTTCAGAGTTGACTATGGTCACACTGAAGTCGCTGAGCATTACGGTAAAGACCCAAGACAATATTCTATTTTATCTAAAGAATTCGTAGATGATGGAGAAGGTAAAGTTAAGGGTATTAAGACCGTTAGAGTTGAATGGAAGCGCTCTGATTCTGGTGCTTGGCAAATGGCTGAAGTACCTGGTAGTGAAGAATTTTTCGCAGCTGATTTGGTTTTATTATCCATGGGTTTTGTTGGTCCAGAAGCAGATAATTTAGAAGTTACCAAATCTAAGAGAGGAACAATTTCTACTATCGAACCAAATAGCTATAGGGTCGGTAAGGATAACCTTTTTGCTGCAGGTGATTGTAGAAGAGGACAATCGTTAGTTGTGTGGGGTATTCAAGAAGGAAGACAATGTGCCAGAGAAGTTGATAACTACTTAATGGGTTCTACTAGATTACCAGGCAATGGTTCTATTGAACAAAGAAACTATAAATTATTAGAAGAATTGGCTGAGAAGGTTTAAAACATTAAAATATTAATTGTGTGTGTATTTTATTTTAGTAAATGTATTATTATTTTTTCATATTGAGATTAATTGAATCTTTTTAAGAGTTTGGAACTTATTTCCAGTTTTTTAGTTACTTAGCGGGTACATATACACGGTTTTATGATTTTGATTTCTAACGTAGCCTTAGATATATTCCTTTACAATTCTATACATATTAGTGCTAGCAAGATTTATGGACCTTGTGGCCCCTCGCCATTATAAGTCTCTTTTTAATATTCATAATTACTTTCGGTAAGCCAGCAATTGTTTTGATTAAATAATGAGGTTTTGATTCAGGGACTTGCAGTGCTATCTCTTCGCTCTTCGTATTTAATGCGTTGAGAAGTGAGAAGTTATACTCATCTAAAGTCAACCATTTGAATTACTTGAATATGTAAGTGCTACCTTGACACAAGCACCACATCTTCAATGGATAACACAACTACGTTGGCAAGAACCTGTTATAGTAAGGGACTGGCCTTTGGTACCTCATCACCAGCATAATCCATTACTATTCCTCCTTCTTCAGAAATTTTTGTCAAGACTTCATTTGGATATCCTGGACAGGATCCTAACTTCACCTCATTATCCCTAAGTAACTTGAGTTTCCAAGGCTCCAGGAATCAAATCCGAGAATTGCCCACTACTTTCTAATTGTAACGGCATAAATATGTTGTATATACTTGTAACATCATCATCTGTAGTATAGCGACCAAATAAACATTTTCAATTAATGCCAGCAAGGCAATTAACGCAATTTCCCATGTTTTACACATAGGGGTTTTGTTATTCTCAAAACCTTAAAAAGAATCTCCTCTTGATAGGTTCTGATATCAAGTGGCCTTTGTTTTGAGTAGTCTTGAGTGTCTAGAGGACGCATGTCGTAAAATCTTAACAAACATCCTAGAGGCGACGAAATGTTATGAAGTTCATCAAATATCCCCTATACCTTGATCGTGCTTCTCATTATATATGAATAATTGGTGTCTATGGATATCCCATCATTTGCTGGTTTCGTGCAAACCAATTGATGCAAAATCTGGGAAAATGAGATTCGTTAAGCATCAAAACTGTTATAACGGCCATGTATAAAATCGTGTGCAATCGTGACATACCAAATATGCATAATCGTATTGGTAACGAATTTAAACTTTCTACAAACACACAACTCTTACATAATAGGAATGAATTGGCAAGTTGGCATAATCCTGAATATTTATGGATGAGTTATTTTCCTCTGCACAAAAAAAAAGAAAAAGACCACCATTGACTCTTATTCTATATTGAATTAGTTATTAAATCTCACCCATGACATTCGACATCCCAGAAAATTATTCCTACGTTTTTCAGCGTAAGGGCACCTATGATAGTTGATGGTGATGGATATACTATTGGTGCTTTCTGTTGGTAACGGTTATAGAAGAGTCCCAAATTATGATATGAGGAAAAGGATCAGATCAAAAAGGATTCTATCAAGATTCTTGACTAAAATGTGATTATCGATCGTTTAAGAAATTCCATTTAGCTATATTAATAATTCAATATGTTTTATTGTAAACAATTATTTAAAAGTTGCATTTTCTACTACTTTTTTCAATTTTGCACCTAATTTTTCAGAATTTTTCGGAATTTCTTAATCTAAATTAATTAATATAAGTTAGAAGAGAGAAAACTCTAATATTTCAAGAAATTAATATAGAAAACCACTAATGCAATTTTTTATATTTGACGTTATATTTTAGTAGTTATCGTCTCCGAAATTTACAACATGCGCAACACTCAACTAACTCAACTTTGCGCTTCTTGCACAATGTTACTGGCCAAACGTATCCAGATAATTCACGGAGAGCTGGTGCTCATAAAGACTTTGACTGCTTAACATTATTATTCCAGAGATCAGTAGATCACGGCCTAGAAGTATGCCCCGGAAGAAAGGCACATACAGACTTTGCAATTGGTGACATTTGGACTCCCGTCGAAGTTAAAACAAATGAAAGTCATTAACATTGGTAACATGCTAATATCGTGATCAGATGATAAATTTAAATCTATGAAGAAGGTATTCACAATTAAAAGAATTGCCTCATAAAGCAGACATATATAGTCAATTAAATTATTGTATATGTAGAATATTCCATTGGAGAAGTCATGTTGAGACGCATTTGGTTTTACACCAAGCGGCAGTTAAGGGGACAACGATGTCGTATAAGTATTCATGGACTCGACTCTCTCACCGTTAATTAATTCATTTTGAAAAAGCTAAAATTAGCTTAATCTAGTAAAATTCGAACTCTTCGTATATTATAATCGCACTTTAATGTTTTGCAATTACTTCATATCTTGATAATTAATGCTAACAAGATGACGCTATTTACTGTTACTGGGATATTTTTTATGAAATTGTCAATATTATTATTTACTAGACAGTTGCTCTATGTTCTGTTCATGTCGCATCGAATACCTGCAATGGTTAAAACGACGTGTCGCACTACAGGTAATGCATAATATGTAAACACATAAATAAACAATTATCTCAATCTCGGAAGCTTGAACCGAATATAGTAACAAAAGTTACCTCGTTATACTATGTCCATAAGATAATCCTATAAAACTAGGAAGGAATATGTAATTTGATAAGATTAGTCTATATCATGGTATTTTAAGGCGAAAAAGTGGGTTTAAATAAATAATATATATAAACCGTCACTGAAGGGATTTTCCGTAGCTATACTTACTGTGAATTCGTTAAAATCCCCTTGAAGTGATCACGGCAGCATAGTCATTTCAATCCTCTTATCATTGGGAACTGGAGCAGACAATTCGAAAAATCTGACCTTAATTGGCTGTTTCATCTAGCGAACGTTATTGGATAAACGCTCCAAAGCAAATTCAACCTCGTGGTGCATTATCAGACAGCCCAAAGACGATAGATTTGTCTTGACGAACAAGACCACCGAGAATTTGCCTGCTTCTTCCATATCGACCTACTTCTCACACTAGTGTTCTAGCAGCGTTGTATGTATCTATATAGTGCACTGATTACAGTCAGTGTTATATCGTATAGGTGACAAGGCACATAATTCGCATATTGAAGTAACTAGCGCTACATGCAAGATTCAGTGAAACGACGATGGTCACGCTACCTGACAATAAGCACGTCCCACATGTAGAGTTTCTACTTGCGTATTTACTACCACAATTGCCCGAGAAACCACTGGATATTACCGTAAAACCTTTTCGCTATTTTTGTCTACGGCAAAACAAAAAAGTCCTCGGTACTACGAGCCCGGTCATAATATTTTTAACATTCCCAATTAGGGATTTTCTGATTTGATTCCTAGGCTTTGACATGGGTTAAATATCAGTATATTTTTTAGGCAATTGATGAATCAAAAAGGGAGATACTACAATCCATTCCTCTGCTGATAGCGTATATTATAACCCCACTGTACACACTCTAAAGGTGTAGATTTTCTCATTCTTGCTAAAGTCAACTAGGAAAACTTTCTCGAGAGCTTGTTTATAAATAAAGCCCGGAACACATAATCCGGGTGGTTCAACTACATGTTGAATCTGACAAAACCTATCTCTAGATCAAGCCAAGCTTAGAATATTAAACCCACAGTATCGATCCGATGATAATATATAGAAGGAGGAGACAGAGGGGATAGAAACAACGTGAATCCAGCCGATCACCGTGGGTTGCAATCTTGGGTATCAATAGATGGCTGGTAGGACTCAGGGAGCGAGCAAAAATGGAGTACGGAACACCCTCGAAACTCGGCCAGAAATTTTTTCAGTATGGCTCGAGGCGGAATAAACGTAATATAAATTTCGTCTGATCCCTTATTTATCAAAATTGTCTCTTACAGAAAGATTTTACCTTTAGGACTTTATAAGTGATATACAAGATGCAATTTAAGAAATTGTTAGCAGTCTCTGCTTCTGCTGGTATTGCTTTTGCAAACAGTAAGTACTAATCTCTTTCAATGGATATGTTTAGAAATGATATTTGGCCCACAGCCTTTACTTCACGAGTTAAATTCGTGTAGGAAAATTTCATTACAATAAATAGATGATATTGAGTCGGGCTCAGAATTGGAGTCTATTACAAGCTAGCTATAGTGATGAGGGCTACATTGCTTAGCTTAGGTCTATTGTTTGATTGTAACTGGGTTAATGAACATTTGTTTAACTCCATTGAGGCTTAGACGGTCCTTCTTTTCCATTGGGCAAAAAATTGAACGATTTTACTAACACACTTCTAGACTCTACCTTAACTACTGCTACTCCTTCAGTCTCTAAGGCTTGTTCCTTCAAGGATTTTACCGCTACCGCTTCTACTGATATTGCCAGCATTGCTGCCTGTGCCACTGCTGTAGGTGATATTACTGTCGAAGGTTCCGAATTAGTAGCTATTGACATTACCGGTACTGAAGAACTTTACGGTGATTTCACTGTTAACGATGCTTCCCAAGCTGTCTCCGTTAACGCTCCAAACTTACAATTAGTTTCTGGTAATTTAATTATCGAAAACAGTACTAACATCGCTACCTTGAACTTGGCTCAATTAACCACTGTTGGTACTTTCTCTTTAATTGCTTTACCAAACTTAGAAACCAGTGGTTTAACTACTGGTCTTACTTCTGCTGAAGAAGTTATTATTTCTGATACTGGTTTAGCTTCTTTAGAAGGTATTAACGTTTTCCAATTAAAGGTCTTCAACGTCAACAACAACCCGTCTATTGAATCCATTGACTCCGGTTTAGAATCTGTCACAGACAGTTTGAGAATTGCCGACAATGCTGAACAAGTCGAAGTTGTCTTAGACAAGTTAATCAGTGCTAAAGACGTTGTTTTACAATCTATCAGCTCCTTCTCCATTGCTAACATTACATCTATCAACGGTTCTTTATCTATTATCAGTAGTTCCATTGAATCCATCGAATTAGAAAACTTAAAGACCATTGGTGCTTCTTTAACTATTGGCAAAAACGAAAAGTTAGAAGAAATTGATTTCCCAGCTTTAACTAAGATCGGTGGTGCTTTAGAAATTGCCGACAATGAAGAATTATCATCTTTCGATGGTTTCCCAGAATTAAAGTCCATTGGTGGTTCCGTTACTCTTAACGGTACTTTCGACAACGGTACCTTCGAATCTTTAACTAAGGTTGCTGGTGGTTTCACCTTAGTCTCCGACGGTGATTTGACCTGTACTGACTTCAATAAGTTGAATAAGGATGGTGACATTGAAGGTGACAAATATTACTGTTCTGGTGCTTCAGGTAAGACTTCTTCTTCTTCTGCTAAGACCCACGCCAGCTCTTCTTCTGATTCTTCCTCTTCCTCTTCCACTTCCGGCTCATCTTCCGATTCATCCTCCTCCTCTACTTCTACCAGAGATAGTGGTGCTGCTAGCGGCCCAGTCGGTGCTTTCATGTCTGTTGTCGCTGGATTTGTTGCTGTTGGTGCTGCTTTATATTAGAGACTCATAATATGTTAGACGAGGTAAATCTGTTTCCACTAACTAAATTATTTGTCCTTCATGGTATATTTATTCAACGCGCCATTACTAAAATTAATAAATTTGGATTTAAGGTTTTAATAATCTAAGTTACAAATTCTTCTTACGTTCAGGCTCAATTAAAATTTCGACGAGTCTTTTTATATGTGCTTTAATACTTTAATAAAAGATTAATACTGATATTTCTGTGTAGATGATTTTGTGTCACGAATGGCAATTTAGTAAATTTGAGGCTCAAAGTCAGTAAGGGATGCTAGAGCTATATTGTAATAACAAGAGTGTCAAACATAATGAAAATAAATAGTATTTTATTATTAACTATCATAACTGTTGTATTGGGTAAGAATGTTGCAAACTTAGACAGGTTTTCTGGGGGCCATGGTGTGAGTGAAAGAAACGACGATGTTAAGGATAATTCAAATAAGCCATTAGAGAAAAGAAAGAATACTTATAACTTGGATAAGCTAAAGGCGCTTCATGGCGGCTACGAAAAGAGAGAAGCTAAGAATACATATAACTTGGATAAACTAAAGGCTCTCCAGGGAGATTACGGAAAAAGAGATGCTAAATACACTGTAGATTTGAAGAAATTAGAGGCGCTTCAACGTGATGTCGAAAAGAGAGATGCTAAATATACAGTAGATTTAAATCTTTTCAAGGGAATTGAAGAGAAGGAAAAAAGAAATGATGTTAGTTTATTAGATATGACTGCAATTTCTGTTTTGTTCGATCAAAATTTGAATGAAGAGAATGTTGAACAGGTATACTTTAGAATCAAGGATGACGATTCTGTTGACAATTTGTTACAATCTGTATTACCTCTGATTTCTGAAGTTTCAATATTTGCAGGCTACATAAGAGATAATACTGATATTTTTGAAAAGACTGGGTCTGAAAATGAAATAATGGTATTGTTTGCTCCAACTAATAATGCTATTTCTCATAAATTGAATGGCTGTAAACCTTGGGAATTCCCTATCAAATTGGTGGATGACGACGCAGAGAATGAAATTATAATACAGAGGAATATTGAGCATTTCTTAAGTGGTCATATTATTTCTAATTTCGAAGAAAAAATAGTGTTACATAGGGACTCGATTATTGAAAGTGAATTAATCAACGGAAGTGAAATCAAAATTAAACAAACTGTCGACGATGATATATTCCAATTATCTATGGATGGAAACTCTTGGATTGAAGCCAAGTATGTGAAACAAGTAAAGAATGGTTTTATTTTTGTTATTGATGACGTTTTCGTCAATTGCTAATTGAATTGCTCATTGAGTAGCAGGATATCTATATTTTAGTATGGTTGCCTTGAGGTTAAGTTATTTTTTTTTCTTGAAATAGTGATTGATAATATGATTTTGTCTAAAAATTATCTGTAGTAAAAAGAGAAGTTGAAATAAAGAAAGTAAATATACAGTTAAAAATTATATAATGCTATCAACGTAAGAGATTGGTATATGAAACTTAATCATTCAAAACAGTAACACCTGATTGTTCCTTCTTTTGGTTATTGATAACATATTCAGCTTTCCATTTAATCTTTAAATTCTTTCCAGTAGAGTTCTCTATTCTGAAATCTTGTGTTACACTTTGTTTACTGAATGGTTCTATAACTTCAGATGTTTGTGGTTGTAAATTTAATTTGCAAGACTTTGCAACTGCTAACATAAACTTGAACTGAGAGATTTGTGACGATTGAGGGTTGCTAAACAAAGCCTTTCCAGAAAATTCATTTGGTGTGCTTGTGTTCAATACTGCAACTTCAACATTTAATTCTGGGGATTCAACAATTGAAAGAGTAGATTTAAATTGTTCAGGTTTGGCTTGCACTTGAGAAGGAGTTGAAGAAGGAAAGTTTAAACCGAATGGATCCAATTGAGCAGTATTAGATTGTAATTGAGGTGATGGTGAATTCAATCCAGATAATAAGTCGAAGTTAGAGCTTGTACTAGCAAAACCGTTGGAAGGCTTAGGTTGTTGAATAGTATTACTTAGAGTTTGATTGCCACCTAAGGATATCAAACCACCAGATCCAAACATGTTTGAGCTATCAGTATTGTTATTGTCCGAGAATGTTAAGTTAGACAAGTCAGATAATAAGTCATTAAAACCTTGCTTATCGCGACCTGTTTGATCATCGCTAATTGGTGCATCGTCATCAAAATCAATCAAATTCAATTCACCGCCATTCGAGCCAGTTGCTCCTCCAATTTTGATTTGGGAAGCCTGCTCCACTTCTCCATTCTTCAATAACTGATACTTACTAATAACCGAATTTATACTATCATTCAACGCAAGTAATTCATTCACACGTTCGTCATTGTCATTATCTTCTTCAATAAGTTTTGTAATATTTGGTTGAGAACTCTTAATAGATCCATACAAGTCACTTGCAGCTTCATTTGATTCGTTTAAGTTACCGCCAGAAGTTTGAATTGTATCCAACATTTCTGCAAGGATTTCAATTTTCCTTCTTAATCTAGCGATATCATCGTTTATACGCTTCTTGTTTTCTTCGATGTTATCTTCTTTAAATCCAGCCATTATTTTCATCAATTTATTAGCTTCTTGTAAATCTTGAGGTCTTCCTCTTCTGACAAGTTCTTGTAACTTAGCACTATGAACTACAGCTTCTTCCTTTTGCAATTCTTCCATAGATTTTAAATTATCGCTAGGATTCAATACGGCTGCATCTTCAAGTTTCACTTCTGGAAATACGTAACCTTTGTTAGAAAGTAACCTGTGCATATCTCTTATATAGCCAAAATCCTCCTTGTATTTAGATGTCTTACATATAGTTTGATACCACTCTTCAATTTGGGCAAGGATCAATCTATGGGTTCTGGAATACCTTAAGGGGAACTTTTCAGGGAAGGTCTTTACCAATTCATTCAAAAATTCTTTTCTACTAATTTGTAATTGGAACGGATAGCCACAATTCTTAACCAAGTTATCCAACAAAGAAATAGCCAATTCAGAAGTCTGGGGGTCCCTTTGATTGATCAATTTAACTACTGCAATAGCAGCTTCTCTTGGGGCAGCACCTTGCTTAGCATTAACATAATCACAAATCTCCAAGTTTAATGCTAAATTTGAAGACTCAAGCGATGGTCTACATGCCCTATCTGATGATGTGTTAGTAAGGTATCTTTAAGGGGTATTAAGCATATCGAATATAACGTACAGATTCTCCGTAATAACTTCGGATTGATTTTGGAAAGCGAATAGCCTGATGATGAGCTAGAAGACATTATCTAACGTTCAATTGATAAGTAAGTGCGTTGTATAACTTTATTCGCCTCTAATAAAAGTGGACATTCATGAAATCAGTTACGAGCGAATTGAGATTTTCAAAAATCCGAAGAATTGGCCCCTACGATAAACAAGAAAGAAAAAATGGAAGACGAAGTAGACGATCCTTTGAACTTAAAGCAACTATCGGTAAGCTATGATTACCTTATCTTTAAGATTAAAGAGCATTTTGCTGGGTTATCAGATCAAACTTTTGAATCGGTATCTAATCAGCAACAATTAGTTGAAGATAAGTTTTTCAAAGAAGAACTTGATCTAGACGAACAATTGAAGAATATTGAAGAAAAGGTTAAGAAGGTGAACGAGATTGAATCCAGTTTCATGAAACTAGAGCAGCTAGAGGTTTTTGTAGAAGATTTCAAACAAAGATTAACTTACTTGGAAGAAGAATTCCAGAAAGTAAATGATGTATATTAAAATACAAAAAAAAGTAGTAAAGTTTATGGGTTTCAAGCTAGTTATGCTGTATTTAGTTCATTATTAAGCTTGGAATATTCTTGGTGAGCTTCAGTATTAATTCTCCCTTCATGCTGTTTCGAATATTTTTCTACTAGATGCTTTTCAAGCATGATAAAGTTTCGGGAATTACATTTGTATGCAATGTTAATAATATCACCAACTATGGGGATAAGTCCAATACCAAAGTCAAATGCAATATTCACCATCATTCTCAGTTGCAAAATGGCTGGTAAGCCTCCTTCTATCTGTTGGGCCTTACGCAATAACTGAAGAGCAAAATAACACGCTATTATGTCACCAATCCACGGAATGAGCCCTATAATACCAGCCCAACCGAATCTGAATCCACAGCCTGACAACTGTAGATCCAATCTGTAAGCTTTTCTTTTCACTGACTCCAAAATCTTCAATTCATCTTTTGGAATGAACTGGGGGAGATTTCTTTTTCTTTTAGCTCCTTTACGTTGATAGAAGTACAATTCATCAGGGGGAATTTCCTCGAAGTACGGGTCGTCTTCATCATGAACAGTAAAGACGTGGTCCAATTGTGTCTAGGTACGTTGTTAGTAGCAAGCGAGCAATGAAAGTTTCAGATTTGCTGATTCCAATCCTGAGAACTGACTTATACATACTTTCTTTAAGAAATACTGGTAAAATAGCGATGACATTACAGATATAGAATTTTAATGGTAAATAACCACAATGCTTGTTGTTTGTTATTTTGCAAGAGATGAAATTACTCGTGATGGTGAAGTTTCAGATAGCGCGGCGTTGTAGCAATTCGTATCAGTTCACTGCATCTATTTGATAATCTATCTATGGACAAGGAAATACAACGGAATATATAAACCGATATATACATTTATATAAAAATATATATGTATATTATGCTTTCTTTTTCATTTTGGCTTCTTTAATTTCTTGTAAATGCTTTTTCCTCATATCTCTTAAGTCTGGAGGCTGTTCAATGCCCCATTCAGCTCTGAACTCATCGACATCTTTTTCCAATATCTTCTCCCAGTATACGTTAATCAATGGCTTCGAATTTAAACCACTATCAATGGCCCATGGATAATAAGTGTTCCAAAGTCTTTGCTGTTGGCTAGGCTTGAGTCTGAGCGGAGCAAACAAGGCACCTAAACCTGACATTGGGATTCCAATGTTCATGTATTCTAACACCTTTACAGAAATCTCCCCCTCGATAATTATTGGTAATCCTGTGATAGCGTGGTAAAAATCATGACACTCTCTGTATCTCTGGAATATGTATGCAAGTTCTTCGTCATCAATATATTTAACAGGAACTCTTGTATCAGGACTGACACCTTCCTTTTCCAACCACTGTATATATGTGTTTCCGATAGTATTTGCAGGAAGCAGTTTGAGATAGTCCAAATCTAACGAGGTTGACGTAATTCTAGGTCTTTCTTTCAATATCTGACGTCCAACAGGATCACTTAACATCTGATGTTGTAACTTCTTTAAAACAAATGGGAATGCACTAGACTCACCTAATGCTACAATAAACGCATTACGTTCTGGATGAAAATATGACCCTATTGAAGAACCGGCCAACATCAAGAACTTTTCAAAAGTGTATAATGGAACGTGTCCTTCATAATTAGGTGGATCTCTCTGAAAAATGGATGCATTCCTATTTTTATTAAGGTTTAAAATGGCATTAGCATCCTTATAATTACTGTATTTTCCATCGGAGACTTGATTTGCTAGTTTGTTATTTTCGTTAAATAATATAGAACCAATAATACTACTAACAGCAGGAAGTATAAACAGACGCTTCGATATTAAACCATTAGATAACCTAGACTGTTTAGGCCAATTACTTAATATTTGAATCATAATGGTTTTATTATTGACGCTTCAAAATCAAATATTAGAGAATCTAATTAAGTAAAGTATTATAGTATACAGGAAGAATTATCATATAGTGAATAATGCATTAAATCATACGTTACTTAGATAACCTATCAAAAACAAGACCAAGCAATACGAAAATTAAACTTACATATACTCCATTTCTTTTAAAATCAATAGCTTTAGAATTTTGTAAATTATTGCCTGGTTCAAATTTGCTTGACTTAGGCAAGTGAATGGTAGCACCGTTTTCTTCAAGGGTAAGTTCATCATACTCCTCCATTTTTTTTATTTCCTCCGTATCTGACATAGGAGGTGTAATTGTTGTGGAGTTAGTAGTTACGGCAGACATTGCCCGTAGGGGAACATCTTTCTTAATGTTATCACTTTCTATCCTTGAACTCGAATTACAACTGAACCTATCGATCGATCCTTTTCTATCTGAATTAGAATGATGACTTGGGCTAGGATTGTTCAAATCTAAATCTAAATTATTACCTTCAAATTTTTTACTTTGAATATTGTCAGATGCTGTGTTATTAATTAAAATCTTATCATTACTTTTTCTATCATTACCGTTAAAATGCTGGTCATCACTTTTAAGCTGCTTCAATTCCTCTAACAGCTTGCTTAAAGAAAGCTTCTCTTCTTCAAGAAGTGATAGCTTTTTCTTTAAAATCTCAATTTCAGAGTTGGATTTAGCTGTAAAACTATCCAAAATTTCTTTAGTTGCCAAAAAATTTTTACGTTCTTCCTCTATCCTTTTAGTTTCCTCCTTTAGTTTCATCTCATACTTTTCCTTTGTGGCCATCATGGCTGATTTTAAATAATTAGAGTTCAATTCATCTAATTTTACACGATAACTTTGCACAAAGCTTTCAATCGAATTCAATATATGATTTTGCAGTTCAATCTTCTCCAAACTACCCGTAAGACGAGAAATAACATTTTCCATAGGTAATGATCTGACGATGTGTGAATTTTTAAACATTCCACTTGTTGATCGAGAAGTCTCAATTTCATAATCTCCAAAATCTGGATTCAAGTCACCAAAGAGAGCTTCATCCATGCAGTGGAGCCGCATCTGAGACGTATTTTCTTTATTAACATAGTCAGATATACCCTGAAGAAACTCATGGTACATATATTCTGGCGATGTTTTGTCTTTGACAGGTCTTTCAGAGATATTTGGGGTATTAGACAGAACATTAATGTTTTCTATCTTGGCACTAATCTGCTTATGGTTGGTGTCTACCTGAATATTGAATCCTAGGTATATGATATCTCCTATTTCGATCTTGACAGCCTCCGTTCCTATTTTTTGCTCATTGACGTATGTACCGTTAGACGATCCCATGTCCTTTAGCATCAACTTTCCATTTTCAGGGTCTATATACATCGCTGCATGGTTACGACTCAACACCCTGGAGTCAAAGTATCCGTTGTAGCTATCTGGCTTTATCTTCACTCCTGCCGGTCTTCCAAGTCGTCTGATATCAGGAAAATATGGAACAGTCAAAGTCTTTTTGACAAACGTATCGTTCAACGACGTCATTGTCACTACGTAATGAAACTTCTTTCTTTTTGGCGGCGGCACTGTACGGAGTGTATGACTGGGCATAGATACAACTTGTGATTGTGAGTTAGATCTTCTTCTGTTTACCACTTCATTTGACGTATCTGGAATCTTGAGCTTTTCTTTTGTTGGAAATGTTGATGGTTCTGTGCCTATACTGATAGAGATTTCTTCGCTACTCATGCTCAGTGTACATGTATCGTCCTATGGCTATTACAATAGAATACACAGATTTGATATTTTATTACGTGCGCAAATCTAACTTTTTGTAACTACAAAAATATAAACAATAGATGATAAGATAGCCATGTCTCATTCTTATAACAGTCTTACCAACTGTATAAATTCGTTAAGAGAGTCCGTGGAGATATTGGGAGATTCGGTAAAGCTTTTAGGCGAAACAACTAGGGATGTGCCCAGATTGAAGAAGGTTCTTGATACACAAAAGGTGTTTGGACTAGTTCCAGAAATTGATTTGATCAACGCTAAAGAATGCTTTAAAAACGAAATAAAGCCCCAGATAGATTCTACTATGGCTAAAATGGAGAAGGAAATGGGGAAATTGAATAGAAAAAAAACCAATTTGCGAAGCAAATATGATTTACAGGCCGTCAGACTCGCCAGTTCTAGGAAGAGAGACTCGTTGGTGGGATTGCCCATAAAGAATATAAATAATGATAAAATAGATGAGCTGAAGCTCGCAAGATTACGGCTTTTAAAGAACAAGAAGGAGAGATTGAAATATAGTTTGTCAAGATTAGATTTACAGGAGCAGAGAGCGAGACTCAGTTTGATTCCCTCGCTACCTCATCAATCTTGAATGGTTCTTTCCTGTCTAGGCAAATATCACTCTATGTACATTATTGTAATATAACCTATTTATACAACAGGGAATATATACGTTTGACTCTTATATCTCCATTTCTTCACCGCTCATGTGCTCGATTGTAGTGATGTTTAATAGCTTTGCAAATTCTTTGGCGTACTTATCAGCAACATCTTTAATTTCTAAATTCAAATCTGACTTCAATGCACTTATGGACGTAGCTTGGGTGCCTGGAAGACCACACATTGTGTATGAGTTGAGGAATTTTAAGTCAGGCTTGACATTAAGAGCAATTCCATACGAGGTGACAGCTCTTCGAATATTACATCCTACTGACGCAATCTTGTCGTTCTTCTCTGACATCCATACTCCAGGATTTTCGTTGACAAAACTATCAAGGTTGTAGTTCTTTTTCAATGTCAGCTGTACAGCTTTTAATAAGACTGAATCAACGTAGCATTTAACGGAAAGATTAGAAAATTGCTTCAAATCCAACACAGCATATGCCACGAGCTGGCCCTGACCGTGCCAAGTTACCTGACCACCTCTTTCCAACTGATGATATTTACAGCCCAAAGCTTCGTAATCTGAAATCATTTTATGTAACTCAGGATCCTGCTTCATTTTCTTTCCTCCGGTGTATACATTTTCAAATTCAAACGTTAAAAGAGTTGGAAATGGTTTCATTTTTAATACCTTGTTCAACAAATTTTCTTCATATTCATTTAGAATATAGTTTTTCTGTGCTGCAATCTTTTTCTGTTTCTTAATTTTACTTTCCATTGCTTTGAAATCCAAATTAGCATTCACGATAGCATTCTGAATCGCTTGACCTCTTTCAAAAGTGGTAATACCTGGAAAATGTATATGTCTTAACGTTTTATAATTTTCATTAAGTGGTTGAAACTTTGTATTGCAAGAAGAACTATATAATCTTCTTAATATACTCCTTTTCATATTCAAATTTCTTTGTTCAAAGATAGTAAAATATTATTTAATTCGGTTTCAATATCAGAAACCGATTCCAATATCAGAACCCGGTTATAAATATTCATGAAGAATTCATATGTGACGAATTAGAATGGATAACAGTACAACACTGCAATCCAGTCCACTTATACCACAACGGGAGTCTTCTAACGAGACTCCCAAATACAAAACAGCTTCTTCAATCAAGAAGGATAGTTCTGGTTCAAAAACACTGTTACCAGATTTATTAAACAAAACAAAACGATTCTACAAGTATACAGTGCCAAATGACTTAAAGCTGAAAATCAAAGAGAACAAGACTCTAGAGAATGACCCAATAATACATTCACCTGAATTTCAATTTCTCTACAAGTTGTTTGTACCTTCTAAGATTCTTATGAAAAATGAACAAGTTTCCTCGAAACAGCTTTTAAACCACTTACCAACAATTATTACTGGTGATAGAAGTGCCAACAGAGAGCAATTGAACTTTCAGGTACATTTATTTTTAGCTACTATTATCGATAAATACGTGTCATCGTGGTATTTGACTAAACTCAATACAGACAATTATGAATTTCTTCTGCTGACATATATGGTGATGTGTGACTTTTTAAAGGATTTTTATAAGAGAATCTATGAAACTTTTAAGGATTCTAATTACATTAATATTTTCAGCGATATTTGTGATATTATGACTACCCACCTAGAGAATTTAGTATCTAACAGAAATGATAAGTACAAAATTAAGATTTTAAATGACTTCTTTATGAACTCACTGTGTAAAAATACAACACAGAATGAAAATATTGAAGTTTCCAGCATTATTGATAAATTTCTAGAAGAGAACCACGTCATATTTGAATCTACTTCGAGTTTTGTTCAAAAATTAGATGGCTTAAATTTGAATGAGGTGATGTATTATCGAATGCTAGCAAAGCTGATTCTTATTACTTCAAACGAAATTAACGAGAATAATTTACTGTCGATTGTTAATTCACCAATTGTTTTAAATTTGGCAGTTGTTCTAATTGGCGACATGGTATTTAGAAAAATTATAGACAAAATATCATCTCCAGAATTTTTTCTTGGCCTTATAAATGACATATTCAAATCTCTAGGATCCAAGTTAGATAGCAAGGAATCTTTGCAAGATAAAACCCCAGAAGAGAGTAATTTTCCTTTACGACAGAAAATTAAGAATATTTTCACTAAGTCGTATACAAATATGAGCTACTTGGTGGTATATTCGTATAAGATTTCAGAAGAAGATTCTGATTCAAATTTAAGCACCCTAACTGATTCCTTCTTCAGATTGATGGACGCCATAACTGGATTCTCGGAGAGAAGAGTGCTTTTGACAGGTATTCTAAACTTTGTTAGAAAGTCTATTTTTTCAAGCAAGCATATTAATTCTAAAGTTAATGTTATAGGAAAGAATTACATTGCAAACAAATTGAATACATCTAGAATACTTAGTGATACAAATTTAGCTAAGATTTTGTCCAATTTACGAGAATCAGTTTTTAATGATGGTAATCAAGAAGAAGAAATAGAAAAGAAAAATCCAACGATTGAGGATATCGTTGACAACATATTTGAAGTCCTTAATTATAGGATTCCAAGTACATTACTGATGAAATATGGGTCCAATATATACAGATATACCGATGAATCAGATGACGATATAAAGGAGTCTATTAATAGATTATTAGTTATCTTCAACTATTCGGAAAGTTCCACAGATGAGAACGAAATTAACAAGCAATCAAAGCTTAACAAGTTGTTAGTCATCAGAATAATGGACTATTTATTTAGTCAATTTTACCCTGAACTAGTAATCTAGTGTACTTAAAATGCAATGGTTTTATGGTTGAATCAGTCACCCCGTGGAGCTTGTTGTTTTTAGCTATGTCATTAATTTCTTCTATTAAACTGTTCCGTGATTCTCAAACTTTTAGCTAATCTAAATAAATCTCGTTTTTGTTTGTAGCTGAGAAAATACTTGAGTATAATCAAATAATTTCCCTGGACAAATAAGTGAACCCAATGAAATAGTAGCAAGTCACTGACAACTAGTACCTAGAGGAGATTGTGTTATGTGACACAAATAAATCAGACAAATGAAGCTTTATCTCGGCAGATCGTAACAAGGGGGCCACACAACTGCTTACAATACTCCGTTGTACATTAAGGTTGTATGCAAAGGATTTATACTCGGGCATTATGCTATTGATATTCACCTGCAAGCACACAAAACCTTTCCGTTGAGCGTACTACTGGCAGGCTGTTAAGCAGATAAATGACAGCCATCCACTTCCTCCCAGAAAAGAGAGAACTCTCTTTTTGCAGCAAGTAGCCATAAATAAATCCAAGAGATTTGCCTGTGACAACTGAATATTATCGCCCTTAATCGTCCATATTAATCATTGCAATGGTACTAGAAACTGAAAAAAAATTAAATCCTATTGTAATGTTCCACTCTAATATATTCCAGCAAATGCTGACTTTAAATATTCTAATAATTTCATAGTAAAACGCTCAGTTTGCCACTAACCAATAGGTATGTTAACTACAATGGAATTCTTTGGGATCCAATACACTCCAATAAAGCATCCATCCAACCAACCTACGTAGCTTCAAGGTTCAGTTACGACCTTATTGCAGCGGCAAATTCGTAAATGAGGTAGGAGATACCACAGCTGTAGTTACTAGCCTTTTCCTTCAATAGCTCCTCTTAAAGGTATTAACATTCCAATTTCAAGACTTGTAATGCCACGGTATTGTTATTTATTGTTACTACCTGTCCGTGTAAGTATCTGATAATAAATCCATCATTGTGCAGGAACAAGTTTCTCGAGAGATCAGACAATTAAGACTTAACATATAGCCATACGTAGATATCCGAATATGCTGAAATATAATACGAATATAATGATAGAAAATATAGAATCGATTCCAGAGCTATTTGAGTCACCAACTTACAATTTTCTAGAAACATTTTTGACTTTTGCAGGTACCGAGACACGTTCAATCGATCAAAGGAAGCTCATTTGCACATTAGAATTGTTTACCTTTGGCAACTATTTCTTATATAAAAAGTACTCAGGCGACTTTTTAAGGCTTGAAAAAAACGCTCTAACTAAATTGCTTGAGTTGAGTATCTTATCGTTCATAAGTTTGCATGAAAATACTACTGTATCGATAAGGGAGTTTTTAGATAATAAGTTTGGAATATACCTAGGAATTGATGGACTAAAAGCAGAAACAGAAGATGCATATATATTCTTGGAGAGAATTTTGATTTCTATGATTGATAAAGACCTAATTGAAATAATGATTGATGATGAACATAATTCTATAATAATACGAAGAGCAAAATTAATAAGAGATGCTTTCAACCCCAGCGTGGTTCAGTTAAATGTATTACACGAGGAAGACTTAATTGACATAAATGTAAACAGGGCAAAGGGCCAATTGAAAAAATGGCTAGAAAATCATGTCGCTCCAGTTAAGGTGGACCTCGAATCATTCCAAGTGGAGGACTCAAAGAAGATACCTATTTCCCGTAAAAGAAAGCTGTCAGACAATGCAAAGTAATGTACATTGTGAAAAGGGCTACGATAGTAATGAATAAATAAAATTTAATAATATATATATAATTTATATAATATAAAATTGCAGCAGTGTGTTAAATCGTAATGAGATGCTTAAACGGCAAAATGTATATACTCCAATATGAATTATTTTTTTTGAAGTGAAAATGTTAAATACTACATCAATTCAGTAACCCTTGTTTAAATTATGCCTTCCAAAGTTTGGAGAGGATAGCGGAAACACCATCTTCTTTGGTTTCGATTTCGTACAAACCGTAACCTGCAACACCAGTACCAAAAGTCAACAAGTACATGGCATAGTTGTGGTACGCACCGTATACTCTCTTTGGAATATAATCGATGATACAGGATTGGAAACCGGCGTAACAGTGGTATAATAATAATGCAGACATGGTAGAATCAACGACAGTAGAAGTACCGGCAACAAATGGGGACATAACCAATGGAACTAAACCAACGGCTACAAGTCTTTCACTGGTCCAGTGTAAAGATCCCTCGATCTTGTGTGGTTTTGGTGGAACGTAAGCATCGTTAACGGTTCCAACGATGAATCCCGGTGGTTGAGGAATAGTCTTGATTCCACGGATCAAGGCTGGCTTGAATAATAATTTACTGGATGAAGCAAATCTGGCTTGGGATGCTAAGGACAACATTATTGCTAGGGATATATAAATTATGACTAGATAATCTAAAACAATTAGGAAGTTTATATAAAAATTCCTGTGCCCCGGACTTTCAAATTACAGTTGAATAAAATTCTATTGGTTGAAAAATCGAATTACATAAGCTCGACTAAAAGACATAAAATGAACTTTTCCTATACTAGGCCTACTATATACAAATGCTACATATTCATTCTATATCTTCCTCTTCATACTCTTCAATCAGAGGTACTCTTTTTGGCGAGCCGAATCGTTCAGATAGGGCCTTTTCGATGATCCCTAACGGGCCCTTTTGGTAGATAATGTTACTAAATCTCTCTATAACACTGTCGTACCAGGAGGGCTCTTCTGATTCGAAAACATTCAATTCCAGTCTTAGGGTTTCACATCTCTTCCTGGACCTCACATCCTTGATCCCATCGTACATGCTGATCAAGTTGTTTAGAACATTAATCAATATCGGCGAGGCCCTTGCAGAAGTGCTATGGGTAAAATATATATCCTCGACGACTTCTTCCGACCAGAAAATGGCATTTTTCTTGAAACCTTTGGCCCAGAGAATCTCACTGATGTGGGCCTTGATTTCGTTTGCGGTCATAATCACATTGTCGTTGTCACAATTGAATAATGGGTATCTTATTTGGACGTTACCGGAGAATTGTCTTATCTTGGTTAAAACCTTCAAGTTGGCAAGGTATATGTTGAAGGATCTGGAAAGCAATTCTTCTCGCTGCTTCTTTGTGACAGATTTACTTGAAGACGTCTTGGCTAAGCCAAAGGCTAGATCATTGAGACAGGAAAGTAACTCATCTGTTATCGTAGATTGGTCTTCTAATAAATAGTGTTTGTCCAAGTGCACTGAAGCGAAGGTTGAACTGAGCATGTCAATAGATCTCTCCAAATATAATAATTTTTCATCGTTATTACTGCTGACTTTACTCAAAAGCCCACAGCATTGTGACAATCTCTCCGCATCTCCCAACTTGTAAAAAAGCTCGTCGTCATCAATTATTTTCTTTAAAATAGAAATGGAGGTCTCCAATTGTCCCTTAGCAAGTAGTGTTTTTGCATATCTTAAAACAATATCAATATAAAAGTTGGAAAATTTATTGGATTTCTTATACAACAATGTTGACGAATCGATGATAGGAGCGTTATACTTATTTTCCTCCAGAGATTCGTCAAATTCCAAACTTGGATCTTCTGCCTTTGCAAGCTCGATTAAAAGTCTCCTATAATGCTTATTGGCGTATCTAGGGCTTTTCAAGACATCATCTTTATTAATAGCCTTCACAGCTGTTATCTGATTTTTAAACGACAACTCGAAAGGTATATTCTGTCTATCGTTGGCATCATTATACATGAATGCCAACAGCCCCAAACAGATGAGCAAACCCCCAATGTACGCTCCCGCAGCAATATTCACCACTGTCCCCCAACCTTTAACGGCATTAAACGCAGGTGCTGAAAGCTTAATAGTACGCTTTTGGCCCAAATTTTGATACACTAGCTTGTTTCTGTGGCATAAGTGAGACACACGGACCCTACTAATGCCTATTATCCTCTGTGTAAGCATTTTTATAACACTAAGACCTCAACACAATAATCTAACAATACTTAAAATAGTTCAGAAAAAATAGAGCTACACAAAAACCAGAGTAGTATAAACAGTCGAAATTATATATAATTCTATTAGAATTAAGATGTTTATGAAATGAAGAGAAGATCTACCAAAGGAAAGCTTGGTGATTCTATATCAAGAGAAGGTCTGATTGAAGATGATTCCAAAGTAGTAACTCATTTCCATAGATTTGTGACAAACTGGCTCATCATGGATCCTAATTTATACATTGAACGCAAAGATGTACGACTTAAGAATTACCAAGTTCAAAATCATGAGGATATGAAGGACATCTATTTCTTTGGTGGAAGGTGGAAGAGTATAAAGAAAATTCCGTTTAATGTTGTTACTGGAATTCTAATTTTAATACCTGGTGTTTTATTTTGGATTTTTGAAGCAAAGTGGATTTGGCGCCACATAAGCCCAGCTCTAGTAATAATTTTCAGCTATTTCTGGGTGTTAACATCGTCATTTTTTTTAAGGGCTTCAACTACAGATCCTGGGAGATTCCCTCGTAATATTCATATTCCCACTGAGGTTAAGAATTCAAAAGTTTTGAGGCCTCCAGAGGAGTATTTTAATACCGTCACAATTCCTTATCATAATGATAATGAAAGTGGAGTTTCAGTGAGATATTGTACTACTTGTCATATATGGCGACCTCCTAGAACGAGCCATTGTAGAGTTTGCAATTCTTGTATTGCTAATTTTGACCATCATTGCATATTCTTGAATAATTGTGTTGGCTTAAGAAATCAACTTTACTTTTTGTGGTTTTTGTTGACATCTGTTATAACATGTTCCTTGTTAATTATACTATCAGTATTATTAATTGTTCGCTTCGAATCTAATAATATTCGACAATCCATTTCTAAAAATCCCATGAGTCTATTTTTGTTGGTCTATGGTATTTTGGCAATAGTATACCCTTTTTTACTTTTGGGTACGCATATCACGTTAACTATGTTTAATTTAAGAACTAGAGAATACTTAAATTTCATCTACGGGCAGAAAAAGAGATCCTTCGTTAATGTATTTGATCTGGGATCGATATTTAATAATCTTTACATGAACTGGTTTGGAAGGGCGAGAGGATTGAAAGCAGTAAATCCCAGAGATGTATATGAAAAGGATGATTTTAGGTTCATAAAGGTCAATCCGTTAGACTCGCTCTGAAATGTAGTGTTCTAATCTCTAATTTTTAATTTTACTTATGGTTCATTTCATTTTCTCCAATTTTACGTATATGTATATCTTCCAAAAAGTAAGTATAAACAGTCAATAAATCATTCACTTCTTGACTATTTAGTAAATTGATTACAGAATATTTTAAAGCATAGTCCCAAGGGTAATAATAATAATAATAATAATAATAAAAGAACATACTTTACCTATATACGAGTCAAGTTTCCATTTCATTGTTTAAAAAGAGGAATATTCCATTTCGATATCTTCATGAGGATCATTCAAAGTAACATAGATTGTAGTTTGCATTTGAGGTTTATTACACAAAAACAGTATAGCCTCAAAGATTAATTTAAACATGAGTGCTTAGTTAACTACTAGAAGATCTAATAAGTTTAGAATGAATAGGAGTATCTTATGATGCAAGTGGGACTGGAAATACAAATACGAAGAGGTTTATCTGATAATAATGCACAAAGTATTTCTAGTGGGAGTGAAATTCTAACATCATCATCCACTAATGAACCTCATTATATGTTTTCATTTTTAAATACTGGCGTGCAAAGAAAACAATTAGCATACCTTCCAAGGAAGATTTTACGTTGGATTTATTCATTTTCCTTAATTTTATTAATCGTATTTTCGCTTGCATTCATTGCAATTACACCAATTGATGTAATTGTACAGACGACATCTCAGTCATCATCTGCGATAAAGATGTTTATTGTCATAATCGGACATGTTCTATTTTTGGTGTTGTCATTACTTATCTATCTTCTGCGTGTCTATCAATCAAGGGTAGCTTTGAACGATATCCCAACAAAATCTGTATATATACCGCAGAGGAATGATCTCCCTGGATGTGCTTATAATGCCATCGAAAGAAAATATGAAGAATGCATGGAAATTAAAGTGAAGGCGGGCCCTTTATACTATTCAGATACTATTATTAATCATCCTGGTGCGTCACCCCCAGAATACATACAAAAAAGATATGGAAAAGATGACGGTATGATATTTCCTCCTGAGGAATGTTACGAAGACGTTATACGAAGCATTGGTGATAAATTATCTATGGGACCTCAATTTTTAAGCCAGGTTCAAGTTCCACCGAATTATTCTTTGAGAGAAATTGTTATTTATTTATTCAATTTCCATGTGCATAAAGGTTTGGACTCACTTAAAGATGGAATCCCAAATATTTCAAGGATGAACGAATTGTATGAGAAATTTAAATTTGGGCCTGATTTAATTAAAGAGGATGAATTAATAGAGTTTATTAGTGATTTCAGTAAGTTGGGCCAGATTTTTCTGGCCAAGTTTGATACCAATTTTGATACCAGTTCCACAAACGAATCAAAGCCGTTTTCTAAACCTAGTAATTTCAATGAAGGTTTCCTTACAGTTCCAAAAATGAATATAAGAAATAGAGGGAGTCTCCATGATGAATTTGAAAACGTCCTTCAACGAAACCTCAATGGAAGCTATAATACTGACAATCTTTTTACTGAAAATTCAGTAGGCACTTGGTCATCATCTTCCTCGTCATCCACTTCGTCAGATCATCGCGAAGAACGAAATAGAACAAGCAGTTTAACTGGATCTATCATAAAGCGGAAGCTATCGCTAGCAGCAACATACTCTGATGACGGTTCATTCCGGGGAAGAAGTGGCTATTTCTCGGATGAAGAGGCGGAGAGTGTGAATAATAATTTCAATCACTTAGATTACAATATTCAACCTGTAGATACTAATGACAGCTACTCATCTTTAAAGTATTCTAAAAGGTCTAGTTAAATTTCAGTACGGATTTATAGAAATGCGGGTTTTCTTAATATTTATTAGCACAATTATACATACATAATACCAATCATAAAATCATTACGCAAATTGTCCAAGATAATCAGTTTTGACGAGGCTTCACCACTCCATCGTGTATAAAGTAATAAACTACGGTACTGTCATCATTCACCAAGCCGATAGTGACTTTTTTTGGACGAACGCCTCCATTAAGCTTTGTGGCAATCTCCTTAAACCACTGATCGATCTCGTGGATCTTTAAGCTCTTCAGAACATCCCCCACAGAGGGAACAACCCATTGTCTCTGCTCGTTTTCATCACTTGCATCTAGCTTGTTAGGTGGAACTCCCGAAAGCACATACGATGCTTCGCCATTTATGCCACATATATCATGTACCTGTACTTCGCTCCAAAGATTGTAGTGAACCAAGTTCAATTCCACCTGCTTCGCTAATTCCACATTACAAGCCATTGGTTGATGATCTTCCATAAATCAGAATCAAAAGATTAATAACTTCACATGAAATCACATGATCACGTGAACAAAATTTTCACCATCGACACGATTTTGACAGTTGAAAAAAATATATAAAGAAACGAGAAACAAAAGAAACTATATATGTGGACTTTGCATTAACCCGGTTCGCCTATTAACTCTTGCATCTGGCGAACTTAATAAGCCAATCAAGGGTTTTTCCTTTTGGTTGAACTCTAGATTCGCAACAGAAAGAGTTTCGGTAATCTCAGTCTTTACCCCTTTGACAAGTTGGCATGTGAGTTGATGTACAACGCTTGTGGATCTTTGAGATGAATTCCTGTAGATGGACTAAACGTCTAGATCTTCAGTGGCAGTGAAATTAGGTGATACATCATAAGTAGCAATTCTTATCTCTTTTCGGTAATCTAAATGTACTCTTGTCGTATCCGGACGTTAGATCTAGAACCAGTATCCTGAAAACCAACTTTGTTTCTCGTAAGATGCAGGCTTCCTGAAAAAGATGTATGCAATTACCTTAGCCATAATTGTAATTACATGTCTGTTTACGGTATATTTCCTTTTTCTGGCATCTAGAGTCTGCTTCATTAGGCTTATGATCTTTTGATCTAGAAGGAAAGTGAAAACTTTTGACATAATGCTTAACGAATTTTCAAATGTCGAAAAAGTATATAAATGCAGAAGAAATCTTCCGATATTTTAGACTTTGAATTCAGATATTAACTAATACATCCAATCTTTTAACTAAACTTACAGTCCCCAACTGAACTTACTTTCTTTAAGTTATACATTCCTTATACAAATACTACTACAATCTTTAAAATAATGTTCGTCAAAAATTTCGCAACTTTCGCTACTATTTTGGTGGCTTCTGTCAACGCCGCCCCACTTCAAAAGAGAGGAAATACTTGTTCTTTCCCAGAGGATGATGGATTGGTATCTATCACTCCAGGTTCCAGTAATGGTGGTTGGGCCATGAGTCCAGATCAACCCTGTACTTCAGGAAATTACTGTCCATACGCCTGTCCACCTGGAAAATTAATGGCACAATGGGATACCAAGGCAACCTCTTATACTTATCCAGAATCTCAAAACGGTGGTCTATACTGTAACAGTGATGGTACAGTCTCTAAACCTTTCCCTAACAATGATTACTGTGTTGATGGTGAAGGAACTGTAAGTGTAAACAACAAGGCTGGTGAAGATGTCGCTTTCTGCCAAACAGTTTTACCAGGAAATGAAGCTATGTTAATTCCAACTAATGCTGGTAGTGGTGCAGAAACCACTATTGCTGTTCCAGGTCCAGACTACTGGGCTACTACTGCTGCTCATTACTACATCAACGCCCCAGGTGTCTCCACTGATGATGGATGTGTCTGGGGTTCCAGTGATGAGGCCAAGGGTAACTGGGCTCCATATGTCGCGGGTGCAAATACCGATAGCAGTGGTAACACCTACGTTAAGATCGGTTGGAATCCAATTTATGTCGAAGCATTCGATAATGTTAAGCCTTCCTTCGGTATTAGAGTTACATGTGATGATGAATCCAAATGTAATGGATTAAAGTGTGAAATTGATCCATCTTCTGGATTCAACCAAGCCAGTGGTTCGTCTACCGGTGACTCTCTCGGCGCTGCCTACTGTATTGTTACTGCTGAAAACTTTGCTAAGGCAAAGATTGAAGTATTCTCTACTTAATCTTTATATGTTATGATGTTTTAAGCTTGATTTTGTATATTAGAAACTTGTATATATAGTACAATAAACTGTGTTACCGACATTTCTATAAAAAACATTAGCACGTGAACTTAAAAAAAAATCTACATGATCCTTTGCTCTTAGTCACTACGATTTATTTTACACCATGAATAACACGAAGAATCCGAAGCTCTTAAAGGTCTTTGGGCGTGCTCATTATGCTTGTGTTCGTTGTAAAATAAATAAAACGAAGTGCTCGGGTCAAAAACCATGTTCTAATTGTAAGAGTGCTAAAAAGGAAGGAGCTTGTGTGTATATCACTAAAGATAGAAAGGTTGTTATAATGGAGAGCGATCTTAATAACTTGAATAGGAAGATAGAGGAATTGGAGACTACTTTGAGGGAGAAGAACAACGTAATGGATCAAACTGGATGTGGCAAAAGTTCAATTACTGGTCTTCAAATGACCCAGTCGCAACAACTGGAGGCATATTTTTCAGAAGTTCCACCAAAAAATATTCATAAAAACGGAATAAAATCAAAATTTTCTGATGAACTAGAATCATTCTTGTTATATGATTCACATTTCAGGATCTTGCAGTCTAACATATTGGAGACTTGCTCAAGAAATCTCCCTTCCAAGGAACATGCAATTAAGATGGCGTACAAAGTATATCACACATATTCATCCGAATATTATTTGATGGATATTGATGAAGTTATAAATTTGATTAATTCAATATATGATTATTTTACAGGAAATTGTCTTAACGGGAAATTAAACAACATAAGTGCACCTTCCAATATTTCTTTGTCTTATTTTTTTATAATATTAGGCTTTGGAGAACAGCTATTGCATTATACTGGAAATGACATTGTAGACTCCATATGTGTACCGGGAATAGAGTATTATTTGCTATCAACTAAAATATTTGAATTTTCCAGGGAGAAGTTTGATATTCAATTTATTCAGTGCACATTGATAATTGCATTATTTTCTGCCAATATCTGCAGATCAAACACTGTTTACAACTATTTTGGAATTGCTATGAGATCTGCTTTGGCAAAAGGTTGTCATAGACAATCAAGACATTCAAATATCGGAATTGAAGTTAATTCTGATCAGCTAGCATTATCGGAAAAAACCAAGAGACTATTCTGGACTATTTTTGTTATAGAAACTACATGGAGTTCAGCAAAAATGAGTTTGCCGGTACATATTTGTTATACTGATACTGATGTGGATTTACCTTGTGAAAATGCATATAACTTAAATGATGATTTTGACAATGAAGCATTAGAAATCAATGTTCAACTAGCAAAGTTTGTTGCTAAATATGTCAAAATTATTTATGGACCTAACATTAGAACATTTTCAATTAATTATATTAATACAGACCAGTTTAATCAGAAGTTATTAGTTGGTAATGTTCTCAATTGCATTAACGATCTAGCAAAGGATTTCGAAGAGCCTTATCTAATTAGATATGCAGAATCTCCATTAATTCATCCCAATAATAGGAACTTGTCCAATTTATTTTTGAGATACCATCAATTGCTAATTATCATAACGAAGCCTTTGATGGATATTATTTTTCATAAAGATTCATCAATGATAATTGATAACCCAAATGAAGTTCTTCTAGCTATTTCAAAATGCATATCTGCATCGTGCATTTCTATCTCTCTATTACTTAAATTATATCGTTTTGATAGACTCTTTGTATTAGGGTTTTGGGACAGTCAACACCTTTTCTCATCTATTGTGTTTCTAATAATTACAAGCTTAACGGGCAGGAAATTTGAAATTTTAAATAAGGGAATTTCCCTACTCAAGTATATGGCAGACAAGGATAATATGAATGCAAAAGTGTGTGTGGAGAACCTACTAAAATTACAAGAATGCCTAGAACGTCTGAACATTCATTCTTTATTTGATTTGTCTCTTGATATTAATACAATTCTACAGAATGATTTGAATGATAATAATGACTTCAATTTTAATTTGAAAAATATATGCCACTCTTCGGATTATCCATATAAAATTCTGGAAGTATTTGAACCTCATGTTGAAGAAATACTTACAGCAAGTGTTGGTGATGGATATGACGGATTTATTATTTCTAATAGAGAAGCAATATATTCAGCTATCCACATTGTTCAGAGTTGGGATGACCCCACTGGACCTTAAACTCTATCAACTTTCTTTAAATATGTATATATGTACATAGTAATGATTAATGAAATATTTTATCTCAAATAGAGTTACCATCAAAGTTGTATTGATCGTTAGAGTTCAACTGCTGTTCGATCATTTCCGTCCATGGACCAACGAAATCTAATCCTATATCTTTATTACCGATAAACCAATCCATTAAATCGTTATCTCCCACCAAGCTCTCAAAGGAAGAATTAGTTGTTGAATCCCTTGATATTCCCGAGTTAGGTTGAGGATTTTTCTCAAAGGAGTTACTATCATACATAAAACTAAGAGAAGATAATGAATCATGCTCTTCATCAGTGTTATTGTTATTCTTATTATAGCCTTTGTTATTTTGTGACATAAAGTCTTTGTTAGTTTCATCAAGACTCTGGCTTGGGGTGCTCCTGTCGATTTTAGGTTTTTTGAACATTTGCCTAGCCCCATCATCATTTGGTTGAGTCTTGCTGTTAGATTTCATATCGGAACAAAGATACAATAAAACATTCGAATACCGAGTACAAAGATGTAGCTCATCAGGGGAGCAATCTCTTAAGGTAATAGCTGCTTTTTGAATACTTTGAATAATATCATCAACAGAAATGAGCGAGAGGGATAATATAGTGGTATCTATCGTAGATGAATTAGAACTTGATGCATTTTTATGGGCAGTTATAGTCAAATAACATTTCACAATAAAGGCAACTGCTCTAACAATTCTCTTTAACCACCTCACTGGCATGTATCGTAGCATTTTTACCTTATGAACTCTATGAGCAACAGATAATAATTCATTTGCAGAAGCAAAAGCGTATCCTATATATTTTGCTGATTTAGATATTTCATCAAGTTTAAGAGAAAATCTGGCAGATTTCTTGTGGCTACTTTCATTATTCATTTGGGAAGTAGGACTTAGAGCCAATGAATAGATATAAAGCTTGACATAATTAAATTCAAATATGAACGCCTCTCTTTTGATAACATCAGCTAAATCTTTTGCTGTCTTTGAGTTGGGATTTACAAAATCAACCTGAAGTAGTGAATTGTGCCTGAAAGGTTTATTATTCGGAAGCTCTAAAAGATGTTTGTACTTCCTACCCCAATTATTGATTAATGGACTGATAATATTTAGCACAGATAAGTTTTGTCTTTGGGAAAGACCTCCAAGTTGTGCTTTGTACCCATATACAGATTCATGACCTAATAGCATTATTTGAAGCAATTCTATTTGAGCTTTTTGAGATTGAGTAAATCTTAATTTCATGTTTTCTGAAATCACTCTCAATTCACTTTCACTTAACTGTGCTAGCTTGGAATCTTGGTCCTCGTTTTCATCACTTAATTCTTCAGCTATATCATCCGTATCCAATTCAATCTCCGAAAGAGAATATGCTAACATTGACCTTCTGCTAATGTCCATCACTGAATTTATTTCGGCCACATGGGTTGCCAAAAAGGTTTTAGGACTGATCTCCATAAAACCCATATCTTGTGCTAGTCTTACAGAAGATCCAATTAACATCCATCCCATCCTATAGCTTCGTCTCATCGCACCTAAACCAGCCAAATTTGTTTCGTCTTGGCCATTATCAGAAGGATCATTAAGATTTGTATCAGGGTTATCATCTGCTTTATTTGCATAATCTGACCATCTCCAATGAATAGCTCTTGGATTCCATTCAGTAAATAATAAAAATGCAAAAATAGTTCCAATAGACCTAGTACTAGCTTCTGCCCAAACCGTTTGAGAAATTAACCTTTGTACATAAAGCCATAGTCTATCATGAACTTCTATATTTCTAGGTACTGCGCTACCGTAATTATTATCAAAGTGATAATATCTCGAAGCGATTGTCAATATGGCACATAATAAAATTGGATAACCAGAAAGTATATTTGGAGAGTGTAAGAATTTCGGCAAATATGGAAAATAAGGATGCATCGTAGTAAAAAACAAGTTTATTAGCTTCTCTGCTTCGTCCTCACTCAAAATGCTATTCAGACCGCCGATATAATCAATATTTGACAAGCTACTGGACCCTTTAGGTCGTACAACATAACCGTTCTCTGCAGGTGGCATAGATCTTCTACCATTTTTAAAGTCTGGGAGAGAACTAGAGCTTTCATTCGGAGGTGACATATTAGTTTCGGCTGGTGAATTTGCTGAAGAAGTCGCTAGTGAATGAGGAGCTGTATTATGTAAAGAAGTTCTCGATGACATCTTACTCTTGATTTGAGCTTCGAGTTGTTCATGCTTTTTCATAGCATCGATATTATCTCTTTCATCTGCATCTGCAACTGTACCAGCAGCATTAGCTAAAAAGACTAATGCACCCTCCATAGTAGAAAAATGATTACTAGGACCCTTAAATGAAGTGTTTGCTGTTGCCTTATCTACTGTGTTATATTTTTCTTTAATCGGTATGCTATTCATCATTTGTTGCTGTCCATACTTAAATTCATTGCTAACGTATGAATCTTGATTTGATCTTTGTATTTCATTATGCCCAGCCATAGCATTCTGGTTAGGGATAACAGGAGTAATATTAGCTTTTAGCTCTTCTAACTTTTTTCTTTTGCCATCAACCACATTTGAAGTACCTCCCCTCTTAGACTCAACAAATACACAGTCTTTACGTTCCCTCAAACACCTGGCACACTTCCCTTCTCTCGGATTATCAACAGAACCTAAGTCACATTTTACCTTCCTTACTCTGCAATTTAAACATGCCCTATAGTTTCGCTTAAACTTTTGAGAACCTTTTCCATCAGCATCGGGGCTTCTCGTGCTCTTATCTGGCGAATCTGACGAGCTCATGCTAAATAAGTTGAAGAAACCTATAGTGATAAATTAATTAGTCCCGCCGAAAACCGTTACATGCATACACTACTTTTTTTTTATGATTTGAGGATAAAATAATCTTATACTATATTCAAAACAATTATATCCCTATTTAATGAAACTATAAAATTACTTCAACTTTAGATTTATTTATCATTCGAGTTATTTTAACGCTTAGTTAATTGTAATTTCTTAACTTGCTCTTCTAATTTCTTCAATTTACTTTGCATTTCTTCCAAGTCTTGATTTAATCTATTTCTTTCAGTAACAATATTAGTTTCCCATTGCCTAAATCTCTGTTCTTCTGCCTTTACTTGTTCAGTAAAGAATTTCTTTAAGGCATCTTCTTCTTCTTTAAATTTAGGATTGTGCAATCTTCTTGGTTTCTTAGCAGCCTTCTTGACGGTTTCTCCATTTTCATTAACTAATTCTTCTGGTTCATCACCTTCATCAGATCCCAACTTCAATGATCTGTAAGCTTCGTAGTGGAGTTCATTAGTAGAAAGAACCAAATCCAACATATTTGTTCTTAATAATAAACTTCTTAATTTCTTAAAATCGCAATGTTCATCATTTTCAACTTCAACTAAACCCCATGGGTATTTTCTACCTCTTACAAAATTACCAGGAGACACTTCATGTTCTTCGCTAGAACCGATAACCGCAAAAGGCATGGATTCAATTAATTGCTTAGAGTGTTCTGCACTTGCAGGGTCGTCTAATTCCAAAGGAGGTGTATATATATTGATATCTTGAGCTTCAATTATATCTCTTATTCTGGATTTGAATAAGTCCAATTCGTTTGCAGCTAAAGTATCGGCCTTGGCAATGACAGGTATCAAATTAACCCTTGTGGATAATCTCTTCATAATTTCGATATCTAAAGGCTTCAAGGAGTGGCCAGTTGGTCTTATAAAATACAAACATGCATGAACTCTAAGGTCCTTCTTGTTTTCTCTACTTGGTTGTTGTTCTTGTTTCATAAAGGATTCGTGCTGGTCATCAAGGAAATCAATAATTGGAGACCATGAATCATGGTTATTCACATTGTTACCAAATCCAGGGGTATCAATAACATTCAATCTGATTTTAAAATTCTTTTCCTCTAAAACAGCCCTAACTATTCCAATGTCGACAGTTTGATGTGAGCTGGTAAATTTGCTGTGTCTTGTGGTTGGATCTTGATGTTCCTTCAATGAACTTTGAAATAAGGTATTAATGAACGTAGTCTTACCTAAGCCACTTTCACCAACTACCATCAAGGTAAATGTGGCACCTTCCTTTGATACAATCTTGTATCTGTAAATGTGTTAGTATTGCAATTTAGACACGTTAGCCTTTACACTAATAAAAAATACTTACCTTTGATTAGGCAAATTAGCAATACCAACTGGTTCAGGCATCTCTTATGACTTGTTTAAATATAATATTTACTAATAGTTAGCTTGCACTTGTCAAGGTGAACAATGATAAATATTTGTTGTTTTGCTTACATTCGTCAGGACATCGAACCGATAATTTTCGGCTGGACGCGTAAAGACTATCATACCGGAGTGCTACCAATTATAAAATTTATTCCAGAGACAAAAAGCTTAGTAGAAAGCTACCAGAAATAATAAACATACTAAAAAAAATATAACGATAATAAAATAAACTTAAATAAAAAAAAGTAGATATCTTCTTTAAAAAACTTCAGAAGATCCTGAAAAATAAATAAACATGTACCCATTTACTCGTATACTTGAAAATATACAATAAAGCCAGAATGTATCACACGCTCTAATTGATCAAGTTAATCTTTCATCTTTCCAAAGAAGCAACCACAGAAATATTGTAATAAAATAAGCAAATAAAAATATTTAAACAGTATACTAACATGAGATTAAAAGTTTTATATCTTTTTTCTAATCTCAATCTTGAACCTTTGTTTCAAGTGTATTCATCCACTTCTCGCATTCACTCCTAAGCTTTTATCTTTGTTTTCATGTCAAGGCATTTCTTGGGATTTTATTCTTCATCAGGCTTTGATTCAGAAGGTTGTTCTTCAGCTGGAGCTGGAGCTTCTGACAAATCAGTCCATAAAGTTAAGTTATCTCTTAATAATTGCATAATCAAAGTAGAATCCTTGTATGAATCTTCAGATAAAGTTTCTAAATCGGCAACAGCATCGTCAAAAGCTTGTTTGGCCAAGTGGCATGCTCTGTCTGGAGAGTTTAAAATTTCGTAATAGAAAACAGAGAAGTTTAAGGCTAAACCTAATCTGATTGGGTGAGTTGGCGGTAATTCAGTGACAGCAACATCAGATGCTGACTTGTAGGCTTCTAAAGATAAGTCGGCGGCTTCCTTACGTTTTTCAGAAATCGCAAATTCGGCCAAGTAACGGTGGTAGTCACCCTTCATCTTGTAGTAGAATACCTTGGATTCACCAGTTTGTGCGGAAGAAATCAAGTAATCAGTTAAAACGGATAAAATATCTTCACAAATCTTAGATAATTCAATTTCAATTTTAGCACGGTAGTCACGAATTAAAGAGACTTGAGATTCATTACCCTTAGCCTCTTCCTTTTGTTCAATCGAAGAAACAATTCTCCAAGAAGCACGGCGAGCACCGATGACGTTCTTGTAGGCAACAGACAATAAGTTACGTTCTTCGACCGATAATTCTTGGCCAGAAGAGGCAACAGCCTTCATATTTTCAACCATTTCTTCATAACGTTCAGCTTGTTCAGCTAACTTAGCAAGATAGACAGAATCTTCACGAGAGGCTGGCATTATTCTAAATTTCATGTTAGTAATTTGTCACTCCTACACTTGATAAAACAATCGTCATAATGAATTCCTGGATCAACATTGCTATTCCCACGGCCATATACGCCCTGTCTACTGTCACAGTAGTCGTATGTCCACTTTCACCGCTGCCCTTGATCCGGCGCTGTATAGCAATCCTCAGTCCTCCGCTCCTTTATCTCTCCCTACACAAAGGGTCAGGTCAATCAATCAACAACACAGTGCAAGGCCACCCCAACTTGTCTGTTGTGTTTACTACATCCCACAATTGCAATGTGAAGTCCTCACATCGTCCGGTGCACGTCCTGGGTCCCACTCAGTGTCGATACACTAACAAACAGTTTGTTGATGCTACGGGAGCAATTATCCCCTGTTTCTCCACCAGAATTCATTAATCAATCAACATAATAGTCTAGACATGATTTCACGTACATTGTAGTATAATTTGGTTATAATTGATGTAAGAATATTAAAATATAGATAAAATCAGAAAAGAAAAGATTAAGTGTAAGGTCAATTCAGACTATGAGTGAGCACGTAACATATAATTCCTGGTGTTTTGGTTTAGAGACACTTCATCCATTTTTTTCGGTTCGCCCAATTAAAATTACACAAAAGTTATACACCAGACGCAATACGTAATCCACCCCCTCTCAACATAATGTATGGCAATACAATGGGATAGCTTACTGATTAGCTATTGGGCTATGGAAAAGTAGATCGTAAATGTGTTACAGACATCCCATATATATAAGGTGGACAGCACAGGGATCGGATTATTTCACATTAGCTAGCGAGGGATCGAGGGATTCTCCGTAGCAATGTTGCATAGACGGGCCAGAGGCGTATGAGCTCGAGGAATCCGACCGTAATTTGGATGGTGGCACGTAACGGTCAAGCCTTGGAGGTGAAGGTGGTAACAGCCACCAAATTGGACAGAGAGCGTCGTACGCTGAAGGGGGGTCTTAGATTGAGCATAGGGAGACTACAGATCTGGAGTCGTGCATAAAGTACAGTAGCGTATAGTAGAAATAGTGTAGAAATAGTGTAGAACGAGAACGAAAACGAGCATTCAGAATGAATGCAATTGTTGAAATTCGGCGGTAGATGATATTTGCGCTTTTGGGCATTGATCCTGAAAATAATATGATTCACTTCTTGTGCAGTATTTACTAAATGATGTAAGATTGGTCGCCTTGTATAGATAGATGAGGTCATTGTTTTAAGCTATTTTTTTGACATATTGTAACATCATTACAGGTTGTAGGTAGCTAAAGCTTTATGTAGAAGATATCGTTTGGCAGCTACGGCGGACGGCAGCGAAAGCAATTTCCAGAGAGAGAACGGCGCGTGCAAGATAAATGAGCAAGTTTCCAGAGGTTGTCAGTCCCTTGAATGGGTGCTGGAAATTGTATGTACTTTCAACGACTTTGACCGAAAGAAATCATTTACTTTCCAACGAAAAGGAAATAGAGCTGATTGAAAAAAAGTAGAAAAGCAAGAACTCGATCGACAGTTGACCCATTTTTGAACGATGGTCTACCTGTTGAAAGTATTGACTGTGGTCTACATTACAGAAAACCTGCTATATCTACATGCCTTAAAAGTAGAAAGATTTGGCTACTCATATGTATAAGAGTTCTAGAGAAATTCAACTACTCGACAAAATTGTAAATTTTTGCGAAAATTCCGCTGACTCGTATCAAACTTTTTTTCACAAAGTCTACTCTACAAGATGGTTCAAGTATGTAAGTATTAAAAATGTACAAATATAACAACTATATTAATTAATCTAATTGCATAGTTTCTAAAGGTTTGCCAGCATTGTTGACGTTTTTGAAAGGTTGACATTCTCTGATTTGAATACCGAATCTCTTATCTTGAGTTAATTGGATCAATTGATTAATAGATTCTAAATACTCGCCTGAGAGCTTGAAGTTGGAGTGGACCCAGCTTGGAGCACTTGTCTTTGAGCCTCCAGTCAATCTGATGACATCCTGGTCTGTATTATTTATAATAACAGCAGTGAGTTCTCTAGCAACAGCAACAGGCTTTCCATATTTGAGCAAAGACTTCAACTTTAAAGATGAGATTCCTAAGTGTGGTAATGGTAATTCCATTCCTGGTAAAACTGGCTTGTTGGCATCAATTCCATGCTTACCAGTAGGGTTTGCAGTGTTTAATATTTTCTCGAGGGGAATAAACTTAGCGATTTGAATTGGTCTGGAATTAATCAAATGTCTGTTAGCTAATTCAGCTAAACCTAATCTGTTTGATTTTAAATCTTTTGTAATGATCTCAACTTGCTTTCCGATATCTTCGTTTAAGTCGATTGGAAAGTTTGAAGAAGTGTATGACAATTTAAATGGGTAGACGGAAAACTCCTTGTCAACTTGGCCCAATAATTTTCTAGAAGTTTTCAATTTTAATTGATGATTTATAGCAAAATCTCTTATGTGAATTGTAGATCTTGTGTTAAATTCAGATTTGTTATTCTTACCAGTAAACTGATCAACTTCTTCTAAAGTTATAATACCGACTTCATTAAAATCACTCAAAGAAGCAACCTTTATGTCAATTTGATAAACCTCCCCGGGAATGACAATAAACTCGTCAGTAGGAACTGCGGAGTTTTTAGCAGTTGGTTTTGGTGCAGAGGCATCGAGTAGTATTAATTCCTTATTGGATATTTTGTTGGATCTGTTTAATAAAATAGATTCTTGTGTAGATTCATCCCAAACAACTCCCTTGAAATCACTTTCAGCAACGATACCTTCGGCTTGACCAGCTAAAAATCTTCTAATTCTTCTTACTTTAGAACCTGGAACAACTACACAATTGAATGACTCAGCAATGGAATCGACTAATGCTCTAATTTGTTTACCGGATACTTGATTTCCATATTTCAATTGTTCAGGTAATTTTTCAGGTGTTAATGCTAAACCTAATAATGCAACGATAGTTTCTGTGGCAATGTGAGAAGCACAAATCGCATCTGCCTTCGATCCCAATAATGGGCCTTCTGGTTTAATTTCATTGTCAACTTGGACTCCTGGTGGGTAGATGACAACAGTATGAGAAACATTTGCGGTATAACCATCAATATGAACACCAAAAGTAATCGTGACTATGTCACCAGCCTTAAAGACAAAAGTTGAATCATCATCAAGTTCTGGAGAAAATCCACCAGAAATTTCATTTAATTCTAAAGATACCGGGGTGGAAATACCTTTTTCTCTAACACCATTATTATAAACTTTAGATAACAACTTTAATAAATAAGAATCTCCTAAAATACATAATTCCTGACAAGTGTAAGGCTTACTGGTCTTTCCTAAGTGATAAGAGTCGTTGATCAAAGAAATAATATATTTCAAACCAGTTTGAGTGATTTGACCTGCTGTTCTATATTTATCTAATACTGACTGGTCTAATTGATTTCTTTCCTTCAAAAGGATATCAGCATCATCTTGGTGAACCGCAAGTTGCATGTTGTAGTACTCTATAAAATGAACGGTGAAGTATTTTATTTTGTTAAAACAATATCTAAATTTTCAGTATTTTTTTTTCTCATCTCAGAGGAGATGAGAACGATTTTGAGATTTTTGAAGGTGGTAAGGTTCGAACATGTAGCATAATTTATGAAGGTGAGCATAGTATACTTAAATACACAACTTATTATTCATTGATTCCGTTGTTTAAAGTTGAACATATTGGTCAAGGATTATATTATTAAACATGAATTATAAATTCTGAGAGTTAACTATGGTATTTACTTGTAAAGTATATAAATTATGATTGCGAAATGCAGAAACTAGACTTTTTGCAGAAAATTACGATATTTAGAGACAAAAAAAAATTTGATGAATAACATCAAACGTAGGGAATATTTAATAAATGCCGTTTTAATAATATAGTAACGCTTGTTTACCAGAATACGTTTTAATTTCTAAATGTAGAAAAAAAATAACGACAACTGCAGGATTCGAACCTGCGCGGGCAAAGCCCAAAAGATTTCTAATCTTTCTCCTTAACCACTCGGACAAGTTGCCACTTTTGATTTCAAATTATTGAAGGATATTGTACAGTACAATAAGAAGGAGTGGTTTAGCTCACGAGTTTTCATTTCTTTCATAAAATATGATTACATTAATAATACTCTAGTAATGAATATTTTCATCAAAATTTTTTAATGTTTATTTAAAGCTATTAATTATGCTCAGACTATTCAACAAAACTGAATATAAACTAATATGTGTCTCGTTAATAATATAAACAGGACGATTGCGATTATTTTCATTTATGAATTAATGCTTTTGTGAACTAATATACAAAAATGATAGGAAGATCTGAGCAAAACTCCCATTTTTGAATTTAAGAGATGCAAGCGATGGAATTTTACAATCCGGTGTTATCCAAGAAGAAGAAGTTTCCAGAAGCTTTTTGTTCCTTATCCATTTGGGAATCAAGCTTATTAATTCTTGGTCTGAAGGAGTTTGGATCTCTTCTGAAAGTAACTTTCAAATTCTTTAAGAATCTGTTACAACCGGTCAATAAAGATTCAGGAGATCTGGCAACAGCGTCTTGAGATGGCTTACCTTCGAAAACAATAACTCTATCAGCTAAGTATGTAGCCATGATGAAATCGTGCTCAACAACGAAAGCAGTCTTCTTAGAATGAAGGATATATCTTCTGATAACCTTAGAACAGATAATACGTTGTTCAGAATCCAAGTATGCAGAAGGTTCATCAATCAAGTAGATATCAGCTGGAATACCAAGAGATAAAACAATGGCAACTCTTTGCAATTCACCACCTGATAAGGTTTGGACTTCTTGGTCAATAATATTATCGATCTTCAAAGGTTTAACAACATCAGTTTGGAATTGAGGGTGTAAAAATGAGGCTCTGATCTTCTTGAAGAATAATTGTCTAACAGTACCATCAAATTTTGGAGCAATCTTTTGTGGCTTCATAGAAACATTCAATTTTGGAATTGCTTGTCCATTATCAGGGCCAATAGCACCTGCTAATAATTTACAGAAGGTGGTCTTACCAGTACCATTTTCACCCATCATAACTAAAATTTCAGAGTCAGTAAAGTCACCGGCTTCAACCTTCAAGTGGAAATCACCTTGAGTCTTTTCCATAGCTGGGTATTCAAATGCATTAGTCTTATCAATAATCAAACCGTCAGCAGCATCAGCAAGTCTAAATTGCAAGGATTCAGTTCTGAATCTCATATTTTCGGTTGGAATGTGACCATCTAAGAAGATGTTGATACCTTCTCTAACGGAAGATGGTAATGTAACCACACCGTAAACAGATGGAGCACCATATAAGATACAAACGAAATCAGACAAGTAATCTAAAACTGACAAATCGTGTTCCACACAGATAACATAGGTAGTTGGGTCTAATAAGGATCTTATTATTTCAGCAGCTCTTAATCTCTGTTTAACATCCAAGTATGAAGATGGTTCATCGAACATGTAAACGTTGGCATCTTGAACACAAGTCATACCGAGAGCGAATCTTTGTAATTCACCACCTGATAAGTTGGCAACTTCTCTCTTCATTACAGGTCTTAATTCTAAAACGTCAATAATATAGTCCCAAGAATCCTTTCTGTCCAATTTAGCTCTCAAGACACCTTCAACTTCCTTAACAGGGGCTCTGGCCAATGCTCTTGGAATGTTATCAACATACTGTGGTTTAATAATAGCCTTGATATCATCTTCTAAAACCTTGGTAAAGTAGTTTTGCAATTCAGAACCTCTGAAATGCTTCAAGATGTCAGACCAATCTGGTGGGTCATCATATCTACCTAAGTTTGGCTTTTGTTTACCAGCCAAAATCTTCAAGGCAGTGGATTTACCAATACCGTTAGTACCAACCAAACCTAAGACTTGACCTGGTCTTGGGGTTGGTAATCTGTGCAACTTGAAGGAATTAGCAGAATATCTGTGAGTAGTTTCATGTTCCAAGTTAGTTGGCAAGTTAATAATATTAATAGCATCAAAAGGACACTTCTTAACACAGATACCACAACCAATACACAAAGTTTCGGAGATGAAGGCTATCTTGGAAGCTGGTGTAACTTCAATACATAATTTACCAGTCTTGACAACCGGACATCCTTTACGACATTCTTGTCTACACTTCTTAGGCTTACACCTATCAGTGGACACAATCGCAATTCTGGTATTCTTATCACTCATACTTTGCTATTTTACAATTTCAAGTTCTTGTACGGGGGGAATGTGCAGTTAATGTTTAATAGCGCTTCACTCAGATTTTTTTTAGAATTTTTTTTTCAGTTCAAAGATTATAGTACACAAAACTAAATAATTAGTACTCTAAATTACTGATTGGTAATCATATTTCGCGGTATATTACAGAACATGACTAAACAAATCTATGTTATTGGCCAGAATTTAGAGTATCGCTTTTAGCCATTAAATAACAAGGCAAATTATAGAGGAATATCAGAATCGCATACTGGAATGTATTATATGGTTCATATCTAAGGGAAATGTCTTTTCAACAGTTTTTTTCACAAAAACGTTTTTGACTGTGTCATTGATAATCCGGGTAAGTTTTTATATCAGATGGCGCACGACTCCACAAAAAATCGATTTTGCCCAATTTCCGCTTTATCAAACTTTTCCCGTTGAATATTCATTTGAGTATCCCTTTATAGTATATGCTTTATTGTAACTTTTGGGAAGATTCAAAGTGATATCACTGTCTATCAAGATTGATTCATGAATAATTTGCTTATGCTGTTCAGATTTCAAAGTGCAAGATAAATTCACGCCTAGAGGATGTTTTAGCCTTCCTGTTTAGATGTTGTATTTATGCTATTCGTTCTAGTTGGATTTTGCAACGTTTTGGCTGTTTTCATTGTTCTGAGATACTCTCATATCATGTCAAGTGATGAAATTATTAGAAATTGAGCCAGCTAGTGTGAGTCGGGTTAATGGCTTTACTATTACATTGGATTAGGGGAGGATATTGAACATGGCTAGGTAGAATCAGTTTAAAGTGCTGCTATTAACCCGTAGCTTCAACTCCCGGTGAACTTGTTGTTGTAAGGAACGATATCCAAAAAGGGTTAGTCGATTTAAGGGGCTATGACACGTAAAGTAGACGTGTATGATAATTTCTGGGAGCTACTTAATGGCTGCAAATGAAATTTTCATTCTAACTAGTACCTATCAAGTTCGGTACTTCTTTTCAAGGAATACAGTTCCGTGCATCTAGCTATTATTTTCTTTTTCAGGGAATATGAGTGTGGGATTATGGCGCCTACTTTTCAATTAGATAGATTTATAGATTTGATTCTTCTTATGAGGATGATAGGGATATATACAAATTAATTGAATTTTGCCTTTTAATTAATTGATAATTTGTATTGTTAGGAAATATGTTTAGGATATGAGGTAAAACTAAATTTTGATGTCGTCGTCGTCGTCGGCGTCCGCAATTTTATTATTTTTTTAGACACTCTTTTTATCGTAAAAACTTAAGAACTTCCTATCACATTTTTATTCTAATCAAGAAGATTGTTATATAAGTTTATTTCAATCATATATTGATTTGTTTCAACCTTTTAGTTTGTTTCAAATATTTTTTTTTTTGAAGAATTGTAGCCAGCAATTTGTTACATTTCATAAATCAAAATTTACTGATTTAAGAGATAATTTATCATTCGTTTAGAATACAACGAAGGTTTAATCAAGAAGCTGGTATTGTTTTTATCACGAGTTAATTTGTGGTTTGTGAATATTGCTTGATTCATATAAAATCTTGTTAAATGGTTCAACATATTCCAGAAGAAGCTTCTGAAAATCCGGAGCTATATGGCTTAAGAAGATCACATAGAGAAAGACGTGGTCCTGCTATAGTTGAAAGCGATGTAAGTGATGATGACGAAAGTGCATCATCCAGAAAGAGAATCAAGAATGGCCACTATGACGAATATGATGATGGTCAAATAGAAGATGATGAAGAGGAAGAAGAGAATTATGACGATGACGATGATGAAGACTTTTTAGGTGCTAGAAAAAGAAGAAAGACAATTACTAAAAAAGCAAAGTCAAGACCCGCCCCTAAGAAGCCCACATCTTACACTCCTGCAGAAATTAGGTTTTCATCCAGAAATAGTAAACAAATCAATTATAATGTTGATTTTGAAGATGACGAAGATTTACTTGAAAGTGGAAATGAAGATGAAGATGTAAATGACGATTATTATTATTATCAACAAGCAGTTGAAGCTGATGAACAAAGAGCTATAGATGCCGTTTTAGATCATAAATTCAACGAAGATAACACAGAAGCCACTGATGATCCAAAATTAGACTTCTTATTTAAGATAAAATGGTCAGATGCTTCACATTTACATAATACTTGGGAGCTGTGGTCAACACTTAAGGATTTTAAGGGGTTTAGAAGAGTTGATAATTATATTAAGCAATTTATAATTTTAGATAAAGAAATTAGAGAGGATCCATTGACCACTAATGAAGATATTGAAGCGATGGATATAGAACGTGAGAGAAGAAGTGACGAACACGAAGAGTTTACCCAAGTAGAGAGGATTGTTGACAGCAATAGAGTTGATGTAGATGGTCAAAGTCAGTTGCAATATTTCTGTAAATGGAAGAGGCTTTACTATGACGAATGTTCTTGGGAAGATGCAGAAGAAATTGCTGAAATCGCACCAGAGCAAGTTACCAAATACCAACAAAGACTCAAATCCAAGATTTTACCAAATCTTTCGGCCAACTATCCACATTTCCAAAGACCAAGATTTGAAAAATTGGTCAAACAACCAGTATTTCTTAAAAATGGGGAATTGAGAGATTTCCAATTAACTGGATTAAATTGGATGGCGTTTTTATGGTCTAGAAATGAGAATGGTATCCTTGCAGATGAAATGGGTTTAGGTAAGACAGTCCAAACAGTTGCATTTTTATCCTGGCTTATCTATGCGAGACGTCAAAATGGTCCACATTTAGTTGTGGTTCCATTGTCTACTATTCCGGCATGGCAAGAAACATTTGAGAAATGGTCACCAGAAGTTAACTGTGTTTATTATTTGGGTAATACTGAGGCAAGAAGAACTATTAGAGACTACGAATTCTATACTACTAATAACAAACCCAAATTTAATGTTCTATTAACTACTTATGAATACATCTTGAAGGACAGATCGGATTTAGGTTCTATAAAGTGGCAATTCCTAGCCGTCGATGAAGCTCACAGATTAAAAAATGCCGAATCATCCTTATATGAATCATTAAAACTGTTTAAGGCAAGCAACAGGTTATTAATTACAGGTACCCCTTTGCAGAATAATATCAAAGAATTAGCTGCCTTGTGCAACTTTTTAATGCCTGGAAAATTCAACATTGAGCAAGAGATTGACTTTGAATCTCCTGATGACGAGCAAGAACAATACATTAAAGATTTACAGACAAATATTCAACCGTTTATATTAAGAAGATTAAAGAAAGATGTAGAGAAATCACTTCCTTCTAAGACTGAAAGAATTTTGAGAGTTGAGCTTTCTGATATTCAAACTGAATATTATAAGAATATTATCACCAAGAATTACAGTGCTTTGAATGCTGGTAATAAGGGATCCCAAATTTCTTTGTTAAATGTTATGAGTGAATTAAAGAAAGCTTCGAACCACCCCTACCTATTTGATGGCGCCGAGAACAGAGTTTTATCTAAAGCTGGCTCAACTTCTAGGGATATAATATTAAGGGGAATGATTATGTCATCTGGTAAAATGGTATTATTAGAGCAATTATTAACAAGGTTGAAAAAGGAAGGTCATAGAGTTTTGATTTTCTCACAAATGGTTCGTATGTTAGATATTCTTGGTGATTATTTGTCTATCAAAGGTTACAAGTTTCAAAGATTAGATGGTGGTATTCCTTCCTCACAAAGAAGAATATCTATTGACCATTTTAATGCACCAGATTCTCAGGATTTTGTTTTCCTATTGTCCACCAGAGCTGGTGGTTTGGGTATCAACTTAATGACTGCTGATACTGTTGTTATTTTTGACTCTGACTGGAATCCACAAGCTGATTTGCAAGCAATGGCAAGAGCCCATAGAATTGGTCAAAAGAATCATGTCTCGGTTTACAGGTTTGTGAGTAAGGACACTGTTGAGGAGCAAATTCTCGAAAGAGCTAGAAAAAAGATGATTCTTGAATATGCCATTATTTCTTTAGGTATAACTGATCCAACTTCAAATAAGGGTAAAACTGATCCTTCCACTAATGAATTAACTCAGATATTGAAATTTGGAGCTGGAAATATGTTTAAAGCAAATGACAACCAAAAGAAATTAGAAGATTTGAACTTAGATGAAGTCTTGAATCATGCTGAAGACCATGTCACTACACCCGATCTAGGCGAGTCCAATCTTGGATCTGAAGAGTTTTTGAAGCAATTCGAAGTCACCGATTATAAGGCAGATGTTGAATGGGATGACATTATTCCTCAAGAAGAATTATCTAAATTGAAAGAAGAAGAAAAGAAAAAAGCCGATGACGAATTTTTACAAGAACAAATTTCCATGTATTCTAGAAGAAAGGCTGCAGTCAGAAAATTGCAAGATGGATCGGAAAATGTTTCAGAAGATGATAATGATACACCAAAACCAAGGACAAGAAATACAAATAACCATCAACTTTCTGAGAAAGAGATTAGAGGTATTTATAGATCTATTTTGAGGTTGGGTGATTTAGCTGGTAAATGGGAACAATTAGTTGAAGAAGGTAGCATCACAAATAAGAATCCGGTTTTGATCAAGCACGCTTATAATGAGATCATCAGTACTTCAAGACAATTAGTTAAAGAAGAAGAAATTAGAAGAACCAAAGCTTTGGCCGAGCTTGAGAGAAAAGCTATGGAGCTGAATGATAAGAATATAGTTAACCCCGATGGTTCCAGTCCAATGGCATTATGGGTTGCTAAGAAAAAGGAAAAGAAAGCAGTATTATTTGAATATCAAGGCGTGAAGAATATTAATGCCGAATTAGTTCTTTCTAGACCTCAAGATATGAAATTGTTAGAGTCATTAATTCTGGCGGATAAGCCAACAAGGTTTGAATTACCAAGGGCCCCAAAGGCTGTAACCGCTTGGAATTGTGACTGGAAAGAAACAGATGATGCTATGCTTTTGGTTGGTGTTTATAAATTTGGTTATGGTTCTTGGATACAAATAAGAGATGATCCACTTTTGGGATTACAAAATAAATTGTTCTTGGATTCAAACCCCAAAGAATCGAAGAATGACAAGAAAGTGCCTGGTTCTGTGCATTTAGGTAGAAGAGTGGATTATTTGTTTAGTTTACTTCATGGTGACGATGAACGGACCCCTGGTCCTGCGGCAAACGGTACAGCAAAGAGAAAAATCAGAAAACCAAAGGCAGAAACTTCCAGGCCAACCGCCAAGTCTAAGAAAACCAATAGATCGCAATCACCAGAAGTTGTCAAGAGGGCCAGAGTTAAAAAGGCCCCAAATGCAAACTCTTCGGCTACTTCTTCTCCTAACCCAGACAACTTGAAGGTTAAAGAAGAGTTAAGAGAAGAAAATAATTTAGAATACGAGAGTATGGATGAATCTTCTTGCAAGTCTACGTTAAAGCCTGTGAGCAAGTCCTTGATGAAGTTACATAAGGGTAATAAGGGACTTGACAAGCACGAGTGGGCTAATATCTTAAGAAACGAGTTACTCAATATTGGTAACTTTATCGAGGAGGCTGCTGGTCTGAAAAAGCAAGATAAGGAGAAACTTAAGAAGCATTTATGGTCTTATGCTAGTTTATATTGGCCAGCAAAAGTTCCAAGTCGCAAAATCAATGACATGTACAATAGAGTTAAGTCTCAGGTCAATGTACCAAAGAAATCTTAGTATTCATAGTTGTATTTTATATCAGATGTTTAATATATAGTGTAATTTAAAAGATGTACTGCATTAAATATTATCGGGTAACAAGAGCCATCTCAGTAGTTTTGTGTAACATAGATTAGCTCACAAAATTAAAAATTTGCAAAAATTTTCGACCTCTAACTAACGTTGTTTTCCAATTGAACTTCTTTTAATAAAAAAATCTAAGGAATAAGAAAAGCCCATTCAGCTCCTTTCTAATCCTCTTTGACCCATTTTTTTATTATATCAATAAATTTCATAAAAAAATAAAAAAAAAACTTCCAATATGTCTGCCACTGACGCCGATCAAATTCAAGAATCTTTCGAAAAGTTGAATATCGAATCCCAAGCTCCAGCTAAGGAAACCGTTGAAGCTACTGAATCTGGTGAACAAGAAGAACAATCTGAATCTACTGCTCAAGTTTCAGAAAACTCTGCTTCTTTATATGTTGGTGAATTAAACACCTCTGTCAACGAAGCCTTGTTATACGAGATATTCTCTCCAATCGGTCAAGTTGCATCCATTAGAGTCTGTCGTGATGCTGTTACCAAGAAGTCTTTAGGTTACGCTTACGTCAACTTCCACAAGTTTGAAGATGGTGAAAAGGCTATTGAAGACTTGAACTACTCCTTAATCGACGCTCGTCCATGTCGTATCATGTGGTCTCAAAGAGACCCATCTCTTAGAAGAAATGGTGATGGTAACATTTTCATCAAGAACTTACACCAAGCCATTGACAACAAGGCCTTGCACGACACCTTCTCTGCTTTCGGTAAGATTTTATCTTGTAAGGTTGCTACCGATGAAATGGGTGTTTCTAAATGTTTCGGTTTTGTTCACTACGAAACTGCTGAAGCTGCTGAAGCTGCCATTGAAAACGTTAACGGTATGTTATTGAACGATCGTGAAGTTTACGTTGGTAAGCACATCTCTAAGAAGGACCGTGAATCCAAGTTCGAAGAAATGAAGGCTAACTTCACTAACGTTTACGTTAAGAACATTGACTTGGAATTATCTGAAGAAGATTTCTCTGCTTTATTCAAGCCTTACGGTGCTATCACCTCCCTTTACTTAGAAAAGGACCACGAAGGTAAGTCTAAGGGTTTTGGTTTCGTTAACTTTGAATCTCACGAATCTGCTGTTAAGGCTGTCGAAGAATTGAACGACAAGGAAATTAACGGTCAAAAGATCTACGTTGGTAGAGCTCAAAAGAAGAGAGAAAGAATGGAAGAGTTAAAGAAGCAATACGAATCCACCAGATTAGAAAAGTTATCTAAGTACCAAGGTGTTAACTTATTCGTTAAGAACTTAGATGACACTATCGACTCTGAAAAATTAGAAGAAGAATTTAAGCCATTTGGTTCTATCACCTCTGCTAGAGTTATGGTTGACGAAACTGGCAAGTCCAAGGGTTTTGGTTTCGTTTGTTTCTCTACTCCAGAAGAAGCTACAAAGGCTATCACCGAAATGAACCAACGTATGGTTCTTGGTAAGCCATTGTACGTTGCTTTAGCTCAACGTAAGGATGTTAGACGTTCTCAATTAGAACAACAAATCCAAGCTCGTAATCAAATGAGAATGCAAAATGCTGCTGCCAACGGTGGTATCCCAGGTCAATTATTCCCACCATTGTTCTACGGTCAACAACAAGGATTCTTCCCACCAAACGGTAGAGCTAACGGCCCATTCCCAGGTCCAAACCCTCAAATGATGATGCCAAGGGGTCAAATGGCACCACCACAAGGTCAATGGCCAAGACCAGGACCAAACGGTCAACCAGTTCCAGTTTACGGTATGCCACCAGTTTATGGTGACTTCAACGGTCCAAACGGTCGCCAACAAAGAGGTTACTACCCAAACCGTAACCAAAACAAGGGTCGTCAACAAAAGGACTTAGCTGCTATTATTTCTAACGCCCCAGTTGACCAACAAAAGAGAATCTTAGGTGAAGAATTATACCCTAAGATTGTTGCCACTGGTAAGGCTCAAGAACCAGAAGCTGCCGGTAAGATCACCGGTATGATGTTAGACTTGGAAAACCAAGAAATCTTAGCTTTATTGGAAGACGAAGAGTTATTCAACACTCACTTCGAAGATGCTTTAACTGCATTCGAAGAATACAAGAAGTCTTCTGATGCTTCTGAAACTCAAGCTTAAATAAGAAAGAATTCATTGATGTCTTGTTAGTAACCTTAGGAAATTTATCTTTAAGAAAAGTGAAAGGATATCTGTATTCTATTTTTGGAAGTATATAATGTAATAGTTTTTATGGTAAATGGGTTAATGGATTTATTATTTATATAATTTAAAAAATAGGAAAAAAATTGAAATACTGATGAAATCATGTTTGGTAGTTCTGTAGAATCCCTTTTTGAAGTCCGAAAATTTCGGACCACTTGTTTGCTAATATTAGTATTTTTATTGATTATATTGATCTTCCGCCGACTGATATAAACTTACACAATTAGATATGACAAAAGGGTTGGATAATGATAAGACGTTTGCGTATCCTTCCGATAGAAAGGTTGTTTCGCCAAATGACTTTAAAGATAACGACAAACTAAAGCTTTCTGGCAGGATTCTCAACGTCATGACCATGTTACCTTCGCAAATATATCGTAACACTGATGTAGAGAAAGGTTACGACTACTGGGATGTTGCACCAGTAAGGGGAAATTCAGCATTGTATTCCTCCCAGTATTTCTTAGATCACCAGACAGATTGGGAGACCCACTTGATTGCTTGGACAGGGGAACTCGTAAACAATACTGCGAAGTCTTTAAATGTTAACAGTGAAAATATTAAGGATGATCCATTGTATTTGGACGCTAAAGATAAGACAGGTATTGAAGGAAAAATTAGAGAAGCCAATGCGTCACAGAATATACATCCAGTGTGGTTGTTAAGAAGAGACCAACTGAGGTGGAGAAAGTATGCAGAAAATAGATTGTGGCCTGTATTTCATTATATACAAGGTGAAGCGTCTAACGGAAAAGAAGAAGCAAATGAATGGTATGACTATGTTAAGTTTAATGAGGCATATTTCAAAAAGATCAAAGAAATTTATCAACCAGGTGATATAATTTGGATTCACGATTACTATCTATTACTATTACCACAATTACTTAGAATGCAGTTTCCTGATGCATACATTTGTTTATATATGCATGTTCCTTTTCCATCTTCGGAGTACTTTAGATGCTTGTCTAAAAGATCACTGATTCTTGACGGTATGCTAGGTGCTGATATAATTGGATTCCAATCTTCTTCCTTTAAAAGACACTTTTTATCTTGCTGTGCTCGTTTATTAGGATGTGAGGTGGCTTTAGATAAAATTCTGGCTTATGGTTCTTCCATTTCAGTACAGACGTTACCAATTGGTATTGATACCAAGAAGATAGAGCTGGATGCATTTTCAACAGAATCAGGAATTCAAGAAAAGGTGCAGGCATTGAAAGAAATATATGTTGGTAAGAAGATAATTGTAGGAAGGGATAGATTGGATTCAGTTAGGGGTGTTGTTCAAAAACTTCAAGCATTTGAAATGTTCTTACAAATGTATCCTCAATGGAGAGATCGTGTAGTTTTGATTCAGGTACTGAGTCCTGGTTATTCTCATTCTGATAGAGAAGCAAAAAAAGTGACTGAATTAGTTAATCAAATCAATGGACAGTATGGAAGTTTAAATTCAACGCCTGTTTTACATTATCAGATGAGAATAGCCCGTAATGAATATTTAGCTTTATTACGCGTAGCAGATGTTGCTTTAATTACATCAGTTAGAGATGGTATGAATACGACTTCTATGGAATTTGTCATTGCTCAAAAGGAAAACCATTCGCCATTGATATTATCGGAATTTTCAGGTACTGCCTCAGTTTTAAAGGACGCTATTTTGGTAAATCCATGGGATGCAGTTGGAATTTCTAAGACATTAAATGATTGTTTATTTATGCTGTCAAAGGATAAAAAGGAAATAGAGAATAAATTGTATGACCAAGTCACATCGAACACTATTCAAAATTGGTCTTCACAGTTTTTATCTCATTTAATTGAACATGTAAATAATGCCCATGAAAAGCATTATACTCCTGCATTGAATAGGCCATTACTTCTAAATAATTACAGAAATTCAAAGAGAAGATTGTTTTTGTTTGACTATGATGGAACTTTGACACCAATTGTTAAAGATCCTGCAGCAGCCATACCTTCATCAAGATTAAATTCCATTCTTGATGTTTTATCTAGTGATCCGAAAAATCAAATATGGATTATATCTGGAAGAGATCTGGCTTTCTTGGATAAATGGTTGGGTTCTAAAAATATTGGATTATCTGCAGAACATGGTTGTTTTATGAAAGATATTGGTTCAAAAGAGTGGGTGAATTTAGCTTCTTCTTTCGACATGTCGTGGCAAATTAAGGTCGAAGAAGTATTTAAGTATTATACTGATAGGACTCCTGGATCCAATATAGAAAAAAAGAAAGTTGCTTTAACGTGGCATTACCGTAGGGCGGATCCTGAATTGGGACAGTTTCAAGCTGAAAAATGTATGAAGGAGTTAGTTGAAAACGTCTCGAAGGACTATGATGTCGAAGTGATGGCAGGAAAGGCCAATATTGAGGTTAGACCTAGATTTGTAAATAAAGGAGAAATCGTGAAAAGATTAGTATTAAACCCACATGGTTCTAAACAAGATACAAATCCTGTTACTAATACTAGAGATGATATTTCCCATGATTTGTTGCCTGATTTCATGCTTTGTCTAGGTGATGATTTAACAGATGAAGATATGTTTAGATCTCTTACGAATATCGAAGATAAATGGCTTTTAAAGGACCATCCAAAGAACGATTACAATTCTTACGGTATTTACCCAGTTGCGGTTGGCCCAGCATCAAAGAGAACAATTGCTACGTCACATTTAAATGAACCATCACAGGTTTTAGACACATTAGGTCTTTTAGCGGGCCTTGTGTCTTTGTTTGAAAGTGCTGGTTCGGTGGATTTGGATGATAGAGGACATGTTACTAATAGTGAATCATCCGAAAGATCAAAATCGGCCATCAAGGCTGCAAGTTTAAAGAGGGAAGAAAGCATGAAGCATTTAAATGAACAATAATCTTGTATAATCTATTTAGAGTGTAAATTTACGATATATGTTTTATTGGAAGTTGAATAAATAATCATCATTTGTTGTTGGGCTTTACATTCTTTATACATTTATGGGATCCGATTGGCATTTGTACTAAACGAGAATATTTGTATTAAACGAGAATAATGCTTCTAACATGCAATTTGGGATACGAATATATATATATATGCAGTCGATTGCCATATGAATAGAAGATCTCTATTCACCAAGCATATGTCCGAGAGTTTATTTTTAGTTCTTACGAGCTGCTCGTAATGGAATGATAGAATGGTGCAAAAAAATTGGAGCCTCGGTCTTAACTAATATTTTTTCATTTTCAGAATATATGAGACACCGTTGAAATGTAAATATATATATTTTTTTTTCGTTAACAATGGGTATATTGGGCTGGGGATTTAGATCGAACTTAACTCTTCACCAAGCGGAGGAAAAGGACTCCGTGAAATTACAATTAAGAGAAAAAAATGACACTATTAGCTATACCGAATTTATCAAATCTAAGTTGCCTATTATCGAAACATCTAAAAAATTATGGTTAAATCCGTTATTATTCAATGGTTCATTACAAACACTCTACTACACTAGCGCAGATTCTTCTGACAAGTTCTTGATTTATTATGGTAGAGAGTTATTTACTTACAAGGACGAAGGTATCTGTTCCTTGGACTGGGTTGTTGATAGACCTGAATCATTTGAAGAATTCCAAAAAACTTATAAGGAAACGCTTCCTGAGGGATATCCAAAATTACATCCTAGATCTAGATACTTGACTTCTACAGAATTGGATACATACAAGGCTTCTGACCAAAAGGAAACTGCTCCTATTGTCGTCATCTTACACGGACTTGGTGGAGGAAGTCACGAACCATTAATCCGTAACTTGGCTGAAAATATTAAAAAGAACACAGAAAACTGGGATATTGTCGTGATAAACTCCAGAGGCTGTTGTCGTACGAAAGTCACTACGGGTAAGCTCTTCAACGCTTTCTCCACTGATGACATTAAGGAGGTTTTAGTCGATTTGAAGAGAAGATACCCAGACAGACCATTATATGCCGTTGGATTCTCCTTTGGTGCTGCTATTTTAGCTAATTATCTCGGAGAAGAGAAAGCAGAAGATGAAACGGAAACTTTGGTTAATACCGCATGTTTAGTAGGTGCTCCATGGGACATGATCGACAGTGCCAATCATTTGCAGAGATCTTGGACAGGTGCGTATCTCCTTAATCCGGCCCTTACCAAATTCTTGAACAAGATCATCAAGAACAACTTCAAAGAGTTGAATGTGCACAACCCAGAATTGTTCAGCAAGGAGAACCTCCACAAGGCCCGCTCGCATAGGAAAACTCTTGATTTCGACAACATGTACACCTGTCGTACGGCCGGATTCGATGACGCATTGTCCTACTACAAGGAAGCGTCTCCTATCAACAGAGTTTCGCACATTCGCACGCCTACATTCATTTTGAACTCTACTGACGATCCTGCAATCAGCACCAAATTACCGTTCGCCGAAGTCAAACAGAACCCATATTTGTCTCTTTTGGAGACCGACTTAGGGGGTCATTTGGGTTGGGTTCAAAGCTCTGGTAAGTTCTGGTGTGTTGAAGTCGTCGAAGAGTATTTCAAGGCCTTCAATGGACTGTTTAATTAGGTATTTATATGGAATCGTGATAGAGAATGTGAGATTTAGAGAGCAATTTTATTTATGGCGCGACTGGAGATGACATCAAGATCGCATTTCAGGGACATTAACAATGACATCTTCCAGCTAATTTATCCTGTAGAAATATTTATATATATTGGTGGTATATTACTAAGACATCTCTAAGGACTCTATTTTAGGCAGTAACGGTGGAGGTCTCACGACGTAAGATTGTACTGATCTATCAAGCACAGTATTAATGTTCAAGGTCCACCATTCTAATTTTGCTTTATTTGATATAAAGGTAAAATCGCATCATAAGGATTTAGTACTTATTAAGGGAAACGAATTTGAATGTGAGAATGTTCCATTGGAGGGTAGCGTCAAGCTTTCCATCAAGGAGGATATGCACGTTAAAAAGGTCAAGTTAAGTTTGGTTGGTGAGTACAACTTGAGATACTTTGAGAGATTCAACGGCATAATTTCCGATCTGATTATCGAGCAGCTCTGTGTGTTGCGTGTTGATTGGGATAACTTACTTTGTGATCCTGGAGGAAAAATCATTTTTGGTAATTACGGGGAGACGTTTATCAGATTTAACAAGCTAGAAGGCTTGAAAAAGCGTCCCCCTTCGAGAGATGGGTCAGAGACGCCGCCTACTCCTTTGCAAGAAAGGCCATCGTTTATGAGAGCCAGATCACAACCTATATTGAGTAGTGGATCCAGTAGTTCCCTTTTGAAAATTCCTCAGAGTGGTATCGATGGTACCCCGTTTAGTAAGGCAAAGGCGTCTAGTAATTCTTCCTTTTTGCTTCCAAAGGGTAATTACAGCTTCCCATTTAGAGTATTTCTTCCTTCTAGTGTAGCTGAAACCGTGGAGGGTTTAAAGCGTGGTGAGCTATCATACAAATTCTGTTGTTCGATCGAAAGAGGAAGATTTGAAAAAACTATTCACAAATGGAAGCATGTTAGAATTTGCAGGACTGTTCACCCAAGAAACATGATCTTAACTGATACTATTGATGTAGAGAGTTCATGGCCGGGGAAAATCCAATATAAAGTATCACTCCCCAAAAAGGGACTAGCTGTTGGGTCTTCAGTTCCAATACGGCTTTTGATAATCCCCTTAATTAAAGGCCTAAGCTTGAAATCTATAAACGGTGTTTTAGTACAACATTATGGATTTTCCTATCCTAATGGAAGGACACCTGAATTTGAAGAGATTCTAGGAAACCAAACAATGCCAATACCTTCTGCAGATCTTTTGTCTACAGATGCATGGGAAATTAAGACGCATTTCAAAGTCCCAGATAATTTAAACATTATTACTCAGAGTTGTGATTTAAAAAGCAGCATGATTCAAGTTCGTCATAGATTAAGAATTTCAATTCAAATTAAAAATAATACTGGGCATATAAGCGAATTAAGAGCTAATTTACCGGTATGCATATATATCAGTTCAAATATTGGTCATGTTAAAGGGAAACAATTTGAAATTGACCAGAATAACGGGTCCTTTGTTCCTGATATTAATAAAGATATACCGTTGTTTAGAAAAGAGAGAAAGGAATCGCTTCCGCGGTCGCCTGTGTTATCTGAAGAAGAGGAAGAAGAGGAGGGAAATGCTTTAGATCAAGATGATGTTGCACCTCCTTTGTATCAGCAACATGTGTTTGACCAGCTTTATGATCTGCTGAATCCTCAGAGTCCTGACACGAGTTTAGTTTCTAGTCCGATTGGTTCGTCACTTCCGTCGGCTTTAAACTTGACAAGTTATTTTGAGATTCCTAATAGTATAGACTCTTACTTCGATGTGCCAAAGCATAGTGCAAAGTCTCCAAATTTTGATGTGAATGTTTTGTCGAAAGTTCCTTCTTATGATCACGCCATAAACGACGATGAGGACAGTGAAAAATACAATGCAGAACTAGCACCAAAATATGACTGCAACGAAGAAGAAGACGACTTCAGGGTTTCGTCTTTACTGTTGTCACCATCGTTCCTAGCACTGGTCCCAAATACACCAAAGCATAAGCGTTATATATCTTTTACAAGTTCTACAGGACATAAAAAATCAGGACAAAACCAGGGGGATTTGGTTAATAACTCAAAACAACACAATTACTCGCATCCCCACTTTAGATTGGGAAGTTTTTCGAAGAATAAGACTAAAAAGAAGCCACACCATATAAGTAGTTAATTTAGTTAACTTTATAGATATGATTATATGCAGTATGGATATCTGAAAAATTTGTGTGCCACGTAGAACACTAATCTTGACCACATTTCGTTGCAGGTGTTTTACGTCGATTCACTGTAGATTGGAAACATGTCACAACCAACAGAACAACAAATCAAAACCTCAACCCAAAGATCTCCGGTTGCTATAAACATAGCCAATTTTTTAAGAGATAATAAGACATTGAAACAAAGAACCGGTCTTTTAAATAACAAAGAGGATGTTGATTTCTTCAGATTCAAAAGACTTTCAAGAGCATTGTTAAGTAACGAATACAAAGATAAGCAGAAGAACCCTAAGAATGGATTGGTCCCAATTGCCGATGCACAAGAACTTTCAAGGGTTTTTATTTTATTAATTCAAAACCAACTTATAATCCCAGTTGAAAAATTGCATTACGAAGATATCAAGAAAGTTAAAGGCTGGAAACCTAATAGAAGTAAACCTACGTTAAGGCCATCAACAAAGGCAAGCTTAGAGCCTGATGCTTACTTTGCTTGGACTTACACCAAACCAAATCCTTACATCTTATTATACAGTATTCTTACCATCGTGGGTATTTTCGGTATAATCTTATTCCCATTGTGGCCATCATTCATGAAGATTGGAGTTTGGTACTTATCTATGGGTGCCTTGGGCTTAATTGGGTTGTTTTTCCTAATTGCCATTGTAAGATTGATCATCTACGTCATCTCCTTGGTGTTTATGCCTAGAGCTTTCTGGTTATATCCTAATTTATTCGAAGATTGTGGTGTGCTTGAAAGTTTCCAGCCTTTGTATGCGTGGGAAGAACCTAAGCAAGCCAAAAAATCAAAGAGCAAAAAGGAATTAAAAACTAATAACGATACGGCAGTCTCTAAAGGTTCTGTCTCTACAGGTACTGCTTCCAGCACTTCAGCTCCAGTTAAGCGTAAATTAGTTTTAGAAGAAGTTGATGAGTAAATAGTGTATAAGCATAATATATAATGCGACTATTGTTATCGCGTATTTAAATCTACTCAAAGAACATGACCACTAGTATAAGACGAAAAGAAGAAACATGGTAATCATAAATAACCTATCATTTAACCAGGATCATTCTTGCATATCTCTTTCTACGTCTGAGTATCATAAAATCTTCAATTGCGACCCCTTTGGGGAGTTCTACTCTTCAAATCTGGGGGCAATGAGGAAGTCCATTTCATCCATTGATAACGATACTTTGCAACAATCAAACAAAACCATCGAGAAATGTCCTACAGCATGTTTGAAAATGTTATTTTCTACTTCGCTTACTATAATTGTGCCCCAGTCAAAGGGTAACTTGGGGAATAGGGTCTTAAAGATATTCAACTTAAAACAGAATCTGAAGATATGTGAATTGTCATTTCCGTCTCATATAATTGATATTAAATTGAACCGCAAGAGGCTCATAGTTTTCCTTGAAATTGGCCAGATCTATATTTATGATTTAAGTTGCGTTATATTGGTTAAAGTGTTAGAGGTTAATCCCTTCACAGCTTCGGATCAAAGGGCCAATAAAATCGAGCTTTCAGGAGATTTATGTTCTGATGATAAATCATTCCTTGTACTTCCCCTATCTGTCATCAATGAACAAACTGATTTGTTTAACAATGATAAAGGTAGCCAGCCTTCTACTCCTGTTTTAAAACCCAGTGATTCCGTAGTTACCTCGTCATTGGAACCCTTAATTGAATTCACAGCTATGAATCACAACTCCAAATTTACCAAAAGTAATGCAATTTCTTTGGAAGATTTACAAAAGGATAGTAATGGTTGGGTTTTGGTATATGATACTATTGAATTGAAACCTAGGCTTTTATATAAGGCACATAATTCCTCTATTGCAAAAATAACCGTCAGCAACGATGGTACTAAGATTGCCACTGCATCTACAAAGGGAACTATAATTAGGGTACATCACATACATTTGGATAGCTTAAATGACTCGGAGAAATTTAGTGTTAGCCATGTTACGAACCTTAGAAGGGGCCATAATTTGGCAAGAGTCAATGTTTTAAAGTTTAATTTGAATAATACTATTTTAGGATGTGGATCAGAGAGTAACACCATTCATTTCTTTAATATAGGCAAGTCGTCAAACTCTCTGGAAGAGGATGCTTCTTACGACAAAGATTTGGAAGAAGATAGCGGCAAGTCATCTGAAGACTTGAATGAGAATTTGGCCAATCTACTCATTTCAAAACCCCATATTGCAGAAGACCATTCATATCTCAGTTACGGTATTAAGAAGACTTCAAAATTTCTCAACAACCATTATACAAAATCCCTAATCAAAAAATTACCTTACACTGACTATATAGAAAACTTGATTTGGGAACCTCCAAAGCGTTCATACTCCTATATCAAATTACCAGAGTATACACCTAGCCATGACCAGGCAAGAAATAAAGTGGAGATAGGCTTTGACAATCTGGTAGTCTTAATAGCCTCGTACCAAACCGGGATATTTTACCAGTACCACCTACCAAAGGAAACCGCCGACGAGAAGAGACAAGAAGGCTTCCTTATAAATCAAAATAACATGATGATTTAAATAATTGTTATTTAACTCTACGATGATTTATATAGTATATAGTATATGTATAATATGAACATTCGAATATCATTGTTTTAGCTCTCTCAATCCGTGTTCCATACAGATATTATGAAAGTTACACAAATTCGCTTCTTCAAATGAGGAGAATTTTTTATTTCACAGGAGTTTAGATTATCTATAGATATACCCGTTGGATAAAAGCTCCTGTAAATATACCTAATTTTCTTTTTTCCTATTATGTTGAGATCAAATTATAAATCTATTATATCTCATAATAAAAGCTTATTATTAAGAATGTCTTCGACTAGCTCTACTGCTACAGGATATGCTGAGGATGATGTATTGTTCTCCAACAAGAACTTGGCTAGAATAGTTACGTTGAACAGACCAAAGAAATTGAATTCCTTGAACACATCAATGGTTTCTAAAATTACTCCAAGATTATTGGAATACGCTAAGTCCAGTGTAAATAACGCTGTGATTTTAACTTCCACTTCAGCTAAAGGCTTGTGTGCTGGTGGTGATGTTGCTGAATGTGCAAAGCAAGTAAAGGAAGGAAACCCAGGTTATGCCTCTGACTTTTTCCAACGAGAATACAACCTTGATTACTTAGTATCTACCTATTCGAAGCCATATGTTTCGTTGATGGACGGAATAACTATGGGTGGTGGTGTTGGTTTGTCGGTGCATGCTCCTTTTAGGGTTGCTACCGAAAGAACTAAATTAGCAATGCCAGAAATGGATATTGGATTTTTCCCAGATGTCGGAACCACATTCTTCTTGCCAAGATTAGATGACAAAATTGGTTATTACTATAGTATGACGGGTGAAGTTTTGTCTGGCTTAGATGCTTACATTGCCGGTTTTGCTACTCATTATATTCCATCTGAAAGATTACCACAATTGATCAATAGATTGTCCAATTTGCAACCACCAGTTGTCAATGAAAAGGCTAGCGAATCTTCAATTTTAACTAGCTTGAAGGATTACTTCGGTCAAGTTAATCAAGCGATTGAAGAATATACTGAAAACAAATTGCCTGAAGGATACAGATACCCATTTTCAAAAGAACAATTGATCTTAATTAATAATGCCTTTTCCCAACCAACTGTTGAAGACATCTTTTCTTACTTGAAGCAAGATGGTTCTGAGTTTGCTTTGAAAACATATGAGAAATTAGTTGCTAAGCCAACTTCTTCTTTAAAGGTAGCCTATGAATTATTAAACCGTGGTGCTAAGAATTCCATCAAGGAACAATTTAAATTGGAATTGATTGCAGCTACAAATATTATGAATATTAAGCCACAAGTCAACGATTTCGTTCTTGGTGTTTCTCACAAGTTAATCGAAAAAATTAAGGATCCAGCCCAACCAAAGTGGAATTCAGTCCCAGAAGGATTTGTTGACAAGATTTTGCAACCTTCTATCCATACTGCCAAATTAAATCAACCATTTATTAACAAATATTTTGGTGTTGACTATAAATCTTACCCATTCCACATGGGATTACCTTCTAACAAGCAAGTGGAAGATTATATTACTGGTAATGATGGATCTGGAAGGTCTTATTTACCAACACCTAATGAAGTATTGAAACACTTCAAACAATTCACAAGTAATAAATTGGGTGTAGAATTGAAAGTTAAGAAAATTTTAGATTTGCATGGTGAAACATCAAAGTATGATGACAAATACATCTCCTGGAAATAAATTTGCTAGATATGCATTTTTTCTGTATATAGCTATTATAATATAAAGTTTATTATTTCAGTAAAAACATTCTATTTAAACTTTTCCAATATAAGGTCTTCTCCCAATTCTTCATAATCTGATTTCGTAATGAACCAGTTTTCTAAAGCTATATTAACTCCATTAGAATCCTCACTATTATCATTAAGCATGCCCGCTAAGTTACAAGCACCTAGCCAACCACCGAATTGTTTATCCCAAACTTCATTAACATCACCTGGTTGATAAGAATTTATTTGTTGAATGTAATATGGATTAAATCCATAATTTGGAAAATATTGAGCATTCAATGCTCTTACATCGTTGATAACTCTATCACACAATCCTTGCGACAAGGAAGTACCCCCTGTAATTAAGACATTTGATAATAAATTCTTCAAAATTTCGTTAAATCTGGCATGCCTATTACCACCTTGTCCCATCATTGGAACTAAAGAGGTCTCTAAACTTTTTAAACTTGAAAATATTAAATTAACCAATCCATGGGTTTGAGGTTTATCATAAACCGGTTCTGGAATTGTTATATTTGGTAATTTATTCAACTTCGGCTGAAATAATGTAGCTAAATAATTCATTTCCCCTGTTACTGCTTCTCCAAAAGGTAATATGTAGTCCTTTGCTCTTGATATTTTATAATCTTGGAGTAAGTTATGACTAACATAATAATTCTTAAAGGATGAAGAAGCGGATTGAAATTTCTTTGGGACGAGCATATCGAAGCCAGCCTTACTTTCAAAAAAATTCAAGATTTGGAGATTCAAAAAGTCACCTGCGTATTTAGAGTGAAATGCTGATTTATGCTGAATTATGCCATCAAGAATTGGGGTAACACTAGTAGTTGATGCCCCAATGTCAATAACTAAACCTGTAGACTGTCCCATGTGGTATAATTGAGCTAAAGGTGTCTTAACCAAGGAAAAAAGAGGTACTTGAAAGTTTTCAAATACTAATTGTGTAGTTTTTAATCTATTTTTCGATGTATTCCATGATTCTTCGGTCATCATTAACGGAAATTCTTTTGGGTCTACCGAATTATTGTTATCTATATTATCAAAAACATAATTCCAATTATCAACTATATGGTCAAAGTTATACACTAAACTGTTGTCTAGCAAAGTCATTATTTCATTATTAGGCTTGGAATTTATTTCATCATCTCCAATAATGACCTTCTCCGGTGCTGAAGCATCAACCAGGTAGTTTGAATTGAATACAAGCGATGGTAGATCTTCCAGAGCAAACCCAGCCTTTGTGGTATAAGATCCATTGTCTATCACTATAGCTGGTGATGAATAAACCATATTTATCTAGTTTCTTTCAGTGTTGATAGTAGTTTCTTTGGACGTGTTTTGATATCTTAGCATTGAGAATATTTATTTATTTTTGTGTAACTTTTAGTAACACAAAGGTTTACTCTCATGATTAAAGCCATATGAAATATTATCATAATGAATTTTCAGGAGTGTGTGACTTTTAATAATTAAAGTATAATGAAATATAAAACTTTAGTTTTATTTTTTTGACGAAAATATACGTGAAATATTGCATTCTACTAGATATGTAAAAATGAAAGATTATGAAGAAATTAAAAATTTGACTTTGCATACATGGAAATATTATATAAAATCATTCATATTTTTTGATAAAAGATAATAAAATTTACGAAAAGAATCTTTATGAAAATTTATATACTTACGAAAATGAGATTACGTATGAAGAAATGAAAAAATATAAATAGATAAAGTTAACTATTTTAAATCTTAATATTATATAAATATTGAAAGTAGAATGAGTAATCTTGTTTTTAAAATTGTATATGTGAAAAAGTTTTTGGGCGATAAAGAAATTTGGACGGCACGTTTACTGCTTGATAATAAAAAATTGGGATATTACAACAATCGACTTATAAAGGAAGTGAAAATCATGAAGGAAATTGGAGTGGTAGAGTATAAAGAGTTTATTATTTATTATAAAAAAAAAGGATTCCATTTATATATATATATATACTTTTTCTACAATGGTCTCCCAATGAAAACTTATTAAGTATACAAAGTATGTCAACTGGGTCAGATAGTATTTATTTTCATGGGAACTATATCGAATACAGTAAATAAGAGTTCCTATAAGGATATACGCCCAGAGCCAGATTTGGTAGATAGACTCAAAGTCTGTGCTGACCAAGCGTTAGATATGGGGGATACGTGGATAATACCAATATAAGACCAATAGCGGATGCCTTATTCGAGCTCAAACTATTACCCATTAACCACAACGTTAAAGTTTTTACGGTACCATCAACGAATGACTCTGAATGTGAACTATTGGCTGACATAGTGAGTCAATAGTAGGCTGACAATGCACAAACTACCCTGTGTAAGTGGAACAATATGTAAGTTTTCGTAGCACCACATAAAGAAAGAGTTCTGTATTTAATTATTAGCAGTATTTCATCAGCTAAGAAACTTCTCGTATTTTTCTTCCTTTCAGTTTATTGCAAGTCCATAATCTTTTGATTAATTGACGAATTTTAGTCTAAGTTTCGCAGTCAATATGGAGAAGGGTTCCATATTTTTCAAGATAGGAAGTGCAATGTTCATCTCAAATATACTCTAGAAGAATGATCTGATAAATCCGGATCAATGAAATGACCATTATTTGAATATATTAATTCCTTTATTCTATCGATATAATATTGGTGCAATTGTTGAGATATTTTTCTATTAAATATTCTATAGAATCATTTCAATTTTAAGATCAATAATTTAACAATTTTCTTCTATTAATTTATCATCAATTTCTACATAATGAAGTTTCCATTTTCCTAAACGTTAGTCATAATTGGTATGGAGTTTACTTGACAGCATAAAATGTCGTTTGTCTCGATTTACGACATTCTGACATATTGTCTTTATTCTAGATTTTCACTTACTACTATTGATTTAAGTATAAAAGGCTGTTATCAAACTTTTACACAGCGGAGTGATTTATTCTTTGTAATGTTGAGATCAACATATTTAAATAGTTTGAGGACGACCAAAAGGTTGTTTGCTACAAATACATCCGTGCCACAGTATAAAACTACGGTTTTGGCTAACGGATTAACAGTGGCAAGTGAATTCATGCCTGGAACAAGATCTGCCACAGTTGGTGTATGGATTAATGCTGGATCTAGAGCCGATAATACAGAAAGCAGTGGAACTGCACATTTCTTAGAACATTTAGCCTTTAAGGGAACTAATAGAAGGACCCAGTTGAAACTAGAACTTGAAATAGAAAATATTGGGTCCCAAATCAACGCTTATACTTCTAGAGAAAATACCGTGTATTATAGTAAATGTCTTGAGAAAGATATAGATCAAAATTTAGATATTTTGAGTGATTTGTTAACAAAATCTAAGTTAGAGGAAAGAGCCATAGAAAACGAAAGACATGTTATTCTTCAAGAAAGTGACGAAGTAGATAAGATGTACGATGAAGTAGTATTTGATCATTTACATGCCGTTTCTTATAAAAACCAGGATTTGGGAAGAACTATTCTTGGTCCAAGAGATTTAATCAAAACTATCAATAGAAATGATTTAGTGAATTATATAACGAAGAACTACAAGGGTGACAGGATGGCGTTGATCGGAGTAGGTTGTGTTAACCATGAGGAGTTAGTTAAAAAAGCTGAAAAGTATTTTGGTCATATCAAAATTAGTGATGTTCCATTTAAGCAAAATGGAGATGATTTACCTATTTTCTATGGCGATGAGATTAGAATTCAAGATCACACACTCCCAAACACACATGTAGCACTTGCTGTTGAAGGTGTAAGTTGGTCAGCTCCTGATTTTTTTACAGCATCTGTCGCTAACGGAATTGTTGGAACTTGGGATAGATCAATAGGTATCGGTTCTAATTCACCATCACCATTAGCAGTAACAGCAGCAACAGGTGGTAAGAACCAAACTCCTATTGCCAACTCTTATATGGCATATACAACATCTTATGCAGACACAGGTTTGATGGGTGTCTACTTCACAGCTGACAAAGATGCTAATTTGAAGCTTTTTGTTGATGCTATCCTTAAAGAATGGGCAAGATTAAAATCTGGGAATATCACTGAAGAAGAAGTTGAAAGATCAAAGGCTCAATTAAAGGCCTCTTTAGTTTTAGCCTTAGATGATTCTACCGCCATTGCGGAGGATATTGGTAGACAACTTGTTAATACTGGGTTTAGGTTGTCACCAGAAGAAGTTTTCCAAAGAGTTGAGTCTGTTTCTAGAGAAGATGTAATCAACTGGGCCAACTATAGGTTAAAGGATAAACCTATTGCATTATCTGCTTTAGGAAATGTAAAATCCTTACCTTCTCATAGTGAACTTTTACAAGGAATGTCATTATAAATCATAAAATATACATAGGTAAATAGAATATTTACATAATGAATTGAAAGCAATAAAACATAATCTTATTTATCAATGATAGATTCCCCTGGGGCCTCATTCTCATTCTCATTATCATCTATATCAATTTCATCTTCAACACTATCTGCATTTAACAAGCTTTCTGATGGAATTCTTTTCATTATTTCTGCAGGTTTGAAAAGTTGTCCAATATTACCGATCCACCTTCTTCTCTTATCGAGAAGAGCACGCATGCCTGTATTTACACTTTGTTGAGGGGAAGTTTGGTCGGTCTTTTTCTTTTTGTTCTTTGCCTTTAATCTCTTCATGTATGCTTGATCCACTTGTTTGTCCAAGTCCTCTAAAATAGTACAATACTCTTGATATGCAATTTGCTCCTCCACGATAGGAATTAGATTTTTCTTATTGTGTCTATTTCTATTAATTGCATATTTTAAATCCTTTTGTAAATATCTAATTTCGGCGCATACTTCATCGTCTTCCTTGTTCTTTATCCAGTCATCACTATCTATTATATTTCCAGCATTCTTTAGAATTTTATTACCAATTTTATTCTTGGAATCTCCTAAATCATCGCCGTTTAAATTCATAAAGATGCCAATATACTTTAGTTCTCTTTTCAATCTTTCCTCGATAGAGTAGAAATCATTTACCTCTGAAGTTACCTTGTAGTCTTCTGAACTATTAAGTTGGGTTGCAGCTTCTTCACTTTCTATTCCATCGCTGATTTGGGTTTCATTATCTTCTTCAATATCACCTTCATGATTACTTAGAATTGCAGATAGTAATCTACTTGATAATGGACCACACGATACTTCTTCAGCATACAATTTCTCGTCACTTAAATCATCAATTGAGCCTTTCGCCATATATGAATCGGCAGAATGATGATAAGCAGGAGAATTTAATTTAGAGCCCAACGGAGCACTTTCTTCAGCCCAAACATCAGCATAGAATTGGCCAAGTTTTGGTATTATAAAGGGTGTGATATTAGGATCATAATTTAATTTTTCTAATTCAGGCGGAATGACATTATTCTCTTTCAAAAATTTCAAGTCATCATTCAGAAATGGGCGGAAGTACGATTCGATATAAGATTGAAAAGTAGAAAATTGAACTTGATTAGACGGTGGTTTGTTTTTAGAAAAATCTATATCTGGAATATCACCTGGTAATAAATCTTTTAAATCCCTTTCTGGATAAGATGCCACGCCGTATTTCTTTTTCAAGTATTCTTTCCCTTGTGTTAGTAGGCCATTCTCATCATCAGAAAATAGGCCTAATTCTGCTATTGCTTTCGATGATAATGTTTGTGATGTCACAAATTCTGATTTTGGATTCTTTAATCTAACGTCATTATTTTGTGTATATGATCCGGTTTGAATAGGTGGAACGAAATCATCTTTCTTGGAGTCACTCTCATCGATACTTTCATCATTATTCTCTTCTAACTTTCGTCTTTTCGGAGAATTCACTATCTCTCCTTCATCAGCTTGACGCTTATTCAAGTTATCATTGGCATTATCTTCCTCTTCTTCAACTTCATCATTTTCTTCACCTTCATCTTGTTTATTCGCCTCTATTTCACCATCTCCTTTCTCTCCAAGTCGTATGCTTATATTTTTCTCAATGTCCCCATCCACGGCTTCAACTTCATCTAACTCTTTATATAACTTCTGTAATAACTTAGTTAAATTTAACAATATATTAACATTAGGGATATCTCTAACTGCATCACCGTCAAGTAAACCTACTGACAGGTCGTATGTTAACTTCAATTCATCAATTATATCATCTAATGTAGTAGACGCAGATGGCATTCTGTGCGTTTTATAATTTGGCTTAAACTTCTTTTAGAAAAAGTTGAAATCTATCCTATCTATTACTTTGCTTATTAGGTATATCAATTTATACTTGGTATATATGCTGCCTTGAATGTTGAAGGTTCGTGTATGACGGCTTTCAATGTGAAGTTTGTTATGATGTCGAAATTAGTATTTTTGTGTAACTACTCAAAACGCTAATTTACTATTATATTGGAGATCTATGTACATACAAATTAGTAATATTTGATAACTATGGAGTGTATTTGGAAATAAATTCAGCATCCTTCTTAACCTTAATGTCTTCAACTAACATTCTAACAATTTGATGTCTGACGACTGGCGCATCCTGAGGTCTCTTCCAGGATTCAGGGAAAGATAATGGGGCTTTCTTTGTTCTCATGTGACGAGTATCTAATGGTATATCGGCAAATTCTTCTCTCAAATCTTTTGATTCTTTCAAAAGTTTATTGAAAGTATCCACGAGATAACGTGCATTTTGAGTTGCTTCTGGAAATTGATTTGATTTCAATTTGAATGTGTTTGTATGATAATTGAACTTGTTGCCTGATAAAAGTTTGAATTTTTTCGCTTGTTTATCATTTAAGTTCAAATCCTTTATATTACAAGTCAATGTAACTTTCCTATTCATCGAGTTTGATTCATTACCAAAATCACTATGAAATGTTAATTTAATTGGGTTTTCTCTTGGAGATGGAGACTTATATTCTTGACGAAATTTAGCTAAAAGTGGCATTTCGTAGGCACTAACTCTAGTTAATTGTTCAATTTTTCTTACTTCATGAGGAGTAGCACCCTTATTAATAACATTAACGTTACTTAATAAAGGCGGTAAACCTCTCATATTAACTGGTGTATTATTCATATGTCTTTCTTTGAAATTATCAATTTCATAAGCGTAATCGAGAGTTGGTTTCACCTTGCTTAATGAAGTAAATGTTGATAAAATAGCATTTCTTTCATCGTCATTAGGATTATATTTTTCTCCCATAGCTTCTTTTCTTAATTTATGTAATTCAAATATTCTATCTGCTGGTAATCCTTTCCATTCATGTGGGTTGAGATAAAGTGCATCATTAGAAGGCTTTGAGTATGATCTCGTCAACACACTGCTGTTTCCCCTTCTTGAAAGAAATGATAATCTACTTCCTGCAAACATCTTCCACTATTCTCTGAACTACGAAATTGTTATTTAACGATTCGTGAAAAAATTTATTGAAAGTGCGCATTAATTTGGACTGTATATAGATAGAGTCGTGCGATTCTCGGTTTACGCTTATTGTAGTTTCAACTTTACTGTAGCTATACAACTATTCGACAAGTGTAGTTCAGAGAACTTACTTCAGGATTGAAAATTCAAACCTAGTATGAAATTATATAATCTTTTAAGAGAATTGTTTGTCTTTTTGCTAAAGACGCAATTCATCAAAAGTTGAAATTCACCTAATTTAGCAATATACTATCCCTAGGTTTATTATATTTTCATAAAACTCACTTCTATGAAGCCAGGCAATTTTGAAAGAAAATACTAGTAGTTCCTATTTTGTGAACATCTGGTAAAATCACTCCTCCAGTTTAACCTTGAAAAAGTTAGCTATATCCTTTTTATTTTCTGAATCGTCTCTTTTTATCTTCTTGTTCTCCTCAATAGATTCGTTCTCATTATTTCGTTTGACTCCCCTTGAAAAAAACATTGTTATTGGCTTTTGTTCTTCCTTTATTTCTTTAATAAGATATTCTCCTTGAGCAGAAGTCTTCCCAACGTCTCTAGATACACGGTAAGTCTTGATACTTGAGTACGCTAAATTATCTTTTGTATTCAAGCATGAATCAAAGAATGAATCATTGAATTTTTTTGAAGGATTCAACCAGTCATACCATTCTTTTGAACCCAGCTCCAATACTATTGGTTTTCGTGAATGTAACCAAGATAAATCACCCAAGTCATCTGGCAGAGCTGGTCCTGTAACAATAGTAAATGTAGAAAATACCTCTGATAGATCACCAAATTCATCAAGGGAATAATTTGTGTTATGTGAATATAGACCTGCTAAATATATAAAGGGTGAATTTTTCGAACAGACAAAATAAGGAGTCTTTTCTTTTGTACCCTTTTGCCATTCAAAATAACCTTGAATTGGTATTACACATCTTCTATTTTTATTTTCATTCCAGATGGATCGTGGTTGCGATAAGGTTTCTTTTCTACAATTAAAATATTTTGCCTGTTCAGAACGAATATCTTTAAGTAATTCCAACCCTTTACTAGCATCTGGATAATAATTCTTTGGTTTCTTCCAAGAAGGCACCAAACCAAACCTCAGCGCTTCCACAATATACCTTTCTTTTATCCCAGTTGCTGTGGGCTCTTGCATATATATTATAAATGCACTTGATGTTGGTGCCACATTAAACGATAACCTGTAAGATTTAAAGTTTGTTAAAACAACTTCTATTATGCTCTCTGTATCATTTTCAGTAAATTGATAGATTTCATTACCATCAACGTTATCACTCTCTTCCTCTTCTTGATGATAATTCCCATGTATCACTGATTCATTGAATTTAAAAGGTAATTCATGAAGATTCTCAAAAGGTTAGGTTAAAATCTCCTATAAAAGACTTATAATATACTTACAATTCCTATTGCAAATCGACCACACATTTCCTCTCTATATTAAATACTATACATGGGGATTAAATTTTCGCAAAATTACTTTTCTATAAAAAAAGGATGCTCAGGAACATACACTTCTGTGCTCGTCTCAGCTTCCAGATAGTGAGGTTGCATTTCACTAGATAAAAATTCATCATATGACGATTCAAAATTATTTGTACAATCAGGATCATCAGAGTACTGATCATTTTCTTCTCCATCAAAATAATGTGGCTGATCTTCCTTACTTAGAAACTCATCATACGAATAATCAGGTCCAATATTCTTAAATTTAGTCTTGCGATCTGCATTTAAAGACTGTGTCTCGCAATTAATGTTCGTTCTTTTGGTAGGTATGCCTTCTTTTTCTTCGGTTTCCTCTCTTATTTGTTTCAGTTGCATCCTCTTTGACAAGTTTTTCTGAAAATTGTCTGTTAACTGTCTTTTTTTAAATGATTTAAATCTGGAATATTCTTCATCCATAAGTATTTCATTCCTTAATTCCAGTAAATCTTGTTCTGTGTCTATGATTTTACCTAAGTGTGTATCTTCTACAAATTTAGTTCTGGCCAATTCTGTAGGTAGATACTGCTGTTTTACCTTGCCTAACTTAAATTCTGGGTTATATTTATATGAAGCACCATATCCCAATTCCTTCATAAGCTTGGTTGGTGCATTTCTTAGGTGCATGGGAATTGGAAGTGCCTTAACCTCGGGCTGTTCCCTTAAGAGACTCTGAGCAGTCCTTAATGCTCTATATGACTTTGTTGACTTTGGGGATCTAGCTAGTTTAACAGCACAATGAGCAAGAACAATTTCACCTTCTGGCATCCCAATAAATTCTAATGCGTCTTTCGTTGCAATCGCAAAAGGTAATGCCGAACTATCTCTCAATCCAATGTCTTCACTAGCAATCACTATCATTCTTCTCGCAATAAATAGTGGATCCTCACCACCAGCTAGCATCTTCGATAAATAAAAGATAGCGGCATCTGCATCTGAGCCTCGGACTGATTTATGAAAAGCACTAATAGTATCATAGTGCATATCACCCTGTCTATCGTACATCAGATGGAAATTCCTAGTGCTTAATAATGGTTTTAAAGCTTCCTTTGTTACTACTATTACGCCTGTCTCCTTGGCCCTCAATTTATCCTCACCTTCTTCGTATGTCTTGAATTTCGAAAATTGGGAATGGGAGAGATATGCATTTAAAGACTCAAGTATGTTTAAAGCCGCACGAGAATCTCCTGTTGTTAATGCTGCAATATAATCAGCTGCATCTCTCTTAAGGACAATATGATGAAGTCCGTGGATATATTTTCTTGTCTTATTAACAAGATACAACCCTTTAAATAAAATTTTAGAAACATCCTTTTCACTTAAAGGTTCCATTAAGAATGTATGCATCCTAGATAATAAAGCACTATTAAGACTAAAAGATGGATTTTCTGTAGTTGCACCAACTACAGTAAGTATACCCTTTTCAATAACTGGTAATAGGAGATCTTGGGCGGCTTTATTAAATCTATGTATCTCATCAAGAAACAATATAGTTTTTACTCCTGAAAGCCTCTTATTGCTCTCTGCCCCAGCAAATACTTCTCTGAGTTTCTTGACATTGCCTTCAGATCCAGATACTTCTTTGAATATACAATTTGAGGTGCTCGAAATTATTCTAGCTAATGTTGTTTTACCTACTCCGGGCAGACCCCACAACACCAATGAGGGAATATTAGCAGCTTCAATCATGTTCCTTAACAACCCATTTTTACCTAGTAAATGTTCTTGTCCGTAAAAATCATCCAAACTCTTTGGTCTAACTCTCTGCGCTAGAGGAATAGTAGATTCTCTTCTTAGTTTTTCAATCTCTTTACTTCTCTTTAAATATTCGGATTCTCTTTTTTCATTGGCTTCTTGCTCATGCTTTACCTCAGTTATTATGCTAGTAGAAGTTGGCAGTACTTCGATATTTTCAGAATCATTAATCGACTGTTTTACGTCATAGTCGGTGTGTATTGTTGAACTCTTTAAAACAGAAGGCACCCTAGAATTGTTCACAATAGTATTATTTTGATTTATAGGCTTCTTTTTAATGTTATCTTCAGATTGCTTCAATAGTCTCTCAGCTATTAAAACACTTGTCAATGTTGGTTTCTGCTTCTGGTTCTTTTTTGAATCCGCATTCCTTTTCTTTGAATTTGATGAGTCCATTCTCAAGCCTAAGGCTTTAAATGCATTTCCTGCTCTGTTCTCTGAGCTGGAGTTGCTCTCTATACTAATCGCATCGCTCTTAGAAACCAGTGGCGATTTCTTAAAACTAGCAACTCTTGTTATTTTCAGCTCCTGACTATCAAGACAGCTATTTACATGTCGTTCTAATTGATTAATGTGTATGGGATTAGAACAGATAGGGCAAATACTTTCCATGATGCTCCTCTACTAAAATTTTATATTAGATTTAATGGACATCAAATACGACGCGTACTGAAAATAAAAAAAGCGATAAGAAATTCAAATATCAAGTATACTTTTAAATAACGATGACAGTGGATCTAGTTTGGAAGTCTTTTAAAATAAATCGCATAGAGTTAAATTTGTCAAAGGTCTTACGGTGTGGACAAGCATTTAGATGGCATAATATTAACAACGTTTGGACCTTCACTACAGATAATAAAATAATTTTACTTAAGCAATCGGAAGAAAACATTTATTATTCTTGGATATCCCCACTGTCAAAGAACGAAGCTATTAAGCAGGGGGGTTCTTCTGATGATGTTTATGCTTTCATATATGACTATTTCAATCTTTCGATAAAATTGGAAAGCTTGTATGATAGTTGGCTAGAACTGGATAAAAAATACAAAAAAAATTTAGAGGATTCTCCATTTACTAAATTTACAGGGATTAGAATTTTAAGACAAGATCCATGGGAAACACTCATTTCGTTTATCTGTTCTTCAAATAACAATGTAAAAAGAATATCTAAAATGTGTGATAGCCTTTGTACAGAATTTGGGACATATATTAATGACTTTGAAGAAGTCGGACATTATTCCTTTCCCTCCCCAGAAATTTTGTCAAGCTCTACAGATGTTGAACAAAGGTTGAGAAATTTAGGCTTTGGATATAGAGCAAAATATATTTACCAAACAGCATGTAAAATTACTAATAATTCTGAATACCCTTCTATCACAATGAATAATTTATACAAACTTAGAGAAGATGATTATGAAAGTGCTCATAGATTCTTATTGCAACTAAGTGGAGTAGGGCCTAAGGTTGCTGACTGCATTTGTTTGATGGCGCTAGATAAAAACCATGTTGTTCCTATTGATACCCATGTGTATCAAATTGCAGTCAGAGATTATAAGTTCAAAGGAAAAAGAGATATGAAAACATTGAACAATATAATATATCAACAAATGAGAACATTTTTCTATACGATATTTGGAGAATATGCTGGTTGGGCACAATCTGTCTTATTCACATCGGACCTTGGCGATCTTAATAATGGATTGAATCAAATTGATACTAAATAATCTAATGTAAAATATGTAACCTACATAGATTTTTGTTTTCATTATTCGAATAACGTTTCTTCGTCATAGTTTTTAATTTAAAGCTCTAAGTAAATTTAAAAGTACCATTAATAAGGAACCATAATTTTATTTGACTCCGACCAACCTTAATTGTTTATATACAAAGATAGGCTTGGATAAGATATTTCATCTTATATAGTCAATAAAAGAGGCACTAAGGTGACGTTATCTTACCTAGTTCCTTTAAGAAGTTGATCTAAGAATCTGAATAGTAAATTTCCTTTGATAGTACCGATATTAGCAACAATGAAAGAATTTAAGATCCTCCAATTCAATGATATTTCAGATAGATAAGAATTAGTAGCAATATTATGCATCCCCTAGCATAATTAATGAAATATTAGATAAAAATGCCCTCAAATATAAAATAGGTTATTCACAATATTTTCCTCTCATACAGGAAATTAGGGCGGTTGGTGTAGTGGTTAACATATCTGCCTTCCAAGCAGGTGACATGGGTTCGATTCCCGTACCGCTCATTGCTTTTTTGGAAAATTTTAATGTTGATTATTAGTTTATTAAATATTTCAGTATTGAAGAGAGCAGCATAGCTACGTACACAATACAGTGAAATCAAAGACTATATTTTTTTTTATGTTAGAGATAATCTTTGATATTTTACTTATATATCTGAAAATAGACTCCCATTGAGTCTATAAAAAGGTACGGCTGGTTCTCGGCCAGGTTATACAGTTTCAAAGATTTCGTGCATTTCCACCTAATTATGTTACTATTTCAAAAGACTAAATCCTTCTAAAAATTTTCTGAATCTTCTTTTTGGCTTCAATTCTTCTTTACAACTATTATCCTACTAAGTAACGAAGATTGTAAATATACCACGATTATTACTGTAATAAAAAATGTTTCGTTCTAGATATATTCTAAATATATAGCGATACTTCCCCCCAATCAAAAACAAATACCACTTACAATTTGTGTCGGATATTGAAATGTCTTTCAATTTGGTGTCTAGCAGCAATTTGAAATCAAAATGCATATGCACGCTTTTCTTTACCAAGTAACATCTTCTGTCTTATTCGAAGATTTTATCAAACTGACTAACACACCATAATATTGTTTATTATATATTTACAAAATTCATATAAATCCAATGTACTCGTCTTATCCTTTAGTCTAAAACCTTTATTTTAAATTCTAAAATGCATTCCATATGGTGTAGTCTATATCCATTAACTAAAAATCTCAAATTCTCTCATATCACACGCGTTCTTATAGATACAGTTCACATTACAAAGTATCGTTAGAGAAAGGTAGGTCCATGGTAGCACATATTATTTTCTCTGCTAGTTGGCAATATATCTATACGAAGAAAAATTTGGTTAACAGAGCTTAGGAAAATGACTTAGAAGTTGAGCTCGTAGTAGAAGATATAATAAATATATCAAGGAGATATAAATTAAGTTGTTGAAGAACAAAGAAGCAACAGACGCTATAAATGCACTGAAAAATCTGGTAGAAATCAAAAGCCAATACGGGGAAATGATAGACGTGATATAATACGTGAAGGATCCTAAGTGTATAATACGTGATATTCCACACTTAAGGAACTATATAAAGAATAGCACCAAATAAACATAGTTATGTTTGAATAGGGACAGCTCAGCATATAGATAGAAACCAAAAAAAAATTATACTCACTTAGATTACAATTCAACTGGTATCAAAATTGTAGGAGTTGTGTTGTTATTTAAGTGAGTCTAAGCAAGTTATAGTTGGTATCAAATACTATCTAAAATCTTAGCTCTTCCTATTCGTAAGTCAGAATCTTAGATACGGTTTCTCATATACTTAATAATGAGGCTTATTCTTCTCTGTATCATTCTATCGTCTAATAACATTGTAGATTACTTACTTAATTCTATCGTATAGATTCCATCGTCTAGCTCCATAGGTTCATAGACGAGTTCTAACGTATTCTCTTATCAACTCCTTATCTCTAACATACCTCATGTTAGGAAACTTATGGACCTTTAAGATAGATTTAGTCCTTAATTCTTATTTAGATAAACTCTCAGAGATATAACCAGAAAACAGTAATATATTTATATATAATGATATATAAATTAGATATAACAGGAAAAAACTGATCTCTAAAAGTAAGCTTATAGAGTTTGCAACAAATGCGAATTATATAGTGTATAGCTTGCACGTGAAGGTACTGTTAGGAACATTTCCTAACACCTCATGTTAGGAAACTTATGGACCTTTAAGTTAGATTTAGTCCTTAATTCTTATTTAGATGAACTCTCAGAGGTTATTTAACCAGAAAACAGTAATATATTTATATATAATAGTATATAAATTAGATATAACAGGAAAAACTGATCTCTAAAAGTAAACTTGTAGAGTTTGCAACAAATGCGAATTATATAGTGTATAGCTTGCACGTGAAGGTACTGTTAGGAACATTTCCTAACACTCTCCCCCGTTCTAAAAGAAGTGTCGTCCCGACGCTTAGTGTAATAAGCCAGGTAATCTACCTTGACTTGACAGTGGTTCTGAAGGTTTGGGATCTTCTGTTTGAGATTGTATATTTTGTAGAAGTTGCTTTCTTTGAGATAGTGGTATTTGATTGAATACTTTATGAGTAATAATACTAATATGTCCTGGATGACAATTTGACCAAATAACCATATATTTTTGATTTAGTTTATCTATTCCAGTAATTTCAAGAATTTCTCCATTTCTTGCTCTCTTAATTGCTTCAGAAGTAGATTGAGGAGGCGCTTGTGGATACTTTATGGTTCTTCCACGGTAATGTCTAAACCATTTTTTATTCATAACATTCTTTTCTTCTTTATGGAATGGTAGTTCAACTTCAAATGTTGAATCGGTAAGTTTCTTGAGTATTTTATATGGTCCTAGGTAAATAGATTGTAGCTTTGAGTAATGAGTAAATAAGGATGTAAAAGCATTAATGTGAATAAGAATTATATCTCCTTCTTCAAAATTTTGAGGTTGACGAGTACGATTTGCATATTTCTCTTGTTCTGCTTGCGATAATGCAATATAATCTTGTGTTCGTAGTGCAATGGCTTGAAGCTTTTCTGATAAGTTAGCTGCGTCAATAGATGGTAAATCGAGACTAAATCTTGGTTCAATAGAAGGCATCCAAGGTTGTCTTCCAATGTCTGCTTGGAAAGGAGTTGTTCTAATAGTACTTTGATATGCTCTATTGTAAGCGAATTGTAACATTGGTAGAAAAATAGGCCATGTATCTTGATGTTGTACTACATATTGTCGTAATAATCTTCTGACAATTGCATTAGTTCTTTCAGTTTGACCATCTGTTTGAGGATGATTAGTAGTTGAAAATTTTAAATTAACTTCTAAGAATCTATTCAATTCTTTCCAGAATTGACTTTGGAATTTAGGATCTCGATCACTTATTATTGAATAAGGTACTCCATGATTGCATATAATATTAGAGATAAATAGTTGTGCAATATCTTGACTAGTTGCATTTTTCGTTGTTGGTATAAAATGTGCATATTTAGTAAGTCTATCAATGACTACCATAATTGCATCAAAAGTACTAATAGCTGTTGGTATTCCAGTAATAAAATCCATACTAACGGATGTCCATCGATCTGTAGGTATTTCTAACGGTTTTATTAGTGCATTAGTATTTCGAGTAAGATGTTTATTAACTTGACATGAATGACAAGTCAGTACAAAGTTTTGCACATCCTTGAATAACTTAGGCCAGTAATTTGTTTCAGCTACTGTTAAATAAGTTCGATATATGCCAAAATGACCAGCAGTAGGTGGTTCGTGTGCAGCTTTAATAAGTTGTTCCCTATCAGGACAATCTGGAATGCATAATCGAATTTGGTTATGATCTTCTCCTACATTTAAAATATAGTAAAGTAAGTCATTTTGTAATTTAAAGTTGGACATATGATTTACTTGTCGCTTTTTTGGAGGTGTTCCAAATTTATGGAAATTATAAATCTCTTGAAAATCTGTATCATTGGCATAATCATATAATGAAAGATTAGGTGTAATACTTGTTTTTTGTAAGGCATTAATACTTACACGAGATAATGTATCAGCAGGAATATTTTTCAAACCTGAAATATGTTGAATAGTAAAATTATATTCTGATAAATATTCTATCCATTTTGCTATTCTTTGTTGAGGAATTTTACCTTGGTTTTCGATATAGGTTAAATTACGGTGATCTGATCGAATTATAAAATCTTGACGATAAAGAATAGAACGGAAATGTTTTAAACTATGAATTATTGCAACAAATTCTTTTTCCATGACAGAATATCTTAGTATCCTATAACACCAGAAATTTTGTTATTTACATCAAGTTGTTCTAAGGTTGCTCCAATTGCAAAGTAGGATGCATCAGTAGTTAATCTTAGTTTTTGATTGAAATTTGGAAGTACAAGTATTGGTGGTGTAGTAAGTTTTTCTTTCAATATTTCAAATGCTTCGTCTTGTTCTTTATTCCATTTAGTGTGACCTGACATGAATTCTACAACGGGTGCTGAAATTGTTGCGAATTTTGCGATAAATTTCCTATAGTAATTACATAAACCAATAAATCTCATTGCTTCTTTAGCAGATTTAGGTTTAGAGTAGTTAGTAATAGCTTTTATCTTGTTATCATTAGGTTTAATTCCCCGGTCAGTAATTGTAAATCCTAAGAATTCAATTTCTTTTGCAAAAAATTGACATTTCGTTCTTTTAACTATAAGATGGTTTTCTTTTAATAAATTAAGAACTTTTCTTAGATCTTCTTCGTGTTTTTCTTTGGTTTCACTATAAATTAGGATGTCATCAATGTATACAACAACATTTGGACAATCTTCAAGTAGTTGGTTCATGAACTTTTGAAATGTAGCAGGACCATTGGTAACTCCAAAAGGCATTACTCTCCATTCATAATGACCAGAAGGTGTTGAAAAAGCTGTCTTTTCTTCATCAATAGGATCCATTCTTATTTGGAAAAATCCTGACATAAGATCTAATTTTGAAAATATTTTAGCATCTCCTAACTTAAGGAAAATATCTTCAATAATAGGGAGTGGAAATGCATCTTTTACTGTTTCTTGATTAAGTAGTCTATAATCAATGCATAATCTTAAAGAACCATCATGCTTTTCGCGAAACATAACAGGTGCTGCGAATGGTGAAACAGAAGGTTTTATGAAGCCTCTTTTTAATAAATCTTTGATTTGTCTTTTGAGCTCATCTTGTTCAAATTTCGACATACGATAAGGAGGTCTAGATTTAGGTTTTGCTCCTGGTATTAATTGTATTTTATGAGTAACCTTTTTAAATATTGGTACTTGCTGAGGTGCAGTATTTGTAACTGTGTCCAGAAATTCTTCCTTTATAAATTTTGGAATATTTTCTGTATTATTAAAAGATTCTTGAATTAAACATAATCCAACTGAATGTGGTTGGCTTTTTAACATTCTTAACATTCGTACTGAATCAACGACGACATCTTGTTCATTCTGATTATATCTTTTATGAATTATTATATTATTTACATGCTTCGGTTTGAGTTTTAAACGATTTCCTTTTGCTGCTTGCATAATTTTAAGGATTTCTTGATTGCCTAGAATTATTTGTTCACCCGTTTCCATAGGATAGAACGTGCATGTATGATATTTTTTACTAACTTTAACTTTTATTGATAATTTATGATTCAATATATGTGATTTATTATCAATTCCTTTGACTTCAATAGAAGGACATTTTTGTGATTTCAAATTTAAGCTTGATACCAATTTAGGATCAATGACAGATAATTGTGCTCCGGAATCCACTAAAGCTGTCACTGTTGTATTTCCTATAATCAAATCTGTGACTAACGCATAAGGTTTTTCATCACTATCATTAATTCCACGTGAGATTCTGTTGACTGACTTTTTGCCAATTTGATCTTTAATGATTTTATATAGATTTGTTATTTCTTGATTTTCATTTCTTAAAATATCAAGAGATGATTTACTCTTATAAGTGTTAACTTGAGTATTTTGTGGACTGTGAATTTTGAGAATTCTATTATTGAGTTTATCAATTTTAAAATTACTAGGACTTTTATTGAGTTTTCCTGTATTAACATTTTTTTATTTTTTGTTGCAGCCAATTCATTTCTTGACTTATTAACAAAATTTTTATTTTTAATTTGAAAGATTTTTTGTTGAGTTTTATTATTAATCCTATTATTCAGACCATTAGAATATTTGTCAGAACTGGCCTGTCGATCTGACCAATTCAATTTTTTGAACTTTCATTTTTGGTAAACTTATTTGAATATTGGGTTTTATTATTATTTAAGTTTAAACGAGAAGTATTCTTTCTCTTATTAACTCTATCAATCATGACTTCAAAAATACGATAAGATTCTTCTAGAGTTTGAGGATTTCTAATTTGTAATTCTTCAAGAAATTCTCCTCTAAGTCTATCTTTGAAAATACACACTTTGATATACTCTTCAAAATTTTTCAGAGTACGATTAGAAAACTTTTTAAATTGATCAAGATATGTTCTGGGATTATTAAAATAGAATTTAACTTGAAGTAAGTTCTCTAGATGGTTTACATCAGTAAGTTTTTTCTCAAATCTTTGCTTTAAAGCATTTACGAACATATCAAACGTAGTTTCATCATCTTCATGGTCAAATAAATTTGGTTTAAATATTTCATGGTACCAATTATGAGCATCACCAATAAGGTTAAAACCAGCATATTGTATTAAATTTTTATCTTCCCATGCAAAGTTTGTTGCTAATAATTTTAATTCATTAACAAAATTATCAATAACGGAAGGATCTTCATTACCATCATAAGGTTTATGCATTGAAGGCCATTTGTGATCATTTTTTGGTTTTTGTGATTCCAGATCTTTTACAGCTTTAAGAATCATTTGGATGCTATCAGTATGTTGTTTTTGCATCTCTTTTTGGAACTCAGCGGCAGACTTTTGGCTGTCCAAGTTTGACTGGTGTAACTTTTCAATCAATTCAACCAATTGCTTGTTTGATGGGCTTGACATATTAATGTAATTTGACGATGTTAAAAAATATTCTGATGTATCAGATCTTAGTGGCGCTACCAATTGTTAGGAAACTTATGGACCTTTAAGTTAGATTTAGTCCTTAATTCTTATTTAGATGAACTCTTAGAGGTTATTTAACCAGAAAACAGTAATATATTTATATATAATGGTATATAAATTAGATATAACAGGAAAAACTGATCTCTAAAAGTAAACTTGTAGAGTTTGCAACAAATGCGAATTATATATGTATAGCTTGCACGTGAAGGTACTGTTAGGAACATTTCCTAACACCTCATGTTAGGAAACTTATGGACCTTTAAGTTAGATTTAGTCCTTAATTCTTATTTAGATGAACTCTCAGAGGTTATTTAACCAGAAAACAGTAATATATTTATATATAATAGTATATAAATTAGATATAACAGGAAAAACTCATCTCTAAAAGTAAACTTGTAGAGTTTGCAACAAATGCGAATTATATAGTGTATAGCTTGCACGTGAAGGTACTGTTAGGGACATTTCCTAACACCTCAGATAAATAGGGCGGTTGGTGTAGTGGTTAACATATCTGCCTTCCAAGCAGGTGACATGGGTTCGATTCCCGTACCGCTCAATTTTTTCATGTAAAAATTTTGCAATCTAGTTGAAGATCAAAAACTTCATCCTTTGAATTCTTTTTCAATTTGCGTTATTTCATTACATTTTCCATTAGTCTTTCAATCCTTTTTTTAAAAGCAATTTAAACTTTTTTTAGTTTATTGTTTAGCGTGCAATACGGTTCTGTTCATATAAAGTGAGTTGTTCCAACGAAACTGTGTTTTTATTATTTTTTGAGGTTGGTAGTTTACAAAGTGAAATGTGATTATCGAGGTTTGTGCTTACAGGGTTATAATATTTATTTATCAAGGGATAGAAGCCTTTCAAAAGAGACACAAAGAAAGCGTTAGTGTTTTTGCGTCAAGCATCAATATTCTAATGTTTAAGGGGGGTTCATGCGGTTCAAGTTGCAGCATATAATACAAAGCATACAATCAAAATAATATCCTAATTGCTGACATTTACTCGTGCTTCAAGTACTTGTTGTATCATTTTAAGATAAATATCAGATTCTGAAGCCGAGAAAGATAATTTCCTACTATATCAGTCATGGGAA